>CM076579.1:931296516-931642176 GCA_034641835.2 Pinus albicaulis | reverse complement strand
GAATTTGGAGAACCACAATGAAAACTTCTCTGACAAAATCGAGAGCTTAAGAGAACAAAACATTATTTTGTCAAAGAATGTCATTCAAAGTCATCTTCGTACCAGTACTGTACTGTCCAGGTTAGTTAAAATTGCAAAAAAATAAAAAAGAAAAATAAAATAAAATAAAAGGCCAAATAATGCAGAGCGAATGCATTTTGGCAACCAGATAAATTGTATAAAGTCCAGTCAAGCAAGGATTTATAGGATGAAAAAATTTATTCTATATGAAATTATATATATATTTTAATTTTCAATCAAATAATAAAATAATGCAATGGAAACAAAGTTCAAAACATACACTATTTGAGATATATTTTTTTGTTGAAAAGTAAAATTACAATGTAATCTTCGTTGAAAATAGAAACAAATTTCAAAACATACAGTTTATGTGATGTAATTTTTGTTGAAAAGTAAAATTACGATGTAATCTTGAAGGTTTTAGGAAAAATTAAAATTACAACGAAGTAATTTTTAATTAAATAATAATTTAAAATACATTAAAATTAGGAAAAGTATTTTATGTCTTTGAGAATTAAAATTATCGCAAAAAGTTTTTAAGCCGAACAAGAACATAGTTTTTCATCTGCTAATACCGAAGCTACAAATGAAGTGGAATTTGATTCAGAAAATGATGATGATAATAATCTACATTTTTTAATAAACAGAGGCTTTAGTAAACAAAGTCGTTCCAAGGGAAATGACTTTGAATCCTCCTATGCTCATATAAATGGTATTCTCATGTTAGAGACCTAACAAAATTCTATTTTCTATGTTTCCTCTGTATGATACAATCTTGAGAAGTACTTCTAAGAACTTTGTAAATTTGTTAAAAAGAAACGAGAATTGTAGGACGCACCAACTTTATCAAATTCGAAAGGAATGGAAATCATCACTGTTCCATCGGCTATCATTTAAAAACACAGTCCATAATATGTAAATTGCAAGTAGAATATCATCCACTTTGCACTCAGAATCAAAGCAAGAAAGCGAATTTAATGTGTGGAATTACATGAAAGAGTAAAAGAAATTATGCTTAGCAAACCTTGCAGCCAGACGGGCACAATTCCAGCCTGACTTGCGAAAGCTTGTTTGCAGAGTGTCGAGTCGCACGATAAATCTACTTGCAGATGTCTTGAGCAGAATACAAAGATTTCGATGGTCAAGAACAAAAAATCTAAAGAGCAGAAATAAAATTCACAGAGCTTTAAGCAAAAGAACAACTGCAAAGTAGAAACTGGTACAACTGCTATAATTTTATGCTATTTAATTTTGAATTAATGGTTGTTGATATCAAGAGATCTACAAATTTGAATTTTATTTTTTCCATGATGGTTTTCGCAGCAGAATAGGTGGACAGCTCTGAGCATTTGTACAATCAAGAAATGACCGATGATAAATGGAGATTCGACATGGATTTAGTTTAATGTAATCCTCGAAGCAAGAAAGGATAAATTTGTAATTTGTAATCTTTAATAAATTATTTAATGATGTGAATGCAATCGGTCTTAAAAGTATTTTCAACCCAGTAGAAAATATATTAATAACTAACTTATAATTTAATGAAAACTAATCAACTTCACATACCAAAATTAAATAATTTGGAGCAGCAAGTAAAAACTATGTATATAGTAACGTAATTGGAGAAATATATTGCTAATGAATAAGTTATATGGGGTCTGATCCTTATTGCTTACGATAAAAGTCTTTATATAATTACCTATTGCCTTATAACCTTATCTTTATTACCTATGGTTTCAACTATACTAGATTCAGAATAAAGCATATTTGAAGGGTAAAGTTAATATAGTAAGACTTGAAGGTTGTTAATCTCATATTAATTGAAAAGGTTTATAACCTTCAATGCACAAGCTTCCGTACAACACTAATAGAGTGAACTGCCCAGATTGAGATGTATTTCTATACACAGGAAACGGAAAGCGAATTAGTTAAAATAGGAACTTGAACATAATTAATAGAGCCATAAAAATTGGTACCGAGCACTTAATGAGATGAGATCCCGAGAAATATCAGAACGATTAAAATGATATAATTACTCACAGTACAATTAATACTCATTGCTGGAGTATGTCAGAGGTGTGGAGTTCGAAAACCGTCAAACTGTGAAGTTAATCTACATATATATGAAAGTGATATAGTTTAGTTCAAATATAACTAATTTAAGTAATAATCATCAACATATTAATGTTTATCATGTAATTGGTGAAAATTTGAATCTGAATTAGAAAAATATGAATTATTTGCTATAACTACTTAACGTAATCCCAATTACTAAAATTATTTTAAAAAAATGACAATTTTAAGTATTATTGTTGTATTAGATTTATTTAACATTTGAACAAATTTGAATCCTAATATTTTTTTACAATTATATATATTTTTTAGATAATTTTTTAAATTTTTAATAATTAAAATTTAGGCCTTTGATTGAATATGCACGTTAATCCTTCAAACATGAGTTTTTGCTTTGGCTTAGATCTTTTAACACTAATACTCTTTGCTTCTTTTCTGTATTGCTGTGTCTTGTTGATGTACAGGCCGCCCAGGGCTCATATGGCATCAATGCCTCATGAAACATTAATGAGTCGTGGAGTTTGAGCCCAGCAAATGGTTCCCTTTGATGAATCAAAGGCGCGAGAATCTTCATTCCCAGCCTCCGACTTTTCTTTCAATATAATGGAGAACCATTATCACCTGCAAAACACGAAACCAATTAAGAAATCCTGCATTTTGGGTTAAACTGCTTCAGAGGCGTGGGAAGAGAGCAGGGCCGTTGGATGGCATCATTCAACGGTTGGGATTCATTTAGAAGAGGTCAAACAAGAATGGAGGAAGAGAATAAATCAGATCCGTCGATCGCGTAGAGATCGACGGTGGGGATTAGTCAAAAACATAAAGTGGAAAGGTGAAAGGTGATAGAATAATGCGGGAAATATTCGGGACCATCCGATTTGGACACGTGGACGGTCCAGATCCAATCGAAGGATCACAATCGACGGGGGAAAGAGGGAGGGTGTAACGAAAATCGCCGATGCGATTGCGCGATCGGGAAGGGCAATGCGATTGTGCGATCGGGGAGGGCGATGTGATTATATGAAGGAGAAATTGAGCGTCGGCCGTTGATCTAAGGATCAGATCAACAGTGGGGAGCAAATCAGAGGGATGACCGATCGGGAGCGGACAAACTAATGCATCAAACGAAAATTGCGATGTGATGTAGCGCGGGTTGTTCGATTGGCTTCAGATCGAGGGCAGATATCGCTTTAACTGTGCTCCAGCGAAAACCTTTTGAAACATATGAAAAAACCAAATTTTCAATATAAAACAAAGTTTTGTTGTCGGGTGGATATATATATATATATACGGAATGGTCATCGCGCCCGATTGCGGGGCCTTTGATTCTATGGAATATAATACGCCCGGGTCGTATACAATAAAGGGCCAGTCGCAATCAGAGCTTTCGGGCTTGGGATTTTCAATCTAACCATTTAAAACTTGCGATGCGATTAGCGTCTCCAGACTCTTAACACTTGGTCCCCGGGTGAAAGTCATAGGGAATGAAAAGCGAAGGGGGGCGAAGTTTTAATAAAGGGACCCAACCGCATCAGAGCTTTGATGCGGTCTTTCAATCTGCCCATTGTGAATTTTTTCGATGCGATTGCGCTTCGTGTCTAGCACCTAGTTCTAGGCTGTGGGCACGTCGAGGGGAAGTTGTTCAGGTTTAGCCCAAGGGGGCTTAAATCTGTAATACAACAAAGGCATTTTTTATGAATTTTCCACGGATTTTAAAAGGATTTGAGGTTTCAGCAGAGTTTAGAAAAGAGTTTTAAACTCTGCAAAGGAGATTTTATGAAGGGGAGATGAGGAAAATGGAAAACAAAGGAAAATGATCGAAAAAAGTGACTAAAAATGAAGGTTAGATAACATTTTGGCAATGACACTGTTTCTTTAAGGCTGAACAATGTTTTGGCCACCTTTTGATAGAACACATTTTATAGGTGGCCAATAGTGGCTCCACTTGGGGATGGTGCCTTCTTGAAGGCATCAAGAACTTCAGACCTGCATTTCTCTAGGAGGCTGATCAGTACCTCATCCATTGGGCTGCCTTCTTTGCTAGGAAAATCTTCTTTTTTCTGAAAACATATTAGTAGCCAAGAAAAAAAAATGGACCTTCATCAACGAGCTTTCTACCTACCCAATCCTACTAATCTAACATTTTTTCTTCATTAGAGTGCACTTGGATTGGCAAAATCTTTTACAACATTTTATTTTTTTGAAAACAGGAAATCTAATCTATTTCTACTCCTTATTTCTCCATGGACTCAGATTAAATAGTTGAGTCCATATAATTCTCTACCTAATCTACCATTTTTTGGGATTAAACTGTCCAATCAGATTTTATTCTCTAAATTCTAGAATAGAAATTTAAAAACAGTCAAGTCAAGATTAAACTGTTTGACTTGCTGTGATCTATGGCATAAAAAACAAGCTGCACATAGATATTTATTTTGCAGAAAATTTAAATAAAAAAATGGAAGGCTTAAGATCTGAAAGTTGAAGCATTTCCTTCATCATTTTTTTTTTTTTTTTACAACTTCGTTTTGACTCTAATTGAGCTGTTCCTTCTTTGTCTCACTGGTTCAGATTTTGAGCTGATTAGAACCAGATTTACCTCTGTTTTGACTCAGAATTAAACATAGATTGGAGCCAATTCTTGATTGGAAACTTAGGTTTAGGTTTTGAGCATGTTTGAACCTTTAATTTCTATCTTAATCTACCTACCGATAAGCCAAGATTAAACAGTTTGGAAAATCGAATTCACTATCCTATCAGCAGTAAATTTAAAAATAATTAGTCAAGATTAGGCTATTTGACTAACTAGGAGTGTGTTTTTCAGGAGTGGCATTTGAGCTTGCACACTTTCAGAATTTATTTCTCTTTTTTGGTATGGGGCTATACCTTTATTGTTTTTTACAATCTGCCCTCTTTTCTCTTTCTATTGTTTTTGTATTTTTTATTTTCTAAGAAGAAGAAAATAACATATAACTAAATGCTCAAAGGTTGAGCTTTATTGACACTTCTATCTAACCTATTCTAACTTGGAATATTTACATCTTCATATGATACAAAAGTGCCAATGAAACTAGCTGATTAATGTGAAGAAGAAGAAGAAACTCTGGCTGCTTGTCAGAGGTATCCATAGTATATTTTGAAGATTAATCTTCAAAATAAAAACTATCACAGAAGGTGACAGCTTTTCATGTCTCTGGCTCTTGCAAAGGATAAATGCTTGATAATTTGAGCCAGTCGGGACTTCCACGCACTCTTCCAAAGGATAAACAAAGAAAAGATGAAGGTTCTCTTGTTTTTGGTCCTCCATGTCTAGTAGGTTGTCTGTATCCTGGGCAACTTCAAAGTCAAAAATGGGGAGGGTTGTTGTACAGTACAATAATTGGCGAAGAAACAGTTATCTCTAAAAAAATGAAGTGGATACTATATTTCAAGTAAGTAAAAATCTCTAAGGATAATGAAAACTTTTCTTAAGATAATTCAAATAAAATATAACTATGTAAAAGAATAAAAATCACTTACAATTTCTTTCTAATTCTTCAAGGACCAAAACATTTTTTGTGTTATCTCAAGCTTTGATTAGTTGATAATAATAAAGTAAGTGGATTTTCTCAAGTTTAGCTTATGTAATATACTCTATTGTCACAGCTATTACTGCTGCAAGCAAACGTTCATAGTCCCGATAGGATTACCTTTTAACCATTAACTATTCATACACCAAATCTGGTAATGTTGAATTGATAATTGAAATGAATAATTATGTCAGAGTTGGCTACTTCTAGAACAATTGCGTCTACCCATTTTGTTAACTAATCTGTTGTTGTGAGAATGTACTTATGCTACTTGGAAAAATGAGGAGTTATCTCACCAATAATATAAAGCCCCCATTGCTCAAATGGTTGTTCAATGTTTACTAGTTGTAGAGAAAAAGTTGGCTTCCTCTGCCTTCTACTAGCAGTTTGGAAAATCTTGCACTTTCTCACATAATCATAAGAATCTTTAAAAAAGGTAGGCCAATAATATCTAGCATAGATGATTTTGTGCGATGTGGCATTGCCTCCAAAATGACCTCCTGCTGGTCCATCGTCTAGTTTCTGCAAAACCTTATTTGCCTCAGTCTTTTCGAGACATATTAGTAAGATTGAATCATAATTTTTTTCTGAATAACACATTATCAATGATTTCATATTTAGTAGCTTTTAATCTTAAAGCATGTTTATTCTCATAGCTGACATTAGAAGGATCATACCCATTTTTGAAGTAAAATATCATATCAGCATACTGAGATTCAGAATCTGCAATACCTATCTGACTAACTGAAATAGCATTCTCTAGATCTTGATTTTCTGATATATTATCAGCTCCTACTAATAATCTGCAAAAACCTTGTTCTCTAACAATCTTTGCTGGTTTAATCTCAATACCATATTCTTGCAAGGTTGTCACCCAATTAGGCTTTTTTTTCTCCTACTTTTCTTTGAATCATTAATTGTCTTTGTATGAAGCATATTGTTGCCTTCAAGATGCTTTTATGCTATAGTGCATATCTAACTGTACATACAAATTTGTAATTATAACTATGTTACTTACAACTAGCAACATTAGCTTTACCAATCAAGACACATACAATCTGTATTTCATGCTTTCTATTGTATACAAAAGTGAATTATTTCTAGAATACATAGCTTGTATGGGAGATTCATGTTTTCAAAGACAATGATAGACATTGCATCTCCTTTGTTTTGCAGTGATACTTTTGGAATACAGAGAGATGCAAAATAGGAACTAGTTACTTGCAAATTTGCTTCTCTTATTTTACTGTTTTGAAATCAAAGATACAATATAATAGTAAAATTAGTATTTTGTGCCAGTAAACATTATCATAGAGATATATTCAATAAACCAAAAAAATATCGCAGAAGCTCTTCTCATATTTGAGGAAAAAAAATCTAAGATACATAGTACTTAGCAAACAAATCACCATACGAATCTGAAGAATAAATGCATGGGAAAAAATGGTTGAAATCATAGACATTGAAAACTACCATCCAACAAGAAAACATCACATAGATACTAATAGTGATATCACTATTCTTTGGAGATCCACGTGACGATGATATACTACAAAGATTTCGTTACCAAGAAATAGTAAAGTGCAAAGCATCTTTGGACACCACTAGTACAAATTCTTATTAAATTACATAGCAATAGAAATAAAGAGAAACACATTGAAACAATTGAGGAATGCAATATTGATTAACTTGTCAAAAAGGACCCAGTAACATGTACACGTTACTATAGACATAAGACAAATGCATTGAAGCAATTGATCTGTCAACATAGCACATTTTTTAGCAAAATATTAGATTATTACTTTGTAATTGAGTTAGAAAATAGAAATACTGAAATAATCTGCAAAAACCTTGTCCTCTAACAATCTTTGCTTGTTTAATGTCAATACCATATTCTTGCAAGGCTGCCACCCAATTAGCCTTTTTTTCTCCTACTTTTCTTTGAATCAGTAATTGTCTTTGTATGAAGCATATTTTTGCCTTCAAGATGCTATTATGCTATAGTGCATATCTAACTGTACATACAAATCCGTAATTATAACTATGTCACTTACAACTAGCAACATTAGCTTTACCAATCAAGACACATACAATTTGTATTTCATGCTTTCTATTGTATACAAAAGTGAATTATTTCTAGAATACATAGTTTGTATGTGAGATTCATGTTCTCAGAGACAATAACAAACATTGCATCTTCTTTGTTTTGCAGTGATACTTTTGGAATACACACAAATGCAAAATAGGAACTAGTTACTTGCAACTTTGCTTCTCTTATTTTACTGTTTTGAAATCAAAGATGCAATATAATAGTAAAATTAGTATTTTGCGCTAGTAAACATTATCATAGACATATATTCAATAAACCAAAAAATATTACAAGGACCCAGTAACATGTACACATTACTATAGACATAAGACAAATGCATTGAAGCAATTGATTTGTCAACATAGCACATTTTTTGGAAAAATATTAGATTATTACTTTGTAACTGACTTCCAAAATAGAGATAGTGCACATGAACATGCTCCTATATGGATAGAAAATGTTGTAGTATATGGAATTAATACTAAGTTAGAAATTGAAAACTTCTTGAATAACTATATAACTTGTAGGACAAATCACCTTGATCTAGAACTCACAAAGATACATGAACATCATCATACCAAAAGCTATAAAAAAAATAAAAGCATCACAGTGTAGATACAAATTTCCAATGTTACCAATGAAAAGAACAAGGATTCTTGAAGCAATTACTTCGGTACATGGTTCAATAAATGAAAAAGTTTTGTCCTTGCAAAGCACCTTAGAGAAAAAACACTATGACAAATTAAATATCCATGAAGATTTCTTAGATGAATTCCAGTTAACAGAAACTGTTTACATCGAATTAATACAAAGTACATTAACACAACCAATAGTATTCTTGCAACGAAAACCATCAGAAATATGAAATAATACCTTTGCATACAATATGCCACACCTATGGAATGCAAACACAGATGCTCAATATGTTCTAAATGCATATGCTGCAGTTTCATATTGCATTTCATATATGGCCAAAGTTGACAAATCTATGACAAATGCATTCAAAAGGATACCAAAAGAACATGAAAAGAGCAAAATTGATACTATTCAAATGATACAGCCTCTAGGCAATGCTTTGCCTATCCTTCAAAAAATTTCAGCTCAACAAGTAGCCCACATAGCTACATCACTACCATTGAATCATAGTTCAAGAGAGTACAAATTTATAAACACAACACCAATAGACAAATGCACATTTATAATTAAACCAACTACTCTTCTGAAACAAATTCCTGACAACTCCGAAGATGTTATGTGCAATTCTATAATTGATATGCTCTTAGAATGGCTTTCAGATTTAGATTTATCTGCCATTCATAGCTTTGCCCCTCCTTCTAGTTCCAAAAATGTTGAAGCCTGCAAAATTAGCAAATTTAAAAGAGAATATCATATGACAAAAGAAATTAACACTGAATAGATACAATCCAGCAATTACAACCCAAAATCAATTCCAAGGTACAGAAATGCAACTCTTAAAAAATAATTCCGCACAGAATCACCAGATGTGACCCTTTATAAAAGAATATAGAAGTAAATGTAGCACAAAAATGTAATCTCCAAGTCAAAAAATATTACAAATTAACGACCCCTTTCTAAATGCATGAAAGGGGTTTAAATAGGTACTCAATAAAAGAAAATAACTAAAACTATTCCTACAATTTATCTAAAATAAAATATCTTAAACTAAAATGTGAACTTGTAGTAGACTAGCTCATTAATCATCGATTGAGGTGGATGAACGAAGGTGGCAGACATTGAGCATATCTTGGACTTCTGTTGGCCAAGTCATTTTTGAATGTAACTGTCCAGTGTATGTAGCATCATACAATTCAAGAATGATACATTGAATAACATTCGAAAGGAATTTGATAGCTATCTGTTGGCTGTGTGGCTTGATCAGATAAGACCACATACTATCCCATGAAATTCCTTGAAGTTTGCTAAATTTTTTATTTTTATCCATTATCTCTTGCTTCCACCTAGAATCAGCTTCTTTTACTTTAGGTAACTCGCCTGCAATACAATCTGACATCAAATTGGTAGCGTACAGGCTGTCATTAATCAATTGTGTTGTATTATTCTTTAAAATTTTAGCCCTTGATATGGCTCTTTCTAATTTCATTAACTGCTGTTCCCATTCCATAAATAGAAGTTCCTTGTGTCTTTCTTCAATTCTAGCAAGGTTAGATTTTCTTCCTTCCTCTATACCCTGCCATGAAAGAAACTCAGAAATTTTATCATCAACATCTTCAATTTCTTGCCTAAAAGTGACTGATTTATCTATCAAAGACGATGTAATTTCGTACAAAGGCTAAATTTGTGTCAACTTTAAACAAAATTCATTTAAATTTTGAGATAGCAATTTGTTCATTTCAAGAGCTTCAGTAATCAATTGATCTAGCTTGGGCTACTCCTTGAACTTGTCCATTTCTGATTGGAACATTTTTTCCTGTTCAACCCTTGAACTTCTCTCATTCTGTAAAAGATTTTGTAAATTTTCTACTTCTTGAGTAAACTGCTATTGTTTGCCCAAGGTTTGTTCATCAATATTTTTCTTTTCAAGGCTGATCTACTATTCTAGTTGTTTAGCTCTGAGTTCTGCATCATGTACCCACTGTTCCAACTGAATTATATTTTGCTGATGACCTGCAACCTGTTCTTCAAAGATAGCAATTTGCATATCCTTTTGTTTTACTAGCTGTGAAACTTCGGAAGCTTTATTTATAGTGGCAACACTATAGGCACTAGCATACTGAGACAATTTGGTGAGATCCTCAGATGGATCCACCTTAGCATTTTTATAAACAACATTTAACAATTCCCCCTGTGATGCCAAAAAAGCATCTTGATATGTTCTCCTCCTTTTCCTTTGTTTTCATACCACAACCCTATGTTTGGGACTGTAGAATATATCTAAAGGAGGGATTTCTTCTATCTTTAGCATAATTTCTACAGTGGGGTTTTCAGGAATGATTTCCACATCCTGATCTTTGGGATCGTCAACTTCAGGATTGTTTTCCAATCCTATCTGCTGTACAAATTGTTCATATTGATTTAGCAAATGAGAAGAAACAACCAATTCCGTATCTACTTTTCCTCCTAGTTGAGAACCTACATCATTCTTGGATGCCTGTTCAGTGCTTTTACTTTCTGTACTTCCCTTTTCAATATGCAACTGGGCATCAGTGCCAGTGTTTCCTTTTTCTGTTTGCACTAAAGGCTTCTGTGTATCTTTTTGAAAAGATGTTTCTGTTTTGGCACTGTCGCCTTTATTGCTGTCATCCATTTTCCCTAAAACAGAATTAGCTCCTTCTACTTCTTTACCAGAACTACTTCCTGCTGTTGTGATGCTTTCTCCTGTACGGGAGCTCTCAACTGATCAAGAGGCAAATTACCTAACCTTTGGGCTCTATACAACAAAAACTTTTTCAAGTCCTCGGCGTGTAACTTGGACTTGGCTGAATCAAAGACTTGGGATATATTATCCATGGAAACAAACAAATCATCAAAAATGTCTGGTTCATGCTCAAATCGGGCAATCGAAACAGTCGTAGTAAAATCATGCGCCACTTTCCTTGGGTTGTATTGTCTTCCAGGAATTGTTGAAAACTTAAGATCAGAAATCTTACCAACTTATTTTTCAGCATGAGAAAAAATATTAAGAGTATAGTCACCACACTTATAAGGGAAGGTAGGCCACATAAGCTTTTTATTGCTTTTCAAAATTCTAGACATTCCTTCAACTGTCAGTTGATAGGAAATCTCCTGAGCTAACAGCTTATCTGGAACATATAGCGGAAGGATATGTGGTTGAACAATACTCCCAAAAATTTTGATATAGGTGAATTTTTCTTCTCCGAACCAATATCCGATAGAATACAAATCAGTCTTGGCTTTATTGGACAGTCTAGGCAGGAAATCACCAAAAATAGTTTGGTAGATTGGAATTAGAAAACCATGGCAGACTTTGTAAACATGAAGTTTGAAATTTTCTTTCCATAAGAAATTATGATACATATGAATAGGAATAGGTTCTTTTGGATTCCATTTCCAACCTAGAATGGGGAACTCAGAATTGAAATAGAGGGCATCCAAAATATAACCACAAAAATGGAAAGGGGAAGAATTTCCTGAATTTGTATATTTTCTATACTCTAGAATTCGATTAGCTATCTTATCCGACAAAATGACAGCCCAGTCCATAATTTCAGAATTAAGAGCAGAATGAATTAACGGGACCATTTGAATAGAAAATCTAGCAGAGTTGTCGTTTCCGAACAACCTACACATCATTGCTGCGACATAACAATATGGAGGTGCATGAGACTCCATAGAGTACATACCTGATGCTTCTTGCTTATGTTTCTCAAGGTTATTCCTCCATTCTTTGATTGGCTCTACCTGGTTTGGATGTTCTTCAACAGATTCCTTAAGGAATTCTTTGTTGTAAATATTTTGTGGATTGGGAAGACGGTACATTGCTTTAATATCTTCTGCCCTGAATGCCCGAATACTGATCCAAAAGCAGAAACAAAAGTCCTGTTTTGAATGGTCACATTGTCAATGACCCATCTGATAACATCATAGTAGGGAAAAATATTCGCCCGGGCATCAACTCGATGTAAAAATGAATTTGCCAATGCACTAAGTTGAGATTCAGAGTCAGAGTCTGAATCTTCTTCATCAAGAACAATTTCTTTGGGCACAACAACCCTAGGTTTCTCTTTTTCAAGCAAATTGTATACATTCTCCCATGTCATCTTCCCCAGTCCTTGACAGGAGGTGTCTGTGACTAGCTTCATCTTCGTCGGTTTTTCCTTGGGCGACATGTTTAGCACAGGAGCATTTGCAACAAAAACAGCTTTAGACTTTCTGCTTCTCTTTGACATCTCAGAATGGGGTAAAGTCTCTCTGGTTCTGCAAATGAAAGGGTTCGAACTTTTGTTTTGCAATTCAAATAAATTCTTTCACCCGAAATAAAACAAAATAATGAGAACAACTACAAAGATTTTAATTACTATTTAATCTCCTCGTATTTTCAATGCTTTTCGTACAATCGGAGATCAACGAATCCTTGTAATAAATGTTAAAATTTGCTTTTGATCTTTTGCGATGCGATGAATAATAAATAGATTATGATTCATGTCAACTTTCCAATTGCAATTATCACTTGTCAGCGATTTGTTTTGATGTGTTGTCGTCGTGATTAAGTATGAGGTCGTTATATTCTGAGCCCAAAATCGATTGCAGTGTCAAAGCAATAAGAACTCTTTAAAAGAACTTTTCCGAATTTCCAATTGCGATTTACTATTCATTCTAAGATATTTCTAAGTATAAAATTTTTCTAATATGTTCAAAATATGTTAAAAGGTCTTTTAACTCATCGGATCGGAAAGTTTCTAAAATCGCAAATCGCAAGTTCTTATGTCTTCAGCCGATTGCAATGGCAAGTCTCGGACCCGATAAGTTTTATAATGCAAATTTATTTTCCATATTTGGTTTAAGTTTTTTCACGTTCAGCGGGGTCCAAAGTTGTAAAAGGTTCATTTGATATGTTGTACTTTATCACGCAATGGAGAACTTTGATAAGTTTTCTTTTGTAATACTTTTACCTGTTTTATTATGTATAGTTTAAAAAATACATATCCCAAGCTACTTTATTGTATGAACAAAATCACTATAGATTTATTATTTTATTCTTCACTATATTAATTTAAAAAAATAGAATTTTAAATTTATATTTAAATCTTTGTTTTTCAAATTTATTATTTTATTTTAAACTATGCAATCTCTTGTTCATAATTAATCTTTGTGCTCAGCCTACCTGCTTACACTCTCTGTCCATATACGAACTGAATATAACTCAGAGAATAATGCTCTCCTCTATTTCATTAAACAAACTAAGAACTATTACAAAATGTCTTCCTCTGTTGAGGGATAACAGATGCAGTGCTCTGTTATGGTTCACTGAAAAACGCACAGACAGTGCTCTGTTATGGTTCACTGAGTTTTCCTTGCCTGCGGGCTTACACACAACAATTACAACACAACAATACAATCTCTATATATGATAATACAACAGGCCTTTTTCTTTTTAAATGGTGCAGCGGAAATAAAACATAAAACAAATTATAAAAGAAAAAAATTTGTCGAAACCTAATTTTAACATAAAAACTTTATATGCACGATGTACGAGTGGAACCTACTTCGCAATTAGCGATTGGCGGATCGACTTGACAAACAAACTTGTGATTGGCGATTGAGCGATGGCTTGACAATCACAATCAACGATTGAACATCAGAGTTGGCAGAATGAACTTTGCGATTTGCGCGATAAGCGATGTTGCGATTGCGATTGCGTGATTGCGATCGCATCGCAAAAATCCAACGGAACATATCATATGGCGGAGAAACACATATGCGATCTTGCGATTGCGATCACATCACGACTTTTCAATCTGCAGATAACATATGTGACATGTGATTGCGATTGCGATTGTGGTGGGACCACATCACATCGCATCGAAAATATACAATATAACATATGTGGTGGAACACAATGCGACTTGTGATTGCGATTGCGATCACATGCAATCTTCCATATCAATAAGACATTGCAAGTTCCGCTGTTATGATTTTCTCCAATGCGATTCGTGAGGGTCCCACAAGGTTAATAAATCCTTCTGTCTATTCAATTTATTATAATCCACGATGCATTATACCCTACCTTTATTTATCGCGCACCAACTATGATATATGAACATACGCACGGAAATTAATGACGTAAATATTTCAAAAGAGTTGGAATATTATTATATCGTGAAGGTTAAACCAAGTATATAATCTGTCAGAGACCATAAATTCTGACTGACACAGAGAAAACGACTCTCTCTATGCATATGCGTGCTATCTGACAGATCACAATGGACGCCTCATACGGGGAAAATGCATTCAGCACTGTCTCGTTACTATAAAGTACAGGACTTGCAGGATAGATATAAATGTTTTTGTAGTGGCAATACAAATAATGGCGATAAAATCTAGGCATTTTTCAATAAGAAGTGAAAGTTTTTGGCCAATTAGATAATAGATAATTCAAATTAATATAATTAAAATAAATGAACAATAATAAATCTTATAGTGAACCATGGCAATTTTTTTTTTTTTTTTGAAAACATATGTCTAATCAATGTGAATTAATGTCACAATCAGGAAAAACTTGATGCGTAGTATCCTGCCAGTGGCAGGTACAATAAGAATGCCAAAGGTTGGTAGTCAATAAACCAGTGTCCAATAAAGTTTTAAGATATAGATAAAACTCCAACCTTGTGACTACTCGAGTACTTCCTCGGTTTACAAGTGGTTAATGATTGACTTTCATGTCAAGTTTATTGAACATTAATGAGACAATACACATTTAAAATGTTTTATTTATTACACATGATTTTTTATAATGTAACTATTGTGTCTTTCGAGAAGTAGTTTAATTTTGAAAGTTGAGCTTTCCCCGTTAAACTTATTTAAGTTGTATGTGCACAAAATTTTTAATTTGCGGCAAAAACACAAGTGAAATTCTATCAAGTCTACTCCATTTAAGCTTGTTTTTAATTTATAATTTAAATTTGTTCAATTGTTTTGTTAAAATCATTTTCTTATTTCTTTTTATGCCCTATTATGGGCTTTTTTAAAATGGTCAAAAAAGTAAATACGCAGACTTCTAGACATGCAGTTCAACAAATCAAGATGAAAATGGAAGCAGCGGAAGCTCTAGGTTTTGAAGATATCAATTTAAATCCTCCCCTTATTTCAAATACAACTTATAGGACTCAAGACACAAGTAAGCGTTCATGGGAACACATATTTACTTTCTTTGAAGAAGAAAATGGGTAGAATAAAAAAATTCAGATGATGAATCTTCTTTATATTATGAAGCAATTAAGAAAACAGAGTTGCATAAAATTGGAGCCAAACCTTATATTTTTCCTTATTATGATATGATAAATTGGATTTTGATCCATGCTCATGTCCCAACCTATTCCATTTATGATCATAACCAAAATGTGTTTGTCTCCTGGAAGCTTGAAGTCCTTAGTTTTATTTATAAGTTAAATCCTCCTAAAATTCTTTTGAACGGATAATTTTTAGATGAATTCCATGATAATGTCCTCAAAATAAGAACACAAATTATAACTTAGTTATTAAAGATTGGCTTCATGAACCTGAGAGATGCAAATTGAAAACAGGGAAAAAATCACCCAATAGCAATCCTCAAATCCACTTTTAGATATATAGTGAAGATGCTTGCTAAAACATATGGGGAAGTGAATCTTGAGCATTGTATGATTGAATGGATTCCTTTCATTTATGGAATTCACAAACAATCAAAGAGATTCAATTGGGAAAATATTTTTTATTAAAACATATCAAAAGCCATTAAAATATTTATAGCTTCTCCTCGTGGGTTTGAATAGGGTTTTATATGTCTGCTTATCTCATGGACGTTGTTATGGCCTTAGTTCCATTTCCATTAATGGAATTGAGCTATGCTTTCAATCATAAAAAACTATACAAAATCATATTTCTATATTATGTAAAATCTGATTTAAACAACACTTTTATGATATCTGCAATGATATCATGATTCTTTTGTATGAAATTTTATTTGGAGGAACTCCCTCTACAATTGGTAAATATTTTCTGGAAGCCCTGTCTGAAATCAAAGAATGGTTTGTTGAAGAAAAATTATATTTTACTACAATTTATGGAAGTGAGGTAGGATCTCACATTTTTCCGAGGTATATTCCTAATGTGCTAGTTTTTAGAGAAATAACTAATCAAACTACACTTCATGGCCAAGCTAGAATGTTGCATAAAATGAAAATGAAATTATGGCCCAATTTTGTTATTAAAGTTGGTCAAATGGTGTTGAAAGATAGAGGACATGTTGTAGTTGAAGCATAGCAACTACATAAATTTTGGTTGCATTCCGTGTCGTACTTTAGATATGAACCCAAAAATGTTATCATAAATCACTGCAAATTGATAAGCTTATCAAAAGCTTAACAACCTTTGTATGATTATGTTTTTATTCATGTTGATCATTTTGATCAAGTAACTCAAAGAGTTAGTTTCATGGATACTAAGGAGAAGGCCAAAGTACAATAGTTCAAGGAGGATACTTATGATTTTAATCTTAAACAAAGGAGTCTCTATACTTCAGTCCCTCTTGAAAAATTAAAATTATCTGAAATTTTGACTTTCTAATTTACTAATATTCCTATAGAACCTTCTTCTCCATATATGTCAGAGCATAATATTGAAGTATCAAAATCTCCAGTTTCATTTGACCTTTCACCTTTATTACCATCTTATGTTTCCTCTAGTGTAACTAAAAAAGACAAGGAAGTAATGTACAAAGGCAAGTAGAGGATTCCCAAAGCATAGAGAAATAATTAGCGTAAGATCAAGATATTTCTATGGCATAAAAGATGGTCATTGATCTTGAGTCACCCAACCAACCATATCAACCATAGATTTATATAGGCATGGATTTTTTAGAAGCATAAACTCTTCAAAAAAGACCTGAAGCCCAACAAATCATCCAAACAATTGTAGAATGATATCAGCAAAGTGCAATGGACACCCCAGAAACTTAGAGAATTCATGAGGAGACAATTCAAGATGTTTCACAGATTTCTAGATCATCAATGTAAATTTCAAAACATTGATCTCCATAAATTTAACTAACTCCTATTTTAGCAAACATTCGAGTTGTTTCTTCTATTTTTAGACCATTATCTGAATTTGAACCAGTAACTAAAAGAATTCCTTCCTTAAGTGAGTGTTATTTAAACTCCAAACCAAATTAGTGGTTAAAAGAAAAAAAAGAGGAAGCATGATAATTCTACTCAAATTGTTACAGAATTAAGTTGAAAAACTTCAGGTGATCACCAAGACAAAGCTAAAGAGTCAAATAGTGTCCTCAAAGCTTTCATGAATTACACTCAACACACAATTGATAATCTCTCTGATGTATATTTAAAAAAATATAATGAAATCAAAGAACTTGAAGCAAAACTAGAAAAGAACAAAATTTTTAATGAAGAAGAATGGCATAAACATTCCACAGTGTTTGGAGAAACTTTTTCTTTAACTATTCAACAGATAGAGGAAAAATATAATCTTGATAATTCAAATTTGGAATTGTAGTTATGGCAAACAAAATTGAATGATTTGACTAATTCGCTTACCAGGGATATTGAAGATTTGAATATGCTCAAGCAAATCAAATTTTAGTTTTCAAGAAGGAGTATGAATTCTTGCAACAACAATTAAAGAAAAGCCAATAAATTGTTGTAGGTATTAATTTCTTGAAAGAATTCACTTTACAGGTAAATCAAAGGTTAAATAAATTTCAACTAAAATTTGACAAGAAGATGGATAAAATCTACAGGTTTTTCCTAGAGTTGTTATCCCTTACTGAAAAAAATGAATTAATTATGGAAGAAGACACAATAATAAATAATAAATTTGGTTATATTGTTGATTGGGAAAATACATTTAGTCCTAAGAATGTGGTGAAATTCTTTAAAAGGGATAAAAATCTTATGATTGCATGATTAAACCAGAGAGATTCAAACTACAAAGAAATCAAAGAATGGATTGAAGATGTAGTTTAAGTTTTTGACTTTGGTTGGGACTTAGGATAGGATATTACAAAAGAATTTTATATACCTCAACCAAAATCTCTCAGGGAAGCAATGCCATTGAGACTTAATCAACAAGAAGTTGAGGATAAATGATCATAAGATGAAAACATAATTAAGTAGATTGGTATATGGGATGAACATGTTTTTTCAAGATTCCTGCATACTACTCTTGGGAAAATGAAATTAATATCCAAGTTTTCAAAAAAATATAATTGTAAAAAGAGGTGTATTGAAAATATCTTAACCAAGTGTCAATTCAATATTGAAAATTTTGTACTACTTCATCTTCAACATATTTCCGAAAAGTATTTGGAATGGTTTGTGTTAACCACCATTTTGTGGGTGATATCCCTAGGATAAAGTTTTTCTCCAAGATGGTCCTCAACCGAGAGTGAGCAACCCCTTCCAACTACCAACTAGCTTGTTGTGCCATTTCTTTGCCACCTGATCCAACCATGTGGTCCCTCACCCATTTGTCATGATCGTATGTTTGAAGGTGGGCCTCCTAGACCTAAAGGTTGTTAGGTCCCCATAATACTAGTGTAGCCCCTTATTATTATTAGTGTAGCCCCCTTATTTTTATTGTCGTGCCCATGTAGTCCCCATATTGTTATTACTGTGCCCCATAGAAGCCCACTATTGTTATTATTGTGCACTTACATTATTATCGTTATGTCGGCTAAGATTATATTATGACCCCTTGGACTCCTATATATAGAAAGGAGGTTTTTTCATTTGAATCATCTGATAATTATTCATTTATCTAATGTAAATGAGGTTTCCCCCTCGAAGAGGCTGATTTCTAAGTCGTGATCTATATTTTCTTCTATTTTGTGAGCTGATTGCATAAATTTGGTATAAGATCTTTGGATTCTAGGGTTTCACTGCTACAAACAGGTCATATTGGAATTTTTGCTAGAACTTTTTTTTCTACGAAGGTTTAGAAGCTAAAATTTTTACCACGAGAAGCTAAAATCTTGAGAAACATCGTGTAAAAATTGGAAATCTTATTTCTCTATATTTTCAAAGATATGATCTGAGGAAGTTAGGGTTTTTGCAGGCTCCATATTTTCATCTCAAACACGTGGTCAAGGGAAAATCATCATAACTTTCGTTTCAGACATCAGATTAGAATTATGTAAAAAGTAGTCGAAATTGCACGGATTATAGTTTCTTGTATATCGATCTCAAAGCCGAAGGTTAAAACAATGACACGTGGCAAGCCGTACAAATTTCACACTCACATAGAACAACCAAAAGTAAACTAAAAGGTGACATAGATGGTTTAAAAACATACATGGAAGCTAATATGGTTGGGTTGAAGGATAGAATGAAAGGCATGTAAGCTAATATTGATGGTATATAAGGTAACATGAAAGATTTGAAGAAATACCATCAATGTTCTCATCATGAGTTTCCTCTACCTTTTCACCATTAGGAAACTCATGATGAGAACAAAAGAAATGTTAATTATGATTTCATAGACTCTAATGTTGGATTTAAGACCCACCATATTCCAAAGATAGATTGAGGAAGTTATATGGCAAGGATCTGATACCATGGCTACTACAAATGGAGCAATAATTTGAGCTCCATAATGTGCAAAACACACAAAAGGTATGCATTGCAACTTTATGTTTAGAACAAAATCGGTTTGTATGGTATCGATGGCTTTGTTCTTGTAAACCATTGGTCACTTTGTCAATTTTTATGGAGGAAATGACAACACGTTATGAGGATACAAAGAGAAACACGTTAGCCAATTGATAAATCTCAAACAAAAGGGTTCAATGATGGAGCACATTGAGGACTTCCAAAAATTGAATATAAGGGTAAATGATATTCCAAAGGAACATAGGATTGATGTATTCATAGGGACTTGAAAGGATAACATCCAACATGAGGTTTGCCTTTGGGAACCTAATACATTGGAGAAGGCATTCAGGTTGGTAAGAAAAAGTGAAAGCAAAATTATGGCGACAAGGGAGCCTACCACTCACAAATATAAAGATGGAAGTGTCGCTACTCCTAGAATTCCACAACCTACAAGGTTGACACCACAAAAATTTGAAGAAAAAATAGCAAAAGGGATTTTCTATATTTGTGATAGAAAATACACCAGAGATTTCAAAAGAAGGGGATATACATTAGGAACCAACCCTAGAGGAAAAAGAAATGAATCTGACCATATCCTCTAATGCATTGGCAGAAATAACCACTCCTCAAACTCTCAAGATAGAAGGACATATCAAGAAGAAAAATTTAATAGTGCTTATTGATTCGGGTAGTACCCATAATTTTATTCATTGTAAGGTAGCCAAGGAATTGAATTGCTTCCTATACCCAACACCAGAGTGTCAAGTGATGGTTGCAAATGGAGGAACTATAAATTTCTCTGGAAAGTGCCATAATATCAAGCTAACCATGGGGATTCAAATATGTATTGAATAGTCCAATGCTCTCCATTATAATGGGTGGTGCTGATGTTGTACTGGGAGTACAATGGTTATAATCTTTGGGGACGGAAGCTT
The DNA here is from genome assembly GCA_034641835.2 of Pinus albicaulis. Lineage (NCBI taxonomy): Eukaryota > Viridiplantae > Streptophyta > Pinopsida > Pinales > Pinaceae > Pinus > Pinus albicaulis. Next base: position 931,621,145 of record CM076579.1, on the reverse strand, counting down.
TTAATTTTTCAAGAACATTTTTTTTTAAATTTTAATTTTGTAATTTTTTTTTTTTTTTTTTTTAAGAAGGAAAGGAAGTTGAATTACGGGGTATCTAGGGAATCCGGGAAAGATAAAAAACTCTAATGTCACGAAAAAGCTTTTGAAGAAAGAGAAATGAGGTGTAATTACACAATTATGCTCACTAGAGGTTCAAACATCAAAGTCATCTATTTCTCCAGATCTCCAAAAAGTCTTGGACAATCATTCCAAGGTGTTTGAGACTCCCAGAGGACTCCCACCTATTTGTGATCATGATCATGCTATTCATTTGATTCCAGGAATTTTTCCTCCAAACATCAGGCCTTACATATATCCTTATGCTCCAAGGAGTGAGATTGAACGTATGGTTGCAGAAATGCTAGAGGGTGGTATAATTCAACCTAGTCAAAGTTCTTTCTCTACTCCAGTAGTATTAGTGCACAAGAAGGATGGATCGTGGCATAGGTGTCCAGATTATAGGGATATAAACAAGCTCACTATTAAAGTTAAATTTCCCATCCCTGTCATTAATGAATTATTGGATGAATTACATGGAGAAATTTACTTCACCAAGATGGATCTTCATTCTGGATATCATCAAATTCGAATGAAGACTGAAGAAATTTTGAAAACAACATTCAAAACTCATGAGGGTTATTATGAATTTTTGGTCATGCCTTTTGGCCTTACCAATGCACCTTACACATTTAAAGGTTTGATGAATTTCATTTTCAAACCCTTCCTTAGAAAATTTGTGTTAGTATTTTTTGACAATATACTAATCTACAACAAGTCTTGTAAGGATCATGTTCAACTTGTTGATAGGGTGCTCAAACTATTGGAGGAGAAATAATTATATGAAAAAACCTCCAAACATTTCTTTGGAGTACAAGAGGTGGAATATTTGGGTCATATTGTATCTCGTGAGGGTGTTAAGGTAGACCCTAACAAAATTAAATCCATTAAGGAATGGAAAATCCCCACAACCATAAAGCATCTTCAAGGATTGATGGGGTTAACATGGTATTATCGAAATTTTGTTAAGATATATGGGAGAATATTGAAATATATAACATTATTACCGAAGAAATATGCATGTTATTGGATTCTAGAAGCAACTAAGGCCTTTGAACATCTTAAAGAGGAAATGTGCCAAGCATCGATCTTATCTATGCCAGACTTCACTAAATTTTTTATTGTGGAATGTGATGCCTCAGGAAATGGAATTGGTGCACTTTTAATGCAAGCATGAAGTCCCATTGCTTTCGAAAGTTGTCCAATCAAAGGAAAGTATTTACAAAAACCTATTTATGAGAAGGAAATGTTGGCAATACTCCATGCACTAAAGCAATGGCGACCTTACCTAATGGGAAGACACTTCAAGGTAAAATTAGATCATGATAGTCTTAAATACTTTATAGAACAAATATTATCTTTAGAAGAGCAACAAAAATGGGTCAAAAATATGTTGGGTTATGACTTTGAAATCATCTACAAAAAAGGGATGCAAAATGTTGTTGCAGATGCACTCTCAAGAAAGGATGAGGATGTGTAAGCATTGTTTTGTGCCATTTCTATTATCCCACCTGAGTGGACAGCCAAAGAAAGGGATGAATGGAAGAATGATTAAGAGGTGTGTACGCTCATTAAAAATTTGCAGCAAGATCCCAGTGCATTTGAAACATTTGACTGGAAAAATGATTCATTATGGTACAAAGATCGCTTATATCTTTGTAAGAATTACCAAATCAAACAAAAGATTCTTTTGGAATTGCACACCTCTCCCTTAGTAGGGCACTCAGGATTTTAAAAAACTTACCACATGGTCAAGAAGGATTTTTTTGGAATGGCCTTAAATCCGATATTCAAAATTTTATGGCAGAATGTTTGGTTTGCCAACAAAATAAAGTTGAGACAATTAAGACCCCAGGTCTGTTACAACCTTTATCCATTCCAAGTCAATTTTGGGATGAGGTTTCAATGGATTTTATCAAAAGTTTACCCAAGTTCGAATGAAATATTGTCATCATGGTGGTAGTTGATAGACTTACCAAGTATGCACACTTATGTGCATTATCTCGTCCATTTAAATCCAGTTCAGTTTCTACTGCATTTATGGAAACAATTCAAAATCTCTATGTAAACCCAAAGATTATTGTAAGCGACAAAGATCCCATTTTTACAGGAATTTTTTGGACAGAATTATTTTTTTATTTGGGTACTCAATTAGCTCATAGCTCATCATATTATCCTCAATCTGATGGGAAAACTGAGACAATGAACACATTTTTGGAAGGATATCTTCATTTCTTTGTATATGATAAAAAAACACAATGGGTCAAGTGGTTACCTCTGGCTAAATGGTGGTATAACACTTCCTTACATACCACAACAAAAATGACCCCATTTATGGCACTTTATGGATATCATCCACCGTCCATCACATCATCTTTAAGATACAATTATAAGGTGTAAGCAGTGGAAGATCACATTGAGCATCAACAACAAGTTCTCCAAATCTTAAAGGATAGCCTCACTTTGGTGCAAAATCAAATGAAACAAAAATTAGGTCAACATTGCAGCGAAAGAAGTTTTGATGTAGGCGACTGGATATTTTTATGACTACAACCATACAAACAAATGTCCCTCAAGCAAGCTAAGAAGGATAATAAATTATCACCAAAGTATTATGGTCCTTACAAGATGTTGCAAAATATTGGTACTATGGCATACAAATTGGAGCTACCTGCATCTTCCTGAGTGCACCCAATTTTCCATGTTTCATGCTTAAAGAAGGTTATAGGTGACAAGCTCCCAGTTTAGAAAATATTGCCAAAACTTGACAAGGAAGGAAAAATCATATTGGAACTTGAAGCAGTCACAGAAACAAGAACTTGACAACTACAAAATCGATAAAATTTTGAATATCTCATCAAGTGGAAGAAATTACCCCCTAAAGATTTGACATGGGAGGATGAGTGTTACACGACATTTTGTCACCATCCTTGCAATCCCCATCCTGCACATTGGAGCACAATTTTTTTTCTTGTGTCAAGATCCTTAAAAAAATGAAACAAGGTCGTCACAGAGCATAGTTCGTTTTCTTGTGTCAAGCTCCTTAAAAAATGAAACAAGCCTCTTACGGAGTAGAGTTAATTTTCTTGTGTCAAGCTCCTTAAAAAATGAAACAAGCTTGCCGAAGCATAGTTCGTTTTTTTATGTCAAGCTCCTTAAAAAATGAAACAAGCTTGTCGGAGCAGAGTTCATTTTCTTGTGTCAAGCTCCTTAAGAAATGAAGCAATATCTTCTGAGGATAGTTGGTTTTCTATGTCAACCTCATTAAAAAATGAATTAGGTCTTGTGAGGATAGTTATTTTACTGTGTCAACCTCGTTAAACAATGAAACATGTTCCCTTTTCCATTTGAGTCTTTGATTAGATCTTGTAAAATTCAAGTCGTGTTTTTCTCTTGATCTTGTATTTGAACCTTCACTGCATACACCTGTTAGTAACTAGTAGTATACTCAAGTGAATGCGCTGAAGCAGGGAGGCATGTACCTAGAATTGAGTCATCATGTTGGGGGCATGCAAACTTATTTCAAGCATAGTTTGTTTCCATTTCGAGCTTGTGTAAAAATGAAACCGGTTTCAAGCATAGTTTGTTTCAGTTTCAAGCTTGTGTAAAAATGAAACCAACTTCAAGTAGAGTTTCCTGATTTCAAGATTGTGTAAAAATGAAACCATTCTTATTTTACTTCTCGTGATTGCCATTTTATCAATCTATTTTTCCAGATGAGCCTTGGTTTTCTCATTCCATCATTACCATATGCTCGGCCGATCATATGCCCTCACTTGATTGTTTTACCTATTCCTGAGGAACCGCTGCAATGAGTGGTCTTGTTAGCCAACCTCTTGAATTTTATCTTGTTTTGAGAAGTTCCACCATCAACGGAACCAGTTGCTACCCTTAATACCACTCATTCCTCTAGGAGGAGTCAACTTTCAACTCTTTTCTGACTCTTAAAAATTGAAAAGATTGTCGAGACTCTTGTCGTTTTGAACTCGTTAAATGGATACGAAACGATATCTACCCAATATACGTTTAACCCTTTTTTTGGGTTGGGATAGATTATTTACGAAAAAGGAATACCTTAGCCTATCGCGACTAAGAGGTTCTCTCAGACATAGTTTTCTACCTTTTCGGATCTGTGAGGCTACCTACGAAAAGGGACTTGTTGGAGTTTTCTTTTCCGCTCCTTTTCAAACTCTCTAAACATGAAAAGATGCCAAGTTCTTCCTTTGTCCGACTCGTTAAAATCTAAATGAAATCGGAGATCTTCACCATGACGTACCCGAGTGCCTCCTTCCTATGGCTCATAAAATGTAATAGGATGGATTTTTCCGAAGGGCAAACTTATACGACAAGCATATGCTATCCTCTTCAAGCTTGTGTAAAAATAAAGAGGTGCTCGCCAGAAATGGTGGGGGAAAATGGAAGTTATTTGTGATTTGTGTCGGCAGTATGTCACTCTTGAACATGACACTTATCTGCAGTTCATGTTAGGTTGGGATATCTTCACTCTATCACTTTGCCCCCATGGGTTTGGGAAATTCTTTTGCCTCTAATTTGATTACCAACCTCGTCAACATGACCTCTGATCCTATTTGAGTCAAATATTTCCAAATTCCAGAGTTGTGTCGCCAATATGTTCAAGAGAAAATCCTTCTACAGTTTGTACATTCCCCGATCCTCTGTTTCAGTCTTGATTCACACTTATATTACCTTCTCTGTTTCATGTCAATGATTTTGGATTCTAGTAGAGAGGAATAACCTGTTTCTGATTTTGGATTCATTATGATCCTCCTTCGATGGATCGCTTCCTTTCGACTTCAGCTCATTATCTGGGAAGTTGATCTAGAGACTCCTTTCTGGTACCTTAGAGCATGCATGCACTAATGGCAAGTTCTTCGCATTCGACGACAGGTTCTCATCATTGACCTTCGATCGAGTGATTTCACGGGTGTTCGATGCCAGCTCACTATTCACATTACGCGGATTGTACTAGTTGTACCTTGAGAGCCATTGTCATTATTGGTGGTTTCTCTCGCGTCTGTTAACAAATTTCATCATTGGCTGGTAATCATGTGATTTTCCTGCATGTTCGACTTCAACTCACATATTCACATGCTTGAATTTGTACTTGTTCTGGTTGAGATGGAGTGAAAAACCTTGGGTTTTGTATGATAAGATCCAGGCTATGGGATATTTTGGTTTATCATGACTATATGCATGACTCTTTTGATTGGATGGATGCGACCATACCTGAGTTTATTTGTTGATCCTTATTGTTGGATGGCTGCATTCATACCTCGGATCTCAGTTTATATGTACTCTATTATGGATGGCTGCGCCCATGCCACATGTTCATATATCAGAGATATCAATTGTATTTGTACTTGCAGGTCTTTCGACAATGGTGTTTGGTTCGAATGCGTTCTTATAAAGCATTTCACTGCTCACTCTCTCTTGGACCTCATGCTTTAGGGGGTATCTGTTCCACAACATTTTGTCATCGTCCCTGCAATCCCCATCCCCCACATTGGAGGACCATTTTTGTGACTTATATGAAGTGTCATGCCTTGAAAAAAGTGTCATTGCATCCCTTTCCATGAGAAGAACATTTCCTCTGTTGACTATTCCTGGAACATGCCATAAAAAACAAATTATTTTGGGTTGGCGCTGGCAGGCAGTTATGGCCTTGTGCCGATAAGGGAAATTAGCATTGGGCCCCATGCACATTTCTGCTTTATCTCAGTGGACTGCCCACGCCGAGCTATTTTTGGAATTTTTTTTAAATACAGAAGCGAAGTTTCCATTGCCAACCACTTCGTGAGCGAGTCAGCATGGGTGGTTCAACTGAATAACGTCGAGCACCCTCCTTTAGCTTCTTGTTCCCTAATTTTGGGCAACCTCCCAAACGATAAGGCTTCCTTTCCACCAGTTGAGGGATCCCAACCTCCTACTCTCCTTCTATAAATAAGTCTCTCTCACATAGATGCAGCTAGCTGAATGGTTTGATAACTAAACATTTTGGAGAATAGCTGAAACAACCTGATATAGATGGTTTGAGATAGAGCAGAGAGAGACCCTTGTCGAGAGAGAGTCTAGGCTGATTGCCTCACCAAGTCCAAATTCCCTAACAAATTCTCGAGACACGTTTTGACTGGACTCGCTGAAGGAGGCCGCGACGTCAAGGCTCATTTGGTTGTAATTTGTTTATTTCTCTTACTTAATACATGACTGATGTTTTGGTTCCCGTCTTGTGTTATTTTGATTGATATTATGCAATAAGTTTAATTCTCCTTGACCAATTAGATAGTTATGAATGAAAATATTGTTTCGTATGCTGCTTTCATTATTTGATCCTTGTGCAGGCACCTGAGTACCACTGCTGAAGGACTGCGACATGTCGGGACGAATATTAGGAGACTGCTGCCACAGCTACGACAACTGCGTTGGAATCAAGGTAGGACATCTATCTTGACTCAATTTCATTCATTAACTAGGATTCGATGCATTAGCATGTCCTCTTGCTGCTAGACCCACCCTAGGGCTAGAGGGATTTCCTCTGTCCATAGAGGGGATTTTGTAGAAATTTGAATAACAGATATGTTATCCACCGAGATTCTCCTGATCACACACTATTTTATCTTCATGCACAATACAAAATATCTTCTACCATTGATAATTACATGCAGAAATAAAATCAATTGCATGCACACATTAAAACCATAAAAATTCACACATATGAACACAGTATGTAATGGGAAAGCTTAAAGCTGAAAACCCCCAACTATCTGTATATTATATATGTCATAGATATCATGTAACAATAATCATACAAATCTCATCACAAGCTCTCAGTATAATCTCCACTTGCTACACACTAATCAGGCCCGATCTTGCAAATCCCATGCACCGATCTTTGCCAGCCTTTAGCCTGCCTCTACTGCGCAATCCCTGCTGAAGAATGCCTCTTGATGAGTTCGAATTATCCCAGCCTTGCTCACGCAGTCTTTATAGGCATCTCTACTGAGTGTTAGATGCAAACCATGCATCACTTATAGTCACAACTGATAGTCATACTTGCCCTTTCACCTATCTTTGCACTGGTCTCCACTGAAACTTTCCATGCACTGAAGTTAACTGATGTATTCTTTAGTTGACTAATGAGTTTATAATTAGTGAATTAATTAATAATTAATTCACACCACTTTCACTAATTGTATCAATAAGTTAAACTAGATACAAATAGCTCAACTATGTTTAGATTAGTTAAACTGAACACAACTCCATTAACTTCCTCAATCAACTCCACCAAACTCTGTCACATGAGTTCTAACTGAAGTATCCATGCAATAGCTCCACTTAACCCTCAGGAATAGTGTAATTCCTTATGTCAGCTCCTGTGTCACATCTGTGCACTTAACTGAAGTGCTCCAAGAGAATAAGATAATGTTTATAGTCCAAATATTATTAAGAGCTAATAATATTCGACATATCTATTTTTAGACTGGTAATCTAAAAATAGATTCCTCCCAATATGTCTAAAAATAGAAGTCCATATATTTTTCCAACTTGACCAACCATCCACAAATAGCATCCTGCAACTCATAGAATATGATCGACATGTCTAAAAATAGACATAGTCTAAAAATAGACTTTGCGACAAAAAATCACCTGTGTGGCCCCCACCTAGTTTTGGTGATCACTTTCCAACTAGGATCAGGAATGATGTTTCAGGATGCCTCCTTCACTGTTTCTTGTTGCAATATTCAACACTCCCTCTCAACAAGAAAGGACTGCCTTTGCATGCGACATGCAACTCCATGCATTCGCCCTGCAACCTTCACAAGCGCCATGCAACTCCATGCATCTGCTCTGCAACTCCTCTGAAACTGAATAGGCTCCAAACAACTCAATCAGTCTGATGCATCTATCATCAAAGTCTTCGACTTCTGCTGGTACCAACTGCACATGTCATCAAGAACCACTGCGCTGTTGAACTCTTGCACCCATGCACTCTGCACTTGCTGTCAACTCTGATCCACGCTCCAGTATCCGACACTGTCACTTTGATCTGCCTGCATCAATCCAACTGATCTACTACTGCTGCGCTGTGGGCACCTCGTAGCCAGGTTCAACTCATGAGATCCACACCATCTCATGAATCCTGCCCATAAATCTCCTCTTGGGATTATTCATGCATGTCGCCCCACCTCTCACCTGGTGGTATAGCTGCATGCACTCCCTCTGCCCATTTGGCACGAAATTTCTCTGCATGAGTGGTTTCTCCCACTCCATGATCCTCATCTTGTGGCTGCTCCACATCCCGAGGTTCACTATTACCCGCATGCAAAACTTGCTCCCTCTCAAGCATCAATTGCATGTCTTTCTTGCACTTCCCAACAGTAGGAAGCTCCGTAGACATCCCATCTACTTCAAGTCTGTAGAGATTCTTTGCTCGAATCCCAACCTTCTTGACTTGTCCTTCCTCATCCACACTAACTCCTACACTCCGAAGCTCATCCCTGCAGTGGACAAACTTTGTCAAGTATACCGGAATAGTGTCATTCTTCTCCATTTTTATTTTCCTGAGTTTATCCTAAAACTCAACCGCTTCAATGCTTTGCAATTACTCCAATGATCAATATCACTCTGATACCATGTAGAAATTTGAATAACATATATGTTATCCACTGAGATTCTCCTGATCACACACTATTTTATCTTCATTCACAATACAAAATCTCTTCTACCATTGATCATTACATGCGGAAATAAAATCAATTGCATGCACACATTAAAACCATAAAAATTCACACATATGAACACAGTATGTAATGGGAAAGCTTAAAGCTGAAAACCCCCAACTATCTGTATATTATATATGTCATAGAGATCATGTAACAATCATCATACAAATCTCCTCACAAGCTCTCAGTATAATCTCCACTTGCTACACACTAATCAGGCCCGATCTTGCAAATCCCATGCATCGATCTTTGCTAGCCTTTAGCCTGCCTCTACTGCGCAATCCCTGGTGAAGAATGCATGTTGATGAGTTCAAATTACCCCAGCCTTGCTCACACAGTATTTATAGGCATCTCTACTGAGTGTTGGATGCAAACCATGCATCACTTATAGTCACAACTGATAGTTATACTTGCCCTTTCACCTATCTCTGCACTGGTCTCCACTGAAACTGTCCATGCACTGAAGTTAACTGATGTATTCTTTAGTTGATTAATGATTTTATAATTAGTGAATTAATTAATAATTAATTCACACCACTCTCACTAATTGTATCAATCAGTTAAACTAGATACAAATAACTCAAGTATGTTTAGATTAGTTAAACTGAACACAACTCCATTAACTTCCTCAATCAACTCCACCAAAATTTGTCACATGAGTTCTAACTGAAGTATCCATGAAATAGCTCCACTTAACCCTCAGGAATAGCGTAATTCCTTCTGTCAGCTCCTGTGTCACATTTGTGCACTTAACTGAAGTGCTCCAAGAGAATAAGATAATGTTTATAGTCCAAATATTATTAAGGGCTAATAATATTCGACATATCTATTTTTAGACTGGCAGTCTAAAAATAGATTCCGCCCAATATGTCTAAAATTAGAAATCCATCTATTTTTCCAACTTGACCAACCATCCACAAATAGCATCCTGCAACTCATAGAATATGATCGACATGTTTGAAAATAGACTTTGCGACAAAAATCACCTGTGTGGCCCCCACCTAGTTTTGGTGATCACTTTCCAACTAGGATCAGGAATGATGTTTCAGGATGCCTCCTTCACTGTTTCTTGTTGCAATCTTCAACAGATTTACCTACACAAGAATGATAATTTTATATAAAAGCATCCAAAACTACTCAAGCGTTAAGGACAACACTTGTTTGAAGGAGAGGGGCATGTTAGGTCCCCATAATACTAGTGTAGACCCTTATTATTATTAGTGTTTCCCCCTTTTTGTTATTGTTTTTTCCCATGCAGTCCCCATATTGTTATTATTGTACCCCACAGAAGCCCACTATTGTTATTGTTGTGACCCTACATTACTATTATTATGTCGGCTAGGATTATATTATGACCTCTTAGTCTCCTATATATAGGAAGGAGGATTTTCATTTGAATCATCCAAGAATTGTTCATTTATGTAATTTAAAGGAGGTTTACCCCTCAAAGAGGTTGATTTCTAAGTTGTGATCTATCTTTTCTTCTATTTTGTGAGTTGGTTGCATAACAAAGGTATGCATTGTCATTTGGTAATTGACTGTTGTAGTTTACTTATCATGGAAAATTATGAGAATGGATTAATGGGGAATTCAGTGGAAAGAGTGGACTAGGTCTGTGTTCTTGTTCCCTAAACCTCTTTTCGATGTTGCCCTTTGATCCTAGTCTCTTAGGATCTATTTTATTGACCTTTGGGATTTAGGTATGGTACTACATGGGAAACCATAATTTTGGTTGTGTGGTCTCGCTCCCCCATCCACATATATCACTCCCCTTTTGCTTATTATAACCCCATTCATCATATTTCCCTCCTGGGTCCACATAGTGTTATCATTCCCTTCCCCTTTCCCACACCTTGGCTTGGGCCTGAAATGATGCCCCAGAGGTTGATGGAGTTGAAAATAAAAATAAAAGCATAATTGGGCACATTCAATAGGAAAATTTACCACAAAATGAAAAAGATGGTCGGGAAAACACATTTACCACGTTTGAAATATTCAAATGCATGAGCTCTACCCCATACCCATGACTATCACCCTGGTTCTTAAAGGCCCTAGATGAGCCTCCTTTATCATTCAGGAACCCATGATTGTCCCAAACCCTAGTGGGCAATGAACCACCCTACCTTAAAGGGGATATCCGCTGTTATACCTTACGCATCATGCTCTTATCCCTTGAGCCCCAAGTAGTTAATCAAAGAAAAATCATAAAAGGAAAAAATATATGAAGAAGGGTCGAAAAATACAGTTTAGAGTATCTCATGCTCCACGATTTCTCCCTCCTATACAATATATATCCAAGTGTGGGATTCCCTTTATTAACTACCCTTGTACCTCGAGATGTGGCCTAAGATTTTCCATTTCACTCCCTACTCCATTCATATCTTTTTCACCTGCCACCACCATTTTAAGGATGTACCTTAGACATATTATCCCCTTTAAAGGTAGAAACCACCTAATAGGGTACTTGGTTAACCCCCTTTTAAGCTTGGAGACATTAGCAAATGTCAAAGCCCACTATGAAATGGCATGCCATTATGAAGTTCCCACATGTTTTCCATGGTTTGTAAGCCCTTTATAATCCAGGTGGATGTTGGTGGCCACCTGCCTATCCCACTTGGACCCCCACCACTGTCTCTTTTAGTGTTTTAGTTTCCTTAATTGTAGCACAATTTATTGTTTTTGGCAGTTTTTCGAGTCCTAAACTTTTAGAGATGTTATAAGGCCCTAAACAATTTTTTTTGGGAAAACCAAGGAAAACATGAGGCTTTGATGGATTTTTTCCACTCTAAATTTGAATTCCTCAGATAGATGTTTCTAACGAGGTATTGTGTGCGTCAAATGAAGATCGTATGCAAAAGTTACGACCTCGAGAAGTTGATGCACCAATTTACGCAAACTGGGCCCATAGTCTTGGTGCTTCATCTCCTATGGTTAGGTTTTTGGATGTTTAGGGTTTTCCATTATTTATCAATAATAAATAGGCCTTAAAGCATCATTTTAATACAATTCAAAGGCATGTAGTCACCACATATATTCTCATAGATAATCTACCATCTCCCGAGCTAGTTTATTCCCATTCTGTTTGTAAGATTATTTCAGTATTTGATATTGATGAAATGAAGTGTTATTTTTGCTGCATCTCTGTAGTTATGGTTATATTTGTATTTTTTTTCATTCCTATTTTAGTTCAGATCAGTGGTATCAGAGCTTTTTTATCTTTCTCAGTTTTTCTTTGCATGTACCCAACGATGTCGGGATATAAGGAGTTAGGGCTCAAATTGGTTGAACATTTTCAAGACCAACTTCACAGGACCTCCTATGGCAGAAGAGAAGAAAGACTAGGGGGAAGGAGATCCTTTCAAAATATTGCTCGAATAAGTCGTCGAGTGATAGAGGAACGCAATGATTGACAACTTTTCCCAGATCCTTCAGCGGCTATCCAAAGGCGATGCATCTCCTTCCAGCAACCACTCTAGAAGTGCCACACCCTTCAAGTTACAATTTAACTTTGACATAACCATATTTTAAGGTTAGATAAATGAAAACACCGTAGATAAATGGTTAAATTTTCTATAGGGATATTTTCCTATTCATGAATTTTCCAGCCGGGAAAAGATTACTTTTTCACTTCTTAAAGTCGCCCCTCACGTCAAGGATTGGTGGGAAACCTATTGTGAGAAGAAGGACGAAAGTACACCCTCACTATTTTCAACCGCACCCACTTAGAATTCATTTAGGGATGCCATCAAGGAGCAGTACTACCATATCGGGAGATATTATGATAAATACATTAAGTGGACCACGTTGTGGTAGGGAAGGGACCAAGACGTGACTGAATTTATCAATGTTTTTCATGCCCTTCGCACGAATTTGGGTATTAAGGATTCTGGGAAGGATTTCTTACTGAAGTACCATGATTGTCTACACAGGTACATCCAGTATGAGATGGAGTTCCTGGACATCTCCTTGTTCAACACAACATACCGATACACTGTCAATATTGAGTATAAATTTAAATAGAAAAAGCGAGATTTCGGATATGTGAATTCGACGCAAGGGAAAGGCACCCCCAAACCACAGAGAAAAGGGAAAAGCTAAGACGAGGCGACCAAGGATAACCCGTCAAAGCCATAAGAAAATAAAAATACCACGAAGACAAAGAAGGACATGAGAAAGTGGTGTGAATTCCATAAGAGCTCCACTCACAACACAAGTGAGTGTTGGGCCAAGTAGTCACTAATGGTCGAGCTAAAGGCTTCTGAATTAGATGCATGTTCTGACTCTAAATAAAAACCTGACAAGGGAAATGAAAAATGGAATCAGATCATTGACGTGGATCCTAGTGCCACTATGGCCACCACCAAGATCCAGAAGATTGAGCCTGAAGATTCAAAGGAGGGGGAACGCCTCTTCCACTCACATATGTGGGTGAATGGTTCTTTGCTGTAGTTCATTGTCGATAGCGGGAGCCAAAAGAACCTCATTTTAGCAGAGGTTGTGAAATGACTGGGCATAACAACTACAAAAAATCCACCACCGACACCATCAGGTGGCTTCACCAAGGACAAGATCTTTGTGTCAGCGAGAAGTGCCACCTTCCCTACAACATCAAGCCCTTCATAGATGAGGTATTGTGTGATGTTGTTCCTCTTGAAGTTTGTGATGTATTATTAGGACACCCATACTTTTGGAAGTGACATGCTGCATATGAGTCTAGACCTTGCTATGTTATTATTTATTTGGGTAATAATTTATATAAGATATCGTAGGTAGCCCCGCCTACTGCCATATCTTTAATCTCTGCTAAGAAATGCAGTCGGATAATCTCCCAGACTAATAAATTTGTTTTATTTTTCATTCACTCTCAAAGTAAGGGGAATATTGTAGCCACATCCATGGCCCCCGGGGAAGGGTTCCTCCATGCAACAGAAGCAGGTGGATACGGTCGTGGAAGAATACATGAACATCTTCTCCTCACCCATAGGGGCACCCTTACACTGTCAAGTAAAGCATTTGATCGATCTGAATCCCAGAGCACCTCTACCCAACATGCTGATATATTACCATTCCATTCTAGAAAATGAAGATACAGGGCAAAAAATCCAGGAGTTGCTACAAAAAGGGTGCATCTGACCAAGTTCCTCACCTTGTGGGAGCCCGATTGTATTTGTAAAAAAGAAGGATGAGACCTAGAGGCTTTGAATTGATTAATGGGAACTAAACAAAATCACTATTAGGAATAGGTATCCAATACCATGTATTGATGACCTTCTACACCAAGTCAAGGGGGCCAAATATTTTAGCAAGATCGATTTGAATTATGGCTATCATGAGGTTCCAATAGAGCCCACAGATGTATGGAAGATTGCCTTCAAATCCAAGGAAGGCATTTTTGAATGGTTAGTTATTGGTTATGCCCTTCGGGTTGAAAAATTCCCCTGCTGCTTTTATGAGGTTAATGGATGACATATTGTAGCCCTTTAACAACTCATTCATGGTTGTTTATCTAGACGACATCCTCATCTTCAGCAAGAGTTGGGAAGAACACTTGCAACAAATTCGACATGTCCTTCAAACCCTTCGGTAACACAAACCATGTGCCAACTTGGAGAAATGCACCTTTGGCATGAGCCAGGTCCAATATCTAGGTTACTCATAGATGAGTGTGGCATGCATGTGGATCCGACTAAGATCCAAGTCATTCAGGATTGGCTAGCCCCCACCACTCTAATAGAGCTTCGTAGCTTTTTGGGCATTGCAAATTTCTATTGGAGGTTCATCTTGGGATTCTCCCATATCACTTGGCCTTTAAGTAAGATTGCTAAGGGTGGCGTGAAATCAAAATTTTCCTGGTTTGAGTCCCAAAAAAAGGTTTTCGATGAGTTGAAGCACTGCCTCTGCTCTGTACCGGTACTCACACTTCCAAACCTGCAACAACCATTTGAAATTGAGACAGACGCCTATGACTATGCTATTGGTGCAATCCTCACCCAACACGAGCATCCAGTGGCCTATCACAGTGAGACACTTTCAGATACAATTAGGAAGTACCCCACCTATGATAAAGAGATGTATTCCATCGTGCATGCTTGCCGAAAATGGAAGCATTACATTCTAGGGAAGGAGATGGCCATCCACACTAATCACTAACCTCTTCCATTTATACAGACACAAGGGAAGTTGTAGACAGATCGCCATCAGAAGTGGTCTGCATATCTGCAACAATTCCATTTGAACATTAAATACAAAAAGGGCAACACCAATCATGTTGTGGACTGCCTCAACCAACCCCCAATTGTAGCACTGACTATTGTTCTCAACTCTTGTGGCCACAAGACCTCTAGATAGCCACAACTATACAAAAATGATCCAGAGTTCACCTCCACATACCATATGTTATTAGATAGAAATAAAGTTCCTGATTTCCACTGCCAGGACACATTATTATGCTGCGTGGGCCACCTTTGTGTTCCTTCAAGCGAGCATGCCAAGATTATTTGGGAGGCGCACTATAGTCAGGTTGCAGGACACTTTGGTGTAGAGAAAATTGTTGTTGTACTACACAAGTACTTTTATTAGCCAAAACTCTGACTGGATGTTAGGCAATATATTAGATCCTGCACTAAATGTGCCATCACCAAACCAATCATCAAGAAGCAAGGCCTATAGACTCCTCTGCCTACTCCCAGCCAACCATGGGAATCCATCTCCATGGACTATATGCCTAGACTCCCTTCTACCAAGCATGGTAATGAAAATGTATTTGTGGTCGTGGACACATTTTCTAATATGACTATATTGGTGGCTTGTAAGAAGAGTATCACAATAGAGGACATTGCCAAACTCTTCTTTGAATGAGTGTGGGTACATTTTGGGATCCCACAGACCATTATATCAGATCGGGATAGCAGGTTCCTGAGCACATTCTATTCAAGCCTTTGGAAACTATTGTATGCCAAGCTCACCAAGTCAACTGCCTTCCATCCCCAGAATGATGGCCAGATGGAGGTCGTCAATAGGATGATAGTGCACATACTCCGCATGCAAAACTCCAAGCATCCATGAAACTAGGATGAGAGTGTTCCCTGTGTGAAACACATTTATAATAGAGCTCTCCATAGCTCGATAGGTCTTAGTCCCTTTGAAGTGGGTCTAAGATTTTCCCCATTGTGTTCGGTTGATGTTGTCATGCCTCATGCAACTACACAGACATAATCCACACATGTATTTTCCTACACTGATAAAGTGACCATATTTATTGAACACATCTGCTAGTAGGTTCATGACATCTCGAAGAAGTCACAAATGCTAAGTACAAGCAAGACATGATCAACATCGGGTGCCACATAATTTTTAGGTGGGTGACAAATTTGGGTTGCAATTGCAGAAAGAACGCCTTACCACGGTCATCGGAAGCTCATACCAATTCAATAGGGTCCTTACACAATTACCAAGGCTATGAGAGACAATTATTTTGAGCTCAAATTCCCCCCATTCCTTGGCTTGCACCCAGTGTTCAATGTGAACTGCCTTCGACCATACTTCCCACCATTACTGGACACATCAAACATTGTAGAAAAACTCACAACAACATAGTTAAACCCATAATACATGGAAAATGCAACAACTGATCAAATTATGGACACATAGATCAAGAACAATTTCCAAAAAAGGATCCAATTATATCGGGTTGTTAAAGCTGGCCAAATCCTGCACCAAGGAAAGTGGCTCAACAGGGACCAAGTTCAACAAAATTTTCCCCATCTCATGGACGCACTCAAATAAATGTGGACCATTTCTTCTTCGTGGGGGCTAATCTAAGTGGATGTTGGTGGACACCCTATTATTCTAATTAGACCCCCATCATTCTCTCTTTCATTGTTTTAGTTTTCTTAATTGTAGCACAATTTACTATTTTTGGTAGTTTTTCGGGTCCTGGACTTCCTGAGCCTTTTTGAGGCTCTAAATGATGTTTTTTGGGAAAACTGAGACAAAAATGAGTATTTGACAAATGTGTGCCACTCTAAAGTTGTAATCCTCGAATAGATATTTATAACTAGGTATTGTGCGCGTTAAACAAAGATCGTATGCCAAAGTTACGACTCCGGGAAGTTGATGTACCAATTTACCCAAATAAGAACCATGGTTTTGGCGCTTCATATCCCAGGGTTAGGTTTTTGGATGTTTAGGGTTTTCCATTGTTTCTCAATAATAACTAGGCCCTTGAGCCTCATTGAAACACAGTTTAGAGGCATGTAGCTGCCACTTCTCTTCTTAGAGATAAGGTACCATCACCCAAGATATTTTATTTCCATTTTGTTTGTTAGCTTATTTCAGTATTTGATATTAATGAAATTAAGTGTTATTTATGCTGCATCTCTGTAGTTATGGTTATATCTGTAATTTTTCATGTTCCTATTTAAGTTCGTATCACTTTAACTCGATTGCCTTAAATTACTTGTTGTACTAGAAGGCTAGGGGACACATTGGATATTATGCAGGATTGCAGGTGGTCTCCATTTTGGGTTTGGTCTCCCTATACAAGGTCCTAACCCTCTAGAGGCATAAATTGGCACATGTAGGGTGTGTTTAGAGAGCCATGGGCCTCCAAAATAGTAGATAAAATTCTATGTATCCCCAGATATGTTCAAATATTGCTCGATATTCACCTATTGGATGAGGAAGATGCACTTGGTTCACCATTCCCAACCAAACCCACAGCTGTACCATGCACTTGGAATATGACCCAAAACTTGTATGCTGATGTGCCATCACTCACACCATCATATGAGCCCTTATAGATGGTCTACAAGCATCTTCTATCTACTTGCAGACCCATGATGTTGCTTGTGTGCTTCCACACCCATTAGGAGTACCACAGGTTTATTACTTAGAGAACAAGGGCCCAAACCCTTGTCCACTAATTTTGGGAGTCCTATTCATCATTATGGCACTTATAGACTTCATCATGCTTATTAGAAGGCCCAACAACATGTATTATTCCTCATTTGACCTCTTAAGAGGCTTATTCTTTTATTTATGAGCTAGTTGGGTGGGCTTGTCACCAAAAGTTAGTTATTTTGCACATTATTTTATTTTTGGGGATAATGTAGCCCTAATTAGCTAAATAAAACTCATTAGAAGTGTATAAATACAAGTGATGTGAATTCATTTTAGCATCTTCACTTGGTTGGACTTGTATCTCTTTAGAGAACTTCACTATCCTTCTTGGGAGACAATGTTTTGGAGCATTGAATGAATTTTGATGTTTGGATTATTTTCTCTTGTCTTGGAGATTCTTGATTGGAAAAGTTTTGATGGTTGGATATACTCTTAATACATGTAGGTACAATTTTATGCTATTTTCTCTTAATATTTTGTCACATACATTGTTGCTGGGATTTCGCTATACTAGGGCTAATTTACTACATCCATTTATGCGAAGTTGTCGAAGTTCATTTTCTAGATAGTGATGCTTCAAGTATGGGCCATGCAGTATGAAAGAATATTCCTAGAGATGATTATTCAATTAAATTCATCATGATAAGCCATTTATTTTGCAAAACGAAGTTTAAAGTTCTTGAAGCTTCTTTTGTTGCTGCTCTGATGCTATGCAAAGTTGTCTTTGAGGTTTCTTTGACATAAAAAAATGAATGTCCATAGTCATAATTACTCTTGACTACAAATATACGCAAAGGGCTATGAACTCGTCCACCATAAAGGTGATCACCTCAAATTATTTTCCTTCTCTCACTTTCTCTTTTGTAGGTCTAGCCCTCTAGGTCTGCTGGGGCATCATTTATCTTGCAAACCACCCACTAAAAAAATTTGATCTATTGGCATCCTCTGCATTGGGGTTTCTCGTAGGTACCCTCCAATTTGAAGCAACTCTCATGGTGGGATTGTGTGATACCTCAAGCCCTAGCCTCAAGATCAATATTGCCCTTAGTTTCCTTAGGTTTAAGACCTCATTTGGATCCTCACCTTTTCTTGTGTTTAAAATTAATTCTTTGGTCCCTTTCCTCTCCGGTATAGTTCAAGTACATTATTGGTTGCTAAACCCTACCCCTCCTGGGTCCACTTGGTCCCATGTGCTCCCAAAAACCATTAAGAGTAATTCTTAAAATAACACTTGGAATCCCAACCTCTACAAGAATTTTAGGGTTTAAGGGCCTCCATTATAATATAAATTCCCTAAACCTTAACCTTGAAATTCCCCTTCAACCCTTCCTTGAGAGCCTTCAACCTTACCTTCAAAGGCAAGCAAGTTATATATTTGAGCCTCTCTTGTGAATACAACACTAGGATCACCCCTCATTCTATCATTGTCTACTTATTTTGTGGTCCTTATTATATGGGGTATCCTCCCATCAGTGAAAGTACGTAAAGAGTAGGGAGCCTTAGCCGAGGTGACTGTGGGGTATTGCTCCATTTTTTTCCCTAAATATGGTAGTAGCCCTCCAAGGACCCCTTACTAGTTTGAGTGGTGACATTTATGGAGTTGTTTCCGGGGACACGAGATGTGTGTTTTGTTCCCCATACAAAATATTGACATATCATTATTGGTGACTCCATTGGAAGAACGAATCCCTAGTTCTTCATTTAAATTTAAGGTCGATGCTTGTAGGGTGAAGCAATCATATTTCTAGGCATATTTAAATTCACCCTTGCGACTCCTACATTTTTTTTCATGTATATATAAAATAGGTTGTCTTTATTTGATAACTTTTCCGCTTTTGACATCTCAAGCATCCCCGGGCACCCTAGTCATGTCGCAGGAAGGATGGTGTGTGGGGTGCCCGTGTTTTATGGTGATCCAATCTCTGCAATTGACCATGTAGAAATATATAATGCACATACTTCAAGAGAGAAAGTGATTCACCATGATGTCCTTATCTTGTTTTTCATGGGATATTTTGGTGTTCATAAGTCATGGTTGCATGATCATGAAACTAATAACATCTCATCTATTGAGGAGCTCATGATGGCCTTATTAGACATTTTCAAGTATACCTTACATTAAGAATCCGAGATGAATCCTTCATTAAGAACCATCAAGACATTGAGAATCTAAGTAATGAGAAGGTAGAGGAGTCCTCCTGGGGTCCACATGATGAAAAGGATGATTTTGAGAACACGTGTGTTGAGAAGGATGAGTCTATAGAAGTTGAAGTTGAGACTAACCTTAGCTTTCTAGAGGATATTCATCCTGATGATTCTCCTTTTGAGAACCTTGAGGAAGGTGATCCCATTATCTCCTTGGAAGATGACACTGGAGATTACTTCCACATTGAAAATGAGAAATGGGAAATTGTTGGTCCTCAATTTGATTGTGCTCCATTTTACGACACCGACAAGGAGGATGAGACTGAGATTGGTCTTCCCTTTCTGTCAGGAATTATTTATGATGACATATACATTGATACCTAGGGGAAATAAAATTATTATTTTCCCTTGCATGAAGAGGGGAAGTTGGAAGTGATCGATTCCCCTTTTAGGAGATACAAAATCTCTGATACTAAGGAAATCAATGAGGCTCCCACCTATCCTCAACATGATTCTAATTCAAGTATCTCGAGCCTTTAGATTATGATTTTTGGGAAGAAGAACCTGTTGAATATAGTTCTTTGCCCTTACCTTTGCCTTTTCCTCTTGTTCAACATCTTGAGTCTTCCTCAAGTGATTCCCTTGGCCCTTATCATACGATCTCAAGTGACTGTGAGCCTTTTATACCTTCTGAGTATAGTGTCAAGGAGGAGCCCCTCATTGACCATACTTTATCTCCTTGGATGCACCCTCAGGGTTTTGATCACTCCATGACCTCCCACCTTTAATGTGACCATAACCTTGAGAAAATTATTTGTTGCATTCCTTCTTTCCCTCACCCTTCATTCCCTTCTCATCACAACCTTATGGAATCTACAAAGCATAATACTATTAGAAAAAGTGTGTGATAATATGTTCTTAAGGATAATCATTTATTCAACCATTGAGTGCTTAGAGGGAATGCCCCACACTCCTATATTGAATCGTGTTCCTTCTCTTAGGGATTCCTCTTACTTCACACGAAAACCATATTTTCCCACCTCCCAGCCACATCATCTTCCATATTTTTGGTTTTTCATTTGCTTTGGGACTTGTTTCATGAGTAATCCTATTGGAAGGTATATTTATATTGATTGGATGATATGTTGGTTCCACAAGATTTCTGATTACACAATATTAGCATTGTCATATGCATGTTCAGGTAGGATGCATTGCATGCTGATTCACATTTGAAATAATGTCATATGATATTTCTCATGGTAGATTAGCTGTATTTAGATTAAAATTTGAATATTTTATTATCTGTTTGTTTTATGGCCTAAAATTAAGCATGGGTGATCATAAGACATTGTACAAACATGCTGCCCTGTGGTTTTAGTCATTTATATTTGTAGGTAACGGGTTTGAGGTAACCAAGAGATTGCTAGTGTTCTTGTGACCTCCCATTTAAGTAGCTTCGCCCACTTTTCGAGAGATCACGTCCTAGTTGGAGCTAGATGTTACCGACCATTTTTTGGGTGATATCCCTAGGAGATAATTTTTCTCCAATATGGTCCTCAATCGACATCCAATAGCCCCTTGCAGTCACCATATAACTCGTTGTGCCATTTCTCTACCACTTGAGCCAACCATGCGGTCCCTCACCCATCTGTCATGATCGTACTTTTGAACATGCACCTCCCAAACCTAAATATATGCCTTGTCATTTGGTAATTGAGGGTTGTACTTTACTTATAAGGGGGATTCAACAGAAAGAGTGGGCTAGGTCTATACTCTTGTCCCCTATACCTCTTTTGTATGTTATCCTTGGATCCTAATCCTATGGGATCTCTTTTATTGACGTTTGGGCTTTAGGGATGGTACTACATGGGAAACCCTAATTTTGGTTGCGTGGTCCCACTCCCCCATCCACATATATCACTCCCCTTTCCTTTATTATAACCCCATTTATCATCTTTCCCACCTAGGTCCACATTTATCCACTGGGTCGACATAAGGTTAGCCTCCCCTTCCCCTTGCCCACACCTTGGGTTGGTCCTGAAATGATTCCCTTATGGTTGATGTAGTTGAAAAGAAAAGTAAAAGCATAATTGGTCACATTCAACAGGAAAATATACCACAAAATGCAAAATATGGTCGGGACAAACACATTTAGTACGTGGGAAAAATCCGAATGCATGAGCTCTACCCATACCCATGGCCATTACCCTAGTTCCTATAGGCCCTAGATGAGCCTCCTTTATCATTTAGGAACCCATGATTGTCCCAAACCCTAGTGGGAAATGAACCACCCTACCTTAAAGGGGATATCCACCGCTATACCTTACACCTCACGCTCTTATCCCTTGATCCCCGAGCAGTTAATCAAAGAAACATCATGCTCTTATCCCTTGATCCCTGAGTAGTTAATCAAAGAAAATTCATAAAAGGAAAAAGGAATATGAATAAGGGCAGAAAAATCAACTTCAAGGCATCACATACTCCATGTTATCCCTCCTATACATTATATACCCAAGTGCGAGCTTCCATATATTAGCTACCCTTGTACCCCGACATGTGGCCCATAATTGCCCCTTTCACTCCCTACTCCATTCATCTCTTTTTCACATGCCGCCACCATTTGGAGGGTGTACCTTGGACATATTATCCCCTTTAAACATAGAAAACACCTAATAGGGTACTTGGTTAGCTTGGAGACATTAACATGTGCCAAAGCCCACTATGGAAGGGTATGCCATTATAAAGTGCCTACTTGTTGTCCATTTTTTGTAAGCCCTTTAACTTGATTGAGTTAAATCACTTATTGTATTGGAAGGCTAGGGGATGCATTAGATATTAAGCAGGATTGCAGATGGTCTCCATTTTGGGTTTGGTCTCCCTATACAGATCCCTAGAGATGTTCATATATTGTTTGAGATTCACCTATTAGATGAGGAAGATGCACCTGGTTCACCATGCCCAGTCAGCCCCACAATTACACCATGCACTTGGAAGATGACATATGACTTTTATTATAATGTGGCATCACTCACACCATCATATAAGTCGTTACAGATGGTCTACAGGCATCTTCGATCTACTTGGAGACCCATGAGGTTACTTGTGTACCCCCACACCCATTGGGACCACCACAGGTTTATTATTTGGAGTCCTATTTATCATTATGGCACTTATGGACTTCATTGGGCTTCTTAGAAGGCCCAACGAAATGTATTATTCATCATTTTACCCCTTGAGAAGCTTATTCTTTTGTTTATGAGCTAGTTTGGTGGACTTGTCACCAAAATTTAGTTATTCTGCACATTATTTTATTTTAGGTGCTAATGTAGGTCTAATTAGCTAAATCAAACTCATTAGAATTGTATAAATACAAGTGATCTGAATTCATTTTAACATCATCACTTGGTTGGACTTGTATGTCTTTAGAGAACTTCACTATCCTTCTTGGAGGACGATTTTTTGGAGCATGGAATGAATTTTGATGTTTGGATTATTTTCTCTTGTCTTGGAGCTTCTTGATTGGAAGAGTTTTGATGGTTGGCTATACTCTTAATACATGTAATTACAATTTAATGCTATTTTCTCTTTATATTTTGTCACATACATTGTTGCTGGGATTTCACTATACTAGGGCTAATTTACTGCATCCATTTATGCGAAGTGGTGGAAATTCCTTTTCTAGATAGTGACGCCTCATGTATGGGCCATGTACTATGAAAGAATCTTCCTAGATATGCTTCTTCACTGAATTTCATCTTGATAATCCATCCATTTTTCAAAACAATGTATAAAGTTATTGAAGCTACTTTTGTTATTTCCCTAATGCTATGCAAAGTTGTCTTTGAGGCCTCCTTGCCATAGAAAATTGAATGTCCATAGTCATAATTAATCTTGACTCAAAATATTCCTAGAGGAATAGGCACTGGTCCACCATAAAGGTGATCACCACAAATTATTTTCCTTCTCTCAGCTTCTCTTTTCTAGGTCTCTCCCTCTAGCTCTCCTAGGGCATCATTTATCTTTCAAATCACCCACCGCAAAAATTAAATCTCTTGGAATCCTTTGTGCGGGGGATTCTCCTAGGCACCCTCTAATTTTGAAGAAATTCCAATGGTGGGATTGTGATATACCTCAAGCCCTAGACTCAAGATCAATATTTCCATTGGTTTCTTAAGCTAAATACCTCAATGGGATCCTCACCTGGTCTCATGTTGAAAATTCATTGTTTGGTCCCTTTCCCCTCCGGAATAAGTCAAGTACATCATTGGTTGCTAAACGCTACCCCTTGACCTAACCCCCCGGGTCCACTTGGTTCTGTGTGATCCCACAAGCCATTAAGAGTAATTCTTCAAATACCACTTGGAAGCCAAGCCTCTGTAAGAATTTTATGGTTTAAGGGCCTCCATTACAAGATACATTCCCTAAATTTAACCTTGAAATTCCCCTTGAGCCCTTCCTTGGGAGTCTTCAACCTTGCCTTCAAAAGAAAACAAGCAATATATTTGAGCCTCTCTCGTGAATAGGCCCCTAGGATCACCCCTCACCTTATAATTGTCTACTTATTTTGTGGTCCTTAATATATCGGGTCTCCTCCCATCGGTGAAAATTCGTAAATAGTAGGGAGCCTTAGCCCAGGTGACAGTGGGCTAATTCTCCATTTGTTGCCATCAATCTGGTAGTAGCCCTCCAAGGGCCCCCTTTAGGAGCCCCTGCTTGTTTGAGTGGTAACAAGTTGCATACATTTAAATTAATGCTCCTAAAATGATTCTAGTTGAATTAACCTTAGCTTCTCAAATCCAGGAAGAAGATTAAAACGACCCACTTAGTTACGAAAGAAGATAGTAAGATTGGATAAGATTTATATTTTTAGTACTATATTTATTGAAAAAAATCTCTAAATATTTTCTATATTTACTTGAAAATTGATCTTATTCGATTTATTTTTCCTATTTATACAACCCTTTACGCTGGTGTAGGGGCTGTAAATTGTGGAAACTTAATAATTTGATTTTGTAATAAGTGTTTTGAAGATTCAAGTTTTTGAATACCATTTCATATTTCGATGCGTTTTTGGAGTTATGAGCATGATATCTTGTGATATATTTAATTATTTAATAGAAACTTTTGGTATTTGTCTTCTTTCCTCATTTACATATCAATTTTTGTAGAATATTAGAATGCGTTAGTCATTATTTCCTTTGAAATAATGTAGCATATATTATTGTCGAAATTATTTATTATTTCAAATTTATTATCTATTTTTCATTCATTGACATCAATTTATGATATTCGAACTATAGTGTTATGGTTTTCTCTCATTTACGAGATATATTCATTTATGTAATTTAATTTCAGTTAATTGATTGTAGTAAAAATATAAATGCAATGGTTCATAAGCTCTTGAAAATAGAGCCCAAAAAACAAAAAAAATGAGTGGTTGACTGGACCCACATTTCAGTCAAGGTAAAAAATCCACAGTATTTTCCTTAGTGTCATGTTTAAATGATTCCCCATCCCCCCACCCCTCATGTTGTAAGATTGCTCAAGCTATTTCCACACACACACAACGGTTTGTATATTTGTTTTTAGTAAATTTTAAATATTAATTTACATCATATATTTTCCTCACTTTAGTTTTATTGAGCACCTGTTTAGTTTATTTTTAGAATAGAGAAGGCAACTAGGCCTTTTTTCTAGAGAGCATATAGCTAAACCAAAGGAACATGGGTCTATTTGGAACCCTGTTCGGGCCATACTCACTCTTTACAGTTAGGGAATTTTTCTCCTATCAACAAATTTGGCGCTAGGAGGGCCACAGATAATGTATGGCTGGTAATTATTCTGAACCAAATATTCCAATTACATCATATGATACCGAAACCTCTCCTACATGTTTTCATTAAAGTGAACCATAATACACTTTTTCAACATTTACACATATTCCGAAGTCATTTACAATAGAAATTGTTTCATTTTCTTCTACACTTACTCATCCTCAGTTACAATTCTCAAGGGCTTATACTCATTCTCAGGGTTAAATTTTAGGGTTTATCTCCCATTTTATTTACTATATCTGGAAGGAGAAGACCTAAAAAATAAGTTGAAGCTTTAATTGCTTATTCATCACAAGTGAGGCTTGAATCATCATTAGAGTTATATTTAATAAGATCAATTATTTCCTTTTGAGGAAGTTGATTGAGAATTTGAAACTAAATCTTCACAACCAATTACATCAGTAAGTGGTCATTCCTCAACCACATTTACTCAGACACGTCCCTCTTCACCTATTTCAATTCCTATAGTTTCCACTACTTTTCCAATTTTTATTTTACTTATCATTCAACTTGTTATTCATCTACCTCCAACTTCTCCACATACAAAATCACCACCTCCAGCTTCTCAACCTACAATTTCTCCACCTTAAGTCCAAGCATGGCTAGTCAATCTTGGTTATCAACAAGTGCAGTCAATATTGCTAGAGATCTACAAAATTTGCCTAAAAATCCTGAAAGATTTCTCACGAAGTTTAAATATGATAGGACTATTACTCATGAAGAACGTATTAAACCATTTATGTTATATTTGAATTTAGGAGCAATACAATATGAATATCAATTATGTAAACTTTCCCCTTATACATTTGAAGGAAAAACATCTTCCTAATACTTTTCATTAACATATGGATCTATTATTGGTTGGGATGTATTTTAGACTTAATTTCTTAAAAAAAAATGGTGATGATAAATATAAGGCGTCTTTAGTGTTAAAAGCCTCAAATATTAAAATGAATCCCAAAGAATCTATTGAGGATTTTAATCAAAGATTCCTTTCTCTTTTTAAGAAAATTCCAGCTGATTCAAGACTAGGAATTGTTGTTTTGATTGAAATTTATACTATAACTCTTCCCCCATCAATAACATTAATTGTGATAAGGGCTAATAAGATTACTCTAGCTCAAAATATGGAATAATATTTGAATGTTGAAAATCAAATCTTACTTATATCTTCAAAACACTTAACAGGTCAAGAAAAAACTAAGACAATTTCTGTTTTAAAGAAACCAACAACCAGTAAAATTGTTGATGAGAAAAAAATAAAGTTGTTGTTGGATTATATTCTATTAAGAAGGTTATAACAAATGTCAAATGAAATAATTGATTTCAAATCCCTTCATTAAGGAAATCCTTAAACAGAGAACCCATGGATACCATTTAGGAGAAATCAACATCCTAATCCTAATCAAATTAATGTTGAGGAATTGAATATTGATGATTATGCACAAGATAATTTTTGTAGAGCGCATAATGATAATCATTCTAAGAAAACCCGTGCAACTTTTATAAATATGCTTAAGGTTTTTGTAGATAGTGAAGAAAAAGAAAAATCACAAGAAGATAAAAAAAATAGTTGACTCTAGTAAGTCTGTTAATGCTTTATGAGTTGTCCCACAAGGATGATTAATTGATAATGATTTATTTGAAGATGAAGAGGAAGAGGTTAATGCTTTGCAGACTAGGAGTAGAGTACAAAATCAAACTTCCACTCCAGCTCCTACTAATCCACCTTGTCCTCCTAAAAAGACACAAACTATAGATAAAACTTCTGCTTCATCAAATTTAGCTCCCAAAACTGAACATGTTAAGTATGATTTAGTGGACAACATGAAGAAAAATAGGGTAAATATTTCCTTGTTTGAGTTATCAAAACTAACTCAAAAAAAAAACTTCTTAAAGCCTTAAGAAATGGTCCATCTCAAATTCAAACTTCCAATACAAATAACGACTAGAAAGCTCCTACAAAAACAATATCGAATATAAACACAACTCTGATCATAGATGGGTCAGCTTCTCATACTCCTCCTTTCCTCTTGATCTTTGAGATTTGTAATTGAAATGTACACAATTTTTTAACGGACTCATGGGCCTCATTTAATGTTGTTCCCTTATCAATGGCTGAAAAATTAAATCTTTCCCCCATAAAATCCACTACTCAAATTATACAGCTTGACAGACCAAGAGTTAAAGTACTTGGATAAATTAAATATGCCCTTATAAGATTTTCTTCCAATCCTAAAAAAATTCAAATCATTGATATTGTTGTCATAGTCATCCCATAATATTATTGTTTGTTGCTTAGTAGGCACTGGTCTAAAAAAATTATTGGGTATTTCTCAACTAATTGGTCACATCGATGACTCCCATTAAATGGAAGACCTAATAAGATCAATGTAGAAAGAGAAAAGCACAGTGAAACATATTGTAACTAACCTTGAAAAACCAAATGAACGAGCTATGTTTTCTCAAGCTTCATTAGGAAATTACTCTTTTGATACCATTTTTGGTAATTCAACATTAGAGGAGTCTTTTATTCTAGAATCAGGAGTTGAAAATATAAATTCTCTTATGTACCTTTCTTGGGTTCAAATAAAATATCACATTTTGTTTCTTCTTCTTATATGTTAGCTAATGATGTAAATTCTGATTTCTAGAATTTATACTTTGATGGTTCCATATCAATAGAAGGCATTGGTGTTGGTTGTGTTTTACTAGATCTACAAGGTAATAATTTTCTTCTTTCATGTAGACTTAACTTTCAATGCACCAACAATGTTGCAGAGTATGCAGGCTTGCTTCAAGGTCTTCATAAAGCTATTGAGATGGAAGTTACGAAAATTAAAGTCTTCGGTGATTCAAATATAATTGTTAGGAAATGTAATAAATGCAGTTACTATGTCTCTAATAATTTAAATAATTACAAGCAAGAGGTGTGTAATTTCACCCAAAATTTTGATAGTTTTCAGTTAAATTCAATACCTCGTTCACAAAACAATGATCCAGACCTTTTGGAAAATGTTGCTTCAAGGATTATTCCAGTCAAAAAATTATCAATAGAAATCATTTTTAGGCCATTTGTCCCTGGTGACATCGCTAATTGGAGAGTTTTGATGATGATCACCAAATTAGGGATTACTTAACTATGGAAGATACATTTAAAAGATAAATAATAGATGAAGATCAAGAAGTTTTCTGATTAAATTTGGATTTTCCAGACGAGCTTCAATCACAAAATTCTATCCCAAAATCAATAGTTCGACTTGAAAAGTTGCATAATTTTCAGAATAAGTTCAAAGGAAGTACTAATTGTAAAACCAACAGTTCCTCGTTGCAATATGAACTTGTAAATTTATGAACTAACAAAAATCCACATAATGTTATTTTAGGAACAAATTGTACACTTGTTGAATGAACTGAGTTTATCATGTTGTTTAAAGAATACAAAAATATAATTGCATGGACATATGGTGACTTAAAGGTGTATGACGCTAAGATTATTCAATATGTTATTCTAATAAAACCAGAAACTAACCCATTTCAACAAAAACTCGAGAAGATGCATCTTGTTTTGGAAGGTCAAATCAAAGATGAATTGAATAAACTTTTGAAGGCTAGAATCATATTTCCAGTTAGACACTCTCAATGGGTTTCAAATTTAGCTCGAGTTTGAAAGAAGAATGGTGACATAAGGATTTATTTGTATTGATTTTCGAAATATTAGCAAATCATCAAAAATATATATTCAACTTGTTTCCCCCATGGAACAAATCTTATAATTCGTTGCTGGTTCATAAATGTTTTCTTTGCTAGATGGTTTTTTTGGTTATAACCAAGTTTTGGTAGCACTAGAAGATCAAATCGAAACAACGTTTTGTACCAAATTGGGCACTTATGCTTGTCAAAAGATGCCTTTTGGTCTAATAAACATAGGAGAAACTTTTCAACGAGCAATGGATATTGATTTTAATGGGCTCATTAACAATTTTATGGTAGTGTACTTGGATGATATAATTGTTTATTTAAAGAATAGAGAACAACATGTTGATTATTTGAGGAATTTTTTTTTAATAGATGTCACAAATATGACATATCTATAAATTCTAAGAAAACCATTTTTGCTTTCAATGAAGGCAAACTACTTGGATATATAGTTTCTAATGTAGAGATTACAATTGATCCTAATAAAATTAATTTTTTTTACAGATTTCTCTTCCCCAAAAGAAAAAAAAAATATGTAATCTTTTCTTGGGAAGATTAATTTTGTTAGGAGGTTCATCCTTGGAATTTTAGAGACTATCAAACCTATGCAAGATATGATAAAAAAGGATCATATTTTTAAATGGGGTACAATCGAGAGATTTTTTTTTAAACATCAAAGGGGCCATTGTTGCTTTTCCAACACTAATTAGTCCTAATTTTGATTAATAATTTTCATTATACACTTTTGCATCTGATGTCTCTTATGCAACAATCCTTACTCATAAGAATGTTGATGATATTGAAATACTTATCTCCTTCATGAGTTCTAGATTTCAAGGGGTTGATTTTTTGTTTTTTTGATATAGATAAGCAAGCATACGCAATTTATAAACCTACCAAACATTTTAGGCCTTTTTTGTTAAAATCACATACTAAAGTCATAGTTCTTCACCATGTCGTGCATAATTTATTGGTTCATAAAGAATTATGAGAAAAAAGAGAAAATTGGATGACAACACTCCAAGAGTATGATCTTCAAATCAAATAATTGAAGGTCATTAGAGGACAAGGTTTGTGTAAGTTATTAGCTGAATTAGAAGGTTATCATTCAAATCTATATGAAGGTTCCCATTCAGATTTGGAAGGAGGTAGGTATAGTGAGTTTGAGGTAAGCTAAGAGAAAATTATTTATGTCCTTGTACCAATAAACACCCGGTATTACATTATTAGGTATTTATTAACGAATAGAACCGAACTTGACCCTTTAGTAGCTAAATAAAAATGAGCCTTAAGGCTAAAATGTGTTAAATATCAACTGATTGATGGAGTAATTTTTAAGAATAATTATGATGATGTTTTACTATGATGCTTGGAGAAATTTGATACAAATAAGGTAATCACTGAATTACAGGATCATCGACTGAAGGAAATTTTGGTGGATAGACCATTGCACACAAGATTCTTTAGGAAGGTTATTATTAACCAAGTCTCTTCAAAGGTCCATGTGCATATGTAAGGAAATGTAAAACATGTCAAATAACTTCTCGTAAAGAAAAAATACCAACTTTTCCTATTCAACCCGTGGAAGTAGATGGACCTTTAGAGAAATGGGGTCTCGATATTATCAGTGAAATTAATCCAAATTCTTCAAAGTTAAAATATATTCTCACTGCCACTGAATATTTCATTGGGTATATTGAAGCAATCCCATTAAAAAAGGTTAATGATGAACAAATGATATATTTTCTTGAAAGCCAAATAATTTCCAGGTTTGGTGTTCCTTTGTCTTTTGTATTCGACAACTCTTATTTTTCCTCTCTAAATATGACTAAATTTTGTTTGGATAAAGGTATTGAAATTTCATTTTCTGCTAATTATTACCCTTAGAGTAATGGATTAGCAGAATTGACTAATAAAAAATTGATCCGAAAAACCATCAAAGAAACTGACATAATCAATTAGCTAATGCTTTGTGGGACGGTAGAGTTACTCCAAAGTGAGCATTGGGTAATTCCCCTAACTTCCTTCTATATGGAAAGGGAGATATCCTACCTCAAACTATTTTCTTCCATCTATGTAGTTAGCTCAAGCAGTAGATCAAAATTAAATTAGAGATATGGATGTGAGAATGTATACATTGTTAAAATTGGAGGAGAGACAAAAAAAAACTAAAGAAAAATTTCATGAACATTAAAAAAATAATCAAAAGACGGTTTGATAAAAATTTAGCATTTGACAAAGATTTTTCCATTGGTGATTTGGTGCTTAAGTGGGATAAAATCCATGAGGAGAAAGGAAGACACTCAAAATTCCAACATCTATGGATTGGTCCTTTCCAAATATCTGCAAAACGTGGCCCTTCCACATACATTTTGCAAATTTTGGATAGCAAGGTTGAAAATATGTCTGTGAATGGTTAGATTTTGGAGAGATACTTTTCATGAAAATAAATCTTTTGGCCATAGGTAAATAATTCACCTTTACTAAAGGACATGGGTGTCCTTAAAAATTTCTTTTCTTTATTTTTTTTTGTTTTTCATTTTTGTACAAAAGCTTTATTTGTACTTCATTTTTGTTGTATAATTCCAACAATGGTTACATTTGCCAAGAAATGTACATTTGTGAGTTAAATATTTATTATTCAACTAAATTCAAAGGTTAAGGATAAAGTAATTTGAAATTATGAGAAGTCTATTATGCTTGTTATTTCTTTATTTTTAAATAAAAACTTTCATTAGTAGGAAAGTGCCTAATTGTTTACTTTTTAAAACATGAGCTCTATCACTTTCACATTAATAATAGACTTAATTTTATCAGTAATGATTGATAAATTACAGAGTTAGGATTATTAATACATCAAAATTTTTGCTAAATCAAAATAACTCCCGTATCACCCCTCTTTTCATATCCAAAATTTACAAAAGCAATATATTTATAGATTATCAAAAGGATATTAAAATAATCAAAGAGTCCATGATAATGTCCTAAGAAAGAACAACAATGATGATAACTTAGTTATTAAATAGTGGCTTCATGACCTTGAGAGATGCAAATTGAAAACAGGGAAATATCACCCATTAGCATTCCTAAAATCCCCTTTTCGATATATAGTCAAGATGCTTTTAAGACTATATAGGGAAGAAAATGTTGAGAATTGTAAGGTTGAATGGGTTCCTCTTATTTATGGCATTCACAAAAATTCAAAGAGATTCAATAAGGAATATATTTGATCTCAAAATAGTTCAAAAACCATTAAAATATCCATAGCCTCTCGTCCTAAGTTTGATCAGGGTTTTTATATTCCTGCTTATTGCATGGACTTTGTTATGGCCTTAGGTCCATTTCCATTAACAAAATTGACCTATTCTTTCAATCATCAACATATTATACAAGATTATACTGCTATCTTATGGGAAAGTCGATTTAAAAACACTTTTATGATATATTCAACAATATACTGATTCTTTCGTATGAAGTTTTATTCGGAAAAACTTCCTCTAGAATTAATTAATATTTTCAAGAAGCCCTATGTGAAATCAAAGATTGGTTTGTTAAAGAAAAGTTTTATTTTTTTCAAGATTTATGGAGTCAATGTAGGACTTCACATTTTTCTAAGGTATATTCATGATAGGCTAGCTGCAAGAGAAATAACCAATCATACTACACTTCAAGGCCAAGATAGAATGTTGCATAGAATGTAAAAGAAATATGCCCCATTTTTCCTATTCAAGTTGGTAAAATGGTGCTCAAAGATATAGGACATGCTGTAGTTGAAACATAGAAGTTACATAAAATTTGGATTCATTACTTGCCATACTTTAGATAGGAACCCAATTTTTTTATCATAAATCAATACAAATTGATAAGCTTATCAAAATATTTTCAACATCAACAACCTTTATATGATTATGTTTCCATTCAAGTTGATGGTTTTGATCAAGTAGCTCAAAGACCTAATTTCATGGATGCAAAGGAGAAGGCCAAAGTAAAACAATTCAAGGAGAATACTTGTGATTTTCATCTTAAACAAAGAAATCTATATACTTCAATCCCTCTTGAACAATAAAGTTATCTGAAATTTTGACTTTATAATTTACTAATATTCTTGCAGAACCTTCTTCTCCCTATATGCTAGAGCATAATGTTGAAGTATTAAAATCTCCAGTTTTATTTGATCCTTCCTTTTTATTACTGTCTTATGTTTCATCTGGTGTAACTGAAAATGACAAGGAAAGCAATGTATAAAACCAAGCAGATAAATCTCAAAACAGAGAGAAATAATTAGTGCAAGATCAAGATATTTCTCTGGCATAAAAATGGTAATTGATGTGTTAGAAAATTATGTATTATAGAGCAATGCAACACATAAAATATGCAGAAAACACAAGCACACAAAACACATAAAACTAGAGAGACACAGATATACGTGGTTCACCCAGTTTGGGCTACGTCCACCCTGAAAAACCAATCCTTCCTTTCTATTATCCAACAAAATGAAGAGACACAACCTACAATAGATCCACTGTAATATCCTCTGTTCTCTCTCACAGTCTCCCTATCTGTTTCTCGCTCTAAGAATACACATACAATACACAACCGCAATACGATACCCTCATACAAATGAGGGGGTTGCCTTCTAGGGAAAAAAACCCTAAAATAAACATAACTTATATCGTCAGATCATCTGCCTAATGAACGGCCCAGATTGACTATAAATTAATATACTTTTACAAGGCAATTTTACATCTGTTTTTATCTTCGAGGGCGTTTCCCCCGAAACCCCCCGCCAGGGGGGGCTCCATAAAGTTGTAACTGCCCCCCTTGGACCCCCCAGGCAACATTTAATTACGGGCAACGTTTCCACCCCATTAAGGTATAGGGGTCCAACGTTGTGATACAAAATAAACAAGATAATCAGGCTCCACACCCAACATGATGTTGAGTTACCTGACCAACCAAATATTTCTACAAGCATGGAATTTTTAGAAGCATAAATTGTTATAAAAACAACTAAAGCACAACAAACCATTCAAACAATTGTCCAGGCTATCAATAAATAAGTTTAGAAAAGTGCAATGGAAATCACCCTAGAAAGTCAGATAATTCATAAGGAGACATTTCAAGATGTTTCATAGAATCCTAGATCATCAATGCAAATTTCAAACGATTGGTCTCCAGGCATTTTTATAACTCCTATTTCAACAAACATTCCAGTTGTTTCTTCTTTCTTTATCTGAAGTTGAATGAGTCACCGAAATAGTTCCTTCCTTAAGTGAGTATTATTTCAACTCACAAACCAAATCAGTGGTTAAAAGAACTAAAAAGAGGAAGTATGATGATTCTACTGAAACTGTTACAAAATTAAGTTGGCAAGCTTTAGGTGATCATTGAGATAAAGCTAAAGAGTCAACTTGAATCCTTGGAACTTTCAATGAATTACACTAAGCACATAATTGATAATATCTATGACGCGCATGTAATTTTTTTTAATAAAATCAAATAACTTGAAGCAAAACTGGAAAGGAACAAAATTTTCAATGAAGAATAATGGCAGAAACATTCCACAATATTTAGATAAGGATTTGCTTTAACTATTCAACATATGGAACAAAAGCATGATCTTGATAATTCAAATTTTGAATAGTTATAGAAAACAAAGTTGAATGATTTGACTAATCAACATACTAAGGAGATTCAAGATTTGAAGACAAATCAAGAAAATCAAATTTCAGTTTTCAAGAAGGAGTATGAATCCTTGCAACATTAATTAAGGCAAAGTTAATAAATTGTTGAAATTATAAATTTCCTAAAAGATCAGACTTTACAGGTATATCAGAGGTCAAAGAAAGTTCAACTGAAATTTTAAAAGCAGATGGATAAAATCTACAGGTTTTTCCTAGAGCTATTATCCCTTATTGAAAAAAATGAATTAATTATGGAAGAGGACAAAATGATAAATAATAATTTTGGTGATATTGCTGGGAAAAGAAATTGAGTCCTAAGAATATAGTGAAATTCTCTAAAAGAGTTAAAAAGCTTATGATTGCATCACTAAACCAGAGAAATTCAAACAAGAAATTACATATTGGGTTGAAAATGCAGTTAAATTTGTGATTCTGTTTGGGATTTAAGATTAGATATTACAAAAAAATTCGATATGCCTCAATTAAAAACTCTCAAGGATTTAGTTCCATTGAGACTTAATTATCAAGTAGTTGAAGATAAAATATCATCATATGAAAACAAAATTGAGTAGATTGGTACATGGGATGAACATGTTTTTCAGGCTTTCCTGCAAATTCCTCTTGAATAAATGAAACTAATATACAAGTTTTAAATAAAATATAGATGTAAATAGAGGTATATTGAAAATTTGTTATCCATGTGTCAATTCAATATTGAAAATTTCCTACCACTTCATATTCAACATATTTATGAAAATTACTTGGAATGGGTGTCATACATCCAAACAAATGCTCCTAAAAAGATGCCTGTCGAATCATCCTCAACTTCTCAATTCTAGGAAGAAGATTAAAATGAACCACTTAATTTTGAAACAAGATGTCATTATTGGATAATATTTATATTTTTAGTATCATATTTTTTTAAGAAAATTTGTAACGATTTTCTTTCTGTAGTTGAAAACTGATCATATCATGTTTATTTGTCCTATTTATACAACCCTTTATGTCGGTGTTGGGGTTGAAAATTGTTGAAAATTAAGACTTTGATTTTGTAGTCAATATTTGGATTATTCAAGGTTTTGAAGACCATTTCAAATTTTGATGCGTAATTGGAGTTATGAGCTTGATATCTTATGATCTATTTAATTATTTTTGTTTGTCAAGTTGTCTGTGATCATCCAGGATTGACTTGTGGCTTGAGGAGCCATGACCTAGGGGCATATAATCCGTTAAAGTAACTCGGGGATCGCACCTGGCCCGGGCCACACTAGCCCTAAGATGACTGGGTTTTTTAGCATGTCCTCTCCCCCCCTAGCACAGAGAACATCCACTCCCCGTGAGTTTTGATCCTGGGTCACCTTACTGATGAGGCCCATCCTCAACCAGTTGTGCTAGTGGGACTTGACCTTGTGATTTATTTAATTATTTAAAGGAAATTTTTGGTATTTGTCTTCTTTTCTCATTTAAATATCAATTTCTGTAGAATATTAGAATGTGTTAGTCATTATTTCCTTTGAAACAATTTAACATATATTATTGTCAAAATTACTTATTATTTCAGATTTATTGTTTATTTTTCATTCATCGACATTAATTTATGATATTTAAAAATTCACTGTATGGTTTTCTCTTGTTTACGAGATATATTTATTTATATTATTTAATTTGAGTTAATTTCATGCTATGTATCAAATCTTTCGATGAAAATCACATTGGAGAAATTTGTGTCGACGCATTTCAAACCAGCCAGTGTGATCTTGTCTTGATGATGAACCACACTGGCTGGTTCGAAACGCGTTGAGACAAATTTCTCCAATGTGATTTTCACTGAAAGATTTGATAAATAATTTATGGATCACAGAAGTCAAATTCCTAATAATTTCATGCTATAAAAATACTATATATATATATATATATATATTGTATTTTTATAGCATGAAATTAACTCAAATTAAATAATATAAATAAATATTATTATATATTCGTAATCTATTGAAAAAAAAGCCCAAAAAACAAAAATTTTGTGTGGCTGTCTAGACCCACATTTCAGTCAAGGTCAAACATCCACAATATTTTTCTTATTATTGTGTTTGAATGATTCCTCATACCCCCACCCATCCTGTTGTAAGATTGCTCAAGCTATTTCAACACGCACACATTAGTTGATATATTTGTTTTAAGTAAATTGTGAAATATTAATTTATGTCATATATTTTCCCTAAATTAGTTTTAATTTTAACATTTATTTAGTTTAGTTTTAGAATGAAGCTTCCAACCGAGCCTTTGTTCCAAAGAGTATATATCCAAACCAAACGAATTGGGGTCTATTTGGGATGTTTTACGGGCCAATACTCACTTGTAGTTAGGAAATTTTCCATCTATCAACAACCACACCTTATATCCATTGTCTCAGCTAACCCTTTGCTTATGTGTAGTCCAACAAGGATACAATAAATACCTAGGTAACTATTGTGTTTGAAATATAGGTCAACTTAATAAAAAATGTTAAGTGCATTCCAATTTCCTCAAATACTTCTTATGACCATAGAACTAGTGGTAGCCCCAATATCATTATGTATACGAACACGATATCAAACCTAAAATATATTGTTCTAGAATGTAGATGCCATTTCTTAAGAAAGAGTGGCTATGGTTCCTGTTGTGGCTCATTTGAATTTACCTTTGAAATATGTTTCAAAACACCAAAAAAGAATATATGATAGAAAATGTAAAATTTTGTGTGTCGTAGAAGAATTTTGATTTATTTTTTGGTACATTAGCATTACATAATGAGATGTGAAGGTGGTTCGAGTCAAGCTCATTCACGTGCAGAACAGTTCAAGAGCCAGACCGATGGGCACGTTCAGGACATTGCACATCGGGCAGGGTCGATTCAAGCTCATTCGCAAGCTGAGGAGGGATTAGCATGGCAGAACACCGGATAAGCTCAGGAGGGTTACACCGTGGAGCAAACAAACTAATTTCCCGATGGTGGAGAAATGGCGCATTTCCCTTAAAAACTTAAGAGTCTTGGAGGAAGTGCAAAGGGAAAAATGGATGGTCAGGATTAAAGTGCAGAATTGAAGCAGAGAGATGGATGGCGAAGATTAAATCACAAATGACAAATCACAAGTTTCAAAGGATAGGCACGGTAGGTAAATGTTAAAATCACTGAAGTGCGATATGCGATGTGGTGGGGCCCGATCACAATTCACAAATCAAAATTTTTAAAGAATAAGTGCGGAGGTATATGTTAAATTTTTCGAAGTGCGATATGAGGTGACGTGGCAGATGGCGTGGCCCCAACCCCACAGATCGTAATTGATTTATGATGACGTGGCAATGTGACGTGACCCTGGCCTGCATACCGCACATCACAATTTTTAAAATTAAGTGCAAAGGGTAAGTGTTATAATCTTCGAAGTGAGATGTGCGATGCAGTGGGGCATGATCATAAACCACAAGTTTTAAAGGATAACCGTGGGAGGTAAGTGATAAAGTCATCGAAGTGCGATGTGCGATGCTAGGCGGGACCTGATCGCATAACGCACATCGCAAGTTTTAAAATATAATTTCTAAGGAAAAGTTAAAGACAAAAAAATGCGAAGTGCGATGTTGGCATGGACGCGATGTGGTTCCAAGACGAAATCTAAAGGATTTTAAGTCCGATTTTATGAGGTTTGTGCACCATTTTATGAATAAATAGGCAAAAAATGACCAAGAGACTCGGGTAAGTGACCTGACGCAGAGAAAAGGAGAAGAGAAGACTAAACACAATAGGCACGTGAATAAGAGGCAAAGTCGGGTAGAAGGTGACATGATGATAGCGTTCGAAATGAAAAAGGCATAAGCAGAGTCAGGTAGAAGAACATATAGTGGCACTGTGGGAAGCACAACAACTGGGTCAAGTCAGGCACTAAGGCGTTGTTACAAAACTGTGCAGCTACCGCATCATAACCAGGAAGGATACCTCAGCACTTTGGGGGGACGCATCAACAACATCAGATTCAACAAAACGAACGATATTTCCAGTTTCAATTTGTTTTCTTGATATGATTGCATAAGTAATCTTAATAGTTTAGGTAGTCGAGTAGTTTCAAGAAGTTCAACAGTTACAAATTACTTTGATGTATTTAAGTAGATAGAAATAAAGAAAATAGGTTCCAAGTTTTGGACCTCTGGATGACTATTAATTTGGTACCGAATTCTCTAAGAAATAAATGAAAGAAGATCAAGTTTCCTACACCTGTTGATGTTGATATGTCTTTCCAGTTTCGCTCTGTGTTTATTCCTCTTTGAATGAAGTGAAGTAATGTAGCAGCCGGTCTCTTAATTACACCTATGAGTATGAGTTAAATAACCTTAATTTGCGCTCCTTCACTTCATCTCTTCTCTCTTCACAAACTACTAATGAAACTTTATAGTAATAGATTCTGTGTTTACAACATATTATTTTGAGCTTCGTCTCTCTCCATGAATTTCCTTTGAAACTTAAGTGATAGATTTAGTTTCTTAGCATATCATTTTGAGTTTCCGTTACAATTCTTCTTTTCATTTAATTCAAATATCAATAGTTTATGGCATTATGAAGGCTTTCATAATATCATATTATTGAGGGTATTAAGTAATTAAATTCCAAAGGTGTTAAATAGAGGCCGTTTGATATTGTAATTGTGACATACATTTATAAAATGTCTTAAGCACTTATTCCTTACCACAGCCAAGGGATTGTTTCTTGAGATACAACATTTTCTGGCGCCATTGTTGGGGGCGAAGAAACGAAGTGTATTTTCCCTGGGATTTTCACCTTATTTCCTTTGGTTGTTCAGTGAGGAGGAAATATTTGGCTGTGTTTGTTATTTTCAAAATTCTGGCTTTCAAAAGGCCTCACACTAGGTCATATACCTCAAAGCAGATAGTCCCTGCTTTTCCATATCCAGAAAGATTGGTTTCTAAAAAGGCTCAGAAACCTGAAACTCCTTCAACACCTAATCCTACATTGTCTGCTCCTAGCAGCAGTTCTCGTAACCCTTTGTTTGAAGATATTTCCAAGGAACTCTCTTTCTTGGAATAAGATTCTCCTTCCACACCCATTCATTTTCAAGAACCTAAGTTAGAAGATCACTAAAGCTCAACCAAATATAGTTGTTGGTTCTTCTGCCATTGTTCATCAACCCACTCCCATATCAGTTTTGGCTCCACCTTCATTCATTTTCACAGCAGGTCCATCGACTGCATATAACCAAGGAACAGTAAATCAAGGTGCAAATATGGCAGCACCAACCTTTTTTTTCAACATATATGCTCCACTTAACATTCCTCAACAAGTGAATGACATTCCTCAAGAATACCTCAAATTACTTCCTCGTTTCACTGGAGAAGATGAAGTAACTACAGAACAACGTTTACCCTTGTTTTTCACTTTTGCTGAGAATTTAAATGTAGAACATCTTATTGTTGTGATGAGATTATTTGTGCAGTCTCTAAATGGAGAGACTAGAAAATGGTTCAAAGGTTTACCAAATGGTTCAATAAATGACCGGGAAGAGTTAGAAACTCAATTCACTCAGAGTTGGGGAGAAAAGAGAGATCATGGTTACTCATTGACAGAGTTTAATGAAATTAAAAGAATACCTAATGAAAACATTTCTGAGTTTGTAAAAAGATTCAACAAATTGTACAATAGTTTACCTATAGAGATGAAGCCCCCCTGTAGGGGAAAAGGTAATTTTTGTTGGGGATTTTGAAGCCGATTTTAGCTTTACATTGAGAGAGAGAAGAGCCCCTACTCTTGAGCATATACAAATAGATGATTTAGATATCGAAGCTAATATGACTGCAGCTGGAAAGGCAAAAGGGAAAAGACCAGTCCAAGAGAAGGGGAAAGCAAAAGAAGAATCATCACAAGATCTAAGAATTGAAGATATGACAAAGGTGATGAAAAATTTGACAAATAAGCTAGCTAAGATGGAATTGGAAAATAAAAACTCCCAAATACAAGTACAAAAAAAACGAAGGGGGTTCAACCCTCAATTCAGAAGACATCCCCTGCAAAATTTGCAGAGGGAAAGAAGAGATCAAGACCAGGTTCAAGCACCGTTGTATATAGAAGCAGCTCCCACAGAGCTAAAAAAAGATGACCAAAGGGAGGCCGAGGATCAGGTATTTTCTATGTATACAATAGAAGAGGATGAAGAGGAAGATTGTGAGGGAGAATATGCTGAAGTTGAAGTATATTTTGATCAAGATGAAATGGATGAATATTGTAGGCAATTCACAGATTTCGTGCAAGATGAGTTACATAAAAAGTATGATTTAAGGTTGAGAAAGAGATATAGAATGCATGATAATGAAGGTGAACAACAAGGTTCAATTCCTCCTCCAATGGCGACTCCACAACAAAAGGACCCTGAGAAACAAGTTATTAATGGGAAACAACTCGTAAATTCACTTAATAGAATAGATGTGCAGCAGAGTGGATCTTCCCAGAACAAATCAGTTGACACTAATATTTTGAAGGGAGTTGTTCCTGTACCCGAACAAGTGGAAAATTCTAGAAAGAGTGATGAAGAACCTGAAAATAACGTTAAGAAAACTCATGCTTTCAGTTTGGAAAAAGAGTTGGAGAAGGTTAAAATTCAGGTACCTCTTGTAGAATTAGCTAAAATACCAGCTTACACGAAAGAGATTTCAGAATTTATTAATCTCACACAGGTGGAAGATATAAGTGACACAATGAACTTACAAGAAGAAAATCTAGTGGTGACCTTTGGTCCTCATGTAGAAGAGTTAGATCCTTTTGTTCCACCCTTCTATATTTCTCTTTTGCTTCATGATTTTACTCTACATAATTACATGTTGGACTCAGGAGCGTCCCATAATATCATGCCATTGTCTGTTATGAAGGAACTAAACTTGTAGATTACTAAACCTTATAGGGATTTGTATTCATTTGATTCCAAAGGGGTGAAATGTGTTGGGTTAATTAAATATGTAGCAATTTCGTTGGCACAAATCCCAACAAAGAGTATAGTCATGGATGTAGTGGTTGCTGACATCCCAACCAAGTTTGGAATGCTCCTGTCAGGATCTTGGGGAGAAAGGTTGGGAGGTGTTCTAAAATTAGTTTTCAATTATGCTATCATTCCATATTTTAATGGGGAAAGAAAGGAGATTGTACAGGGAAACAAGGTTTGTAAAGACCACCTCCAAGAAAGATGCAGGAAATTCCCCCATTTATAGTCAAGAAACAAAATATATTTCTTTTTTCATGCTGCATGAAGATGTCGAATTTTCTGAAGACACATGGACACAGCTCTCTTCAGTAGTTGTAAATAATGAGCTGCACTCAAGGAAGATTTGGAAGTGCTACTTTGATGCTGCCTACTCCAAGGAAGGCGCAAGTGCTGGATTCTTGCTAATATCACCAGAAGATAACCTCATGCCTTTCTATTTTAAACTAGAATTTGATTCAACAAACAATGTGGCTGAGTATGAGGCCTTAATATCAAGCCTTCAAGTTGCTAAACAGATGGGAGTTCAATGTATTTCAATTTTTGGTGACTCTGAATTGATAATAAGGAAGATTAAAAACCATTATCAAACCAAGCATCCGAGGTTAAGATCATATAGGAATGAAGTTTTGGATTTGATAGAAAACTATTTTAAAGCCTTCAATCTTCAGTTTATTCCGATGGAGGATAATATATTGGCATATTATTTAGTAGTTGTAGCCAACACCTTCAAAACTCCAATAAATCCAAGGTTAAGGTAGAAATTGAAATTAGACATAGACCTTCTATCCCTGAGAATGTGAAATATTGGCAGGTGTTTGATGATGATGAACAAACAAATCAGTTCCTGACAATGATTGGAAAATTTGAAGATGCTGAGATAGACCAAGAGGAAGAAAAAACATAGTAGAATGCAGAAATAAGAAACCTTACGCAGTCAATAGGTGAACAAAAGGTTATCCAATTGAAAGATAATGTGCTCCCTAAAAAGTTGGTTCTCCTTGAAAGATTATTCGATTCTAATGATGTTTCTGTTGATTCAAGAAAACACATGAAGAAGAAGAGATGGAAGATTGTAATTTGGGAACTCAGAAGGAACCC
Organism: Pinus albicaulis; assembly: GCA_034641835.2. NCBI lineage: Eukaryota > Viridiplantae > Streptophyta > Pinopsida > Pinales > Pinaceae > Pinus > Pinus albicaulis. Next base: position 931,577,931 of record CM076579.1, on the reverse strand, counting down.
AAAATAGTGAAATTGTTCAAAGGTTCCCAAAAACTACAAAGAAAGATACATTGATATTCTTAAGAAATATATGGATGTGTTTGACTGGTCATATGAAGACCTGAAAACATATGACAAAGGCATAATTCAGCATAATATTCCATTTAAATAAGGACTCAAAACACACAAACATAAGCTCAGACAGATCAATCCATTGCTGTTAGCTCCAATCGAAATAGAAGTGAAGAAATTGTTGCAGGTGAAAATTATAGTCACTCTCAGATATTCAGACTGGGTTTCTAATCTAGTCCCTGTAAGAAAGAAGAATGGAGAGATAATATTGTGTGTAGACTTCAGGAATTTGAACCAAGCATCTCTAAAAGATAATTATCCTTTTCCGAAAATGGATTGTCTTACAGAAGGTGACAAGAGCTCACAGGTTTTCTATGGTTGATGGATTTTCTAGGTATAATCAGGTAGCAGTAGAAAAAGAAGATCAGAAGAAGATTGCTTTCATGATGCCCTGGGGCACCTTCATGTATGCAAGGATGCCATTTTGACTTATGAACGTAGGTGAAACATTTCAGAGGGCCATGGACATAGCCTTCGTTGGTGACAGGTTTGTAGTTATATATCTGGATGATGTAACTGTTTTCTCAGGGCCAGATGATGAACAGTTGGAGCATTTGCAAATTTTTTTTCAAAAGTTCAGAAAGTTTGGTATGTCATTAAATCCTAAGAAATATTTATTCGCCTTAGAAGAAGGTAAATTATTGGGTCACATAGTTTCTAAACAAGGATTAAAGATTGACCCAACAAGGGTGGAAGCCATTCAAACGATTCCTGTACCCAGAAGAAAGAAATATATCTAGAGATTCCTGGGAAAAATAAACTTTCTAAGGAGATTTGTGCCCAATTATGTTGAGATCGTGAGAAATATAACAGATATGTTGAAGAAAAATGTAGAAGTGAAATGGGATAAGGAAGCAAGATATGCATTTGCTAGAATAAAGGAAGCACTATAGGAAGCTCTAATTCTGATTAGTCCAGACTATCAAAAGGCCTTTCAAGTATTCTCATTTGCATCCCCCACTACTATTTCTACTGTGTTGTTACGGAAAAATGAAGATAGTAAGAAGCAACGAGTTGTATTTTTCAGTAAATTTCTCAGAGATGCTGAGCTCAAATACAATATTCTGGAGAAACAAGTATATGATTTGGTCAAAGCATTGAAAGCCTTCAAGACTTATGTGTTACAGTCCAAAATAACAACTTATGTTCCTAATTTTGCTGTGAGAGACATACTGGTCCAAAGTGATGTTGAAGGAAAAACGGGGAAGTGGATAGCAAAAATCCAAGAGTATGATTTGGACATCAAACCCACCAAGTTGGTCAAGAGACAGGGGTTAGTGAAGTTGTTGACAGAGACAAATTTTCAAGCCTTGGGAATTAATCTGTTGGCACTAGTGGGTGGAGTTGTTAATGAAGAAGGTCAAAGCAAGTCCAAAACAGGTATCCAATACAAATTTTTGTGCTATTATTGGCATAAAGATATTGTGCATTACCTGATTTTATTTTCTTGTCCAAATTCACTAAATAGAACGAAATACATAGCTCTCAAGCTCAAATCTCATCCATATGTTATGGTAGAAGCAAAGCTATACTGGAAATATGTTGCTGGTATTTTGTTGTTATGTTTGACCGAAGGAGAATCTATTGAAGTCACGAAACAATATTATGAAAGTCTGTGTGGAAGAAATTATAGCTGGAAGGTCACTGCTCATAAAATTCTCAAGTTAGGCTTCTATTGGCCAACCCTGTTTGCATATGTGTATAGACTGATCAGAAGTTTTCAGAAGTGTTAGTTGTTTACTGAAAAGAAAAAACTTGCTCCATTACCTCTCATCCCAGTATTTATTGAAGAACCTTTCAGGCAATGGGGATTGGATTTTATTGGAGAGATCAATCCACCATAAAGTGGAAAGTTCAATTGGATTCTAACTGCCACTGATTACTTTACAAAATAGGTCGAATTAATACCCACTAAGAAGGTGAATGACCAAGTAGTGATGAAGTTTATAGAGGAAATTTTTTTCCGGAGATTCGGATGTCTAGTCAAAATTGTGACTGATAACGCTCATGTATTCAAATCTGCTCATTTCATTAATTGTTGTCAAACATATAATGTAATTTTATCACATTGCACAACATATCATCCCCAAGGGAACAAATTGGCAGAGTCCTCAAATAAGACATTGGTCAGAATCTTGAAGAATACAATCACCGAGAATAAGAAGGATTGGGATATGAATTTGAAGTTTTCCCTCTGGGCTGTTCGAGTCACTACCAGGAGATCTACTTGGAAGTCTCCCTATGAACTGGTTTATGGAACTCAAGCACTATTTCCTACTCAGCTGGCCAAACTAGTGATTTCTTTCCTTCAAGAAGCTGAGGAAGAACCTAATGCTCTGGTAAGAAGATTGAAAAAAATAATTGAATCAAGTGAAAATAGAAACAAAGTCAGGGATAAATTGACTACTTATCAGGAAAAGATGAAGTCTATATTTGACAGAAAAGCAAAAGAAGTTCTCTTTCAAGCAGGAGATTTGGTACTGAGATGGGACACTAGATGAGAAGAAAAGGGGAAGCATGGTAAATTTGACTCTCTCTGGTATGGTCCATACAAAATCTCTGAGCCAAGGTCAAATAACACATTCATTTTGGAAGATCTAGATGGAGAGTCAGTACAAGTACCTGTGAACGGGAAGTATTTGAAGGATTATTTCCAGCATTAAAAGTCAGCATTCCACCATTGTAAATACCATATTTCTCATTGTTCATATGTCATCAAGCCATATTTGACTCCATGCCCTATGGATAAGGCACTAATCTGCGGTTTTTAGCGCTTCCATGGAAAAAATCACTATCCCTAGGTGGAGCCAGATGTTGTGGCTCATTTTCATTTTTTACCTTTGAAATATTTTTCAAAACACCAAAAAAGTATATATGATAGAAAATTTAAAATTTTGTGTGTCGTAGAATAATTTTGATTTATATGTTGGTACATTAACATTACATGATGAGATGTGAAGGTGGGTCGAGTTGGGCTCATTCACGTGTAGAACAGCTCAAGAGCTAGATCGATGGGCACGTTCAGAACATTGCACACCGGATAGGGTCGAGTCGAGCTCATTCGCAATCTCAGGAGGGACTAGTGTGATAGAACATCGGATAAGCTCAGGAGGGTTACACCGCGGAGCAAACAAACTAATTTCCCGAAGGCAGAGAAATGGCGAATTTCCCTTAAAAACTTAAGAGTTTTGGAGGAGGCGCAAAGGGAAAAATGGATGGTCAGGATCAAAGCGCAAAATTTAAGCAGAGATTAAATCACAAACCGCAAATCGCAAGTTTCAAAGGATAGGCACGGGAGGTAAATGTTAAAATCATCGAAGTGCGATATGTGATGCAATGGGGCCTGATTGCAAATCGCAAATCACAAGTTTTAAAGAATAAGTGCAGAGGTAAATGTTAAATTCACCGAAGTGCAATATGTGGTGATGTGGCAAGCTGACGTGGCCTCGACCCCATAGATCGCAGTTGATTTATGATGACATGGTGAGGTGACGTGGAAAATGACGTGGCCCTGGCCCGCATACCGCACATCACAATTTTTAAAGCATAACCATGGGAGCTAGCTGATAAAGTCACTGAAGTGTGACGTGCGATGCCAGGTGGGACCCGATCGCATAGCGCACATCGCAAGTTTTAAAAGATAAGTGCTAAGGAAAACATAAAGATAACAAAATGTGAAGTACGATGTTGGCACAGACACGATGTGGTTCCAAGATGAAATCTAAATAATTTCAAGTCCAGGCTTATGAGGTTTGTGCACCATTTTATGAAAAAATAGGAAAAACACAGCAGAGAGACTCGGGTAAGTGACCCAATGCAAAGCAAAGGAGAAGAGAAGAATAAAAACAACAGGCACGCGCATAAGAGGCAGAGTCGGGTAGTAGGTGACATGATGACAATGTTCGAAATGCAAAAGGCATAAGCAGAGTCAGGCAGAAGAACATATAGTGGTACTATGGGAAGCACGACAACTAGGTCAAGTTAGGTACTGAGGCGTTGTTACAGGACTGTGCAGCTACTGCATCATAACTAGGAAGGAAACCACAACACTTCGGGGGGATGCATCAGCAACATCAGATTCAACAAAACGAACGATATTTCCAGTTTCAATTTGTTTTCTTGGTATGATTGCATAAGTAATATTAACAGTGTAGGTAGTCAAGTAGTTTCAAGAAGTTCAACGGTTACAAACTACTTTGATGTATTTAAGTAGATAGAAATAAAGAAAACGGGTTCTGAGCTTTGGACCTCTGGATGACTGTTAATTTGGTACCAAACTTTCTGAGAAATAAATGAAAGAAGATCAAGTTTCCTACACTTTTTGTTGTTGATATGTCTTTCCAGTTTCGCTCTGTGTTTATTCCTCTTTGAATGAAGTGAAGTAATGTAGCAGCCGGTCTCTTAATTACATCTGTGATTAAGAGTTAAATAACCTTAATTTTCACTCCTTTACTTCATCTCTTCTCTTTTCAAAAACTCCTGATGAAACTTTAAAGTAATAGATTCTGTGTTTACAACATATTATTTCGAGTTTCCTCTCTTTCCATGAATTTCCTCTGAAACTTAAAAGTGATAGATTTTGTTTCTCAGCATATCATTTTGAGTTTCCCTTACAGTTCTTCTTTTCATTTCATTCAAATATCAATAGTTTATGGCATTGTGAAGGCTTTCATTATATCATATTATTGAGGGTATTAAGTAATTAAATTCCAAAGGTGTTAAACAGAGGCCATTTGATATTGTAATTGTGACATACATTTATAAAATGTCTTAAGCGCTGATTCCTTACCACAACCAAGGGATTGTTTCTTGAGATACAAAAGTTCCCATTTCCACATTTTATGCATGATATTTCTAGCACCTCCTGACATTTGGAAGGTACAAACTATCCACCCTCTTATCCATGATAATGAATTGGGTTTGTAACCTACAATTGGCTCAAAGTTTGACCTTTTCTAGGTTATAATCTAGGGAAAACCCCTGAGTACTTCCCCCCATTTTGAGGATGGTACCTATACTAAACCCTATATTATTCAAGGCATGATGCAAATCAACGCCCCAAGAAACTATGACAATGTAATTTTTTCCATGTCTACCTATAATTTTGTCAGAATTGAACTTGAAGGGGGAGGATAACAATCATTCCTCCCATCCACCTAAGATAAACCTAATTAAAAAGGCTCAAAAAATGACCTACAAGCACCAAGTTCTCCATCCCTAAAATCTCATTTTTTTTTATCTTCTCACCCAATGATTGATTCAAATTGGAACATTATATTGATTTTCATCTATATCGATACTTTTAGAAGGGAAAAAGTGGAGAAAAAAACTCATAGGATCATCTTAATTGATAGGACCTAGTTTGAAAATTGGGGTCTGAAACCTTACAGGAGTATTTTGAGGCATCAAATGTCATTTTTTGGGGGTAAAATTTTTCCTCTTAATTGTGACACCTTTTTGTGCTATTCTACACACAGACCTTTTCAATAGTGTAAGAATCACCTCAACCACAGTTCATATGCAAAATTTATGCCACTCAAAAATCAACCTTCCTATTTTGACCACCATAATTTGAGAGTGTGTCATGTCATCCTTCATTATTCATGGAAAATGGGCTAACCACGTAATCATGATGAAGAAAAATATAGAATAGTCAATATTGTAATGTTATTTAAGAGTTTAAGGAGTCAAACCTAACAACTAATATGCTATTAGGTTGTGTTATAACCAAGACACTAGGAGGAAAAGGGGTTGCATTATAGTCGAGTGCATATTGTTCCATAAAATAGTAGAGTAGATAAGAGTGGATAGGAAGAGATAAAATAGAAATGAATTTTCCACTGTAGAAACTTTGTTAGAAATATGTTGTCACTGATGTCAAAGGCGTTGTCATTGAATGGAAAATATTATTGATGTCAAAGGTGTTGTCATTGGATGGCAAAGGTTATTGATGTCAAAGTTGGATATGGTTAGAAACATGAATATTTGGAGTCATTTTAAGTGAATGTTATATACTCTTCTCCCTATGAAAAGTGTTAAAATGAATGGTGCTCAGAAATAACTTTCCAACGGTGTACGAAACTCTAAAGAAATCCATCCAGATCAAAAGTTATTAAGGTTTGAAGTGTGTCATAGTTTCAAGCCTCATGGTTCCATAAGGCCTTGAAACATGTGCCAGGGGTCATGTTGGTAATAAAATGCTTTATTAATTTTCATTTGAATTTTTTTATTGAAATACAAAGGACCATATTAAAGGTTAGGAGAGACCACACCATTCCATGTCAAAGGCCAAATGACCGTGCTAGAGGGTTTGGTCCAACCAGGGGACACATATATCAGCTCGACCATTTTCACATTGGAGAATTTTACAAGCACAATGAATTCTTGAGATTGTGATAGTAACAATCGCTATAGATTGCCATGAAACATTCATGTCTCACCCTATTTTTATATGGTGCATTATATTCTAAGTCTCGAGTACCTAAGGTGCTAAAACAGGGGAACCTTCCCTGTCAATTTTATTGCACACTTTTATATCTTACCCCATAGAAATTATTACCTCGACCATTTTCAAATGGGCGCATACAACAATAGTGGATCACACACCACATGTACCAAGCTGGCATGTAATAATGTGAGAGGGCCCAAGCCCCATTGTAGTTTAGGGGAAGAGGGTTTGTCATTTGGATTCGTTCCCAAACCATTCTCACAAATTAATGGCTTAGGCACATTGAGGGATCCCCTACCATTTTTCAAAACCATAGTAAGGGAGAGCCTCTCAAAATCACTCAATGGTTTTTGCTGGACCTCAACCTTGAAATTTTTACGAAGGAATTCATTGAGAAACACAGTCTTGAGACCCCTCTTCCATACAATGATGTGGATAACAAGACATCATGGACTAGTGTCAGGAGGAAAAATGGAACGACTTAATTGGATGATAGTGATGAGGTGAAGCCACTATGACACGATGACATCAACAATCTAGGAGCCTAAGATGACATCTACACGACATCAACCTGAGATGACATGGAAATCCAAGTCATTGACATGTGGCATGAAGATTTTGTGTTTTTATATGGAAAAAAACTCCAAAAATGTATGACACATGACACCCCCATTGAAGGACATGTGAAAAATGGTAAAATAAGCATGATGATTCTCGCCTCAATGGTTTTGGAAATGGAACACAAATGAAATGAACGATGGACGAGGCCAAGAAGGATACATTTCCATCATCCAATGATTTGAAAATACATGGGGAAAATCACAGGGGCTATAATTTTTCGTATTAATGAGAAGTGGTTAGCCACGAAAATTTAAGCGCTTTGGCCCTTTATACAATGTTTTACCTTAGGCCTTTGAGCTTATTATAAAGTGCTACAGGCTCATGTTAAAAGGGGTAGAACACAAAGTCCTAGAGCTAAAAAATAGGCTTGAGGCATATGTGTGGGCCTTCAAGCTATATAAAAAACAATCTATAGTCTTGATTTAACCATGGTAGGTAAGACTTAAGTGATTTTGAATTGTGTGCCATATTTGGAGATTTTCGCTAAATTTGGCAGGGAATTAAAGTTAGAGTTGCAGTTATAACCTCTGTTAAATGCTCTAATGTGCCATAATTAATTGTAAACAATATTTCAACTCATAATAAACTTCATAATGACATGCGAGTCTTGAATATGAGTTGTTCACATGCAAGACTTAGCTAAACACAATTTGAATAGCAAGAAAACAACAAGATAAATAAAAAATTAAAGAATTTTCTGAGTTGATGTAAACTAAATATAGAGACTAAAATTAACTGCTCAAATTTATTTATAAATAACAAATATTAATCAGAATGTGTGAATGAGGTAGTAGGTATCAGGGTTGATGAGTATTGGTTTTTGAGGTGGTTGGTGGTTGTGGTGTGCAAAGAGAGAATTATTTTTTCTTGAAGGGAAGTCTTCATGATCTAAGTTTTAAAATTATATGAAAGATAGATCAAGGGGGTTGTGTAAGTTGGTGCTTGCACAATAGGGAGTTGGAGCTTACTTTTAGTGACAATTGATAAATTAGGGAGTAATAGTTTTCTTCAGGTTAGAGCTTGCAAAAGAGTGACGGTTGGAGCCTTCAAGTAGGTCAAGGCCTACAAGAGTGATGTAATACAAGTTGTACCTTAAATATTTCATCATAATACAAAACTTTGGTGGTTTTAGCAGTTAGGTTTCCACATTATATCTCATGTAGAGATTTATGAGTATGATGTGCTATTGATTATGATTGTTGGTGATAAGTATTCTTTATCTTTTGAAAGAAAATTTTAAATTGTCAAAATATTGATTCAATGCCCTCTTAGTATTATCTTGGTTTCTAACAATTGGTATGAAAGCATGGTTCCTTCAGGACCAGTTCAATAGCTAGAATAAAGATCAAGGACAATGGCAAACCACGAAGGAGCTCACACCAACAAGGCACCAATGTTCAATGGAATAGAGTATACTTTTTGGAAGGTAAGGATGAAGATTTATATTCAATCTCTTGTTGCGGATGTTTTGGACACCGTTCAAGATGATTATGAGAAGCCTTCATTCATAATTACTGGACATCATAAGCTTGAGTTTACATACAATTACAAGGGTATGAATTATCTACTTTCTAGTTTGCGTGAATAAAAATTAGTCAAGGTCATGGATTGCGCTACTACAAAGGAAATATGGGACAAAATGAGTAGCTACTATTAAGGTGACAAAAAGGTAAAGAAAGCTAAACTCCAAGGATTATAATGTAATTCGAATATTTGAAGATGCATAATGATGAAGGAATTGCAAATTTCTTTCTTAGAGTTGATGAAGTTGTCAACACCATAAGAGGTCTTGATGAAGATCTAAAAGAATAAGTGCTAGTCCAAAAGGTGCCAACATCTCTTCCCTAGAGTTTTAATCCCAAAGTTTTAGCCATTGAGGAAAGGAAATATCTCAAATCTCTCATAATGGATCAGTTGTTTGGTACTCTTACTTCCTATGTGATGAGGATTTCGAAAGGAAAATCTGTAATAAGGGATACAATCTTCAAAGCAGACAAGAAGCCCAAGGAAGAACATGATGAATCATGTTGTGAATCAGATGAAGAGGAGGCTAAGTTCATGAGAAATATTAAAAGAGGCTCAGGAAATTATAAAGGTAATCTACCTTTCAAGTGTTTCAATTATGGTAAAGTAGGTCACTATGCTTCTGAGTATCCAAATAAGAAAAATAATGAGCATGAACACACAAATACATATAGAAAGTTTTAAAAGGAGAAAAATACTAAAAATAAGAGTTTTTACACTTAAGATACAATCTCCTCTAAAAGTGAACACAACCAATCTTTAGAAGAGGAAAAAGCTCATGAAATCTCAAAAGAGTTGATGCTTATAGCCATTGAAACCTAAGAAGAAAACCATGATGAATCTGAAGAAGAAGAAGAAGGTGAAGTTGACTTAGAAGGTGAGTTGATCAACGCACTTGAGGATTTTAAAAGGTAGAGGAAGATTTTTTTTTTGCAAAAATAATTGCTAGCCAATAATAACGCTAAAGCTATGGAACCTTTGCTCCTACAAATTGAAGAAGGTTAGAAAATCTAAGGAACATTGAATAAGAAATTAAAAGAGAAAAAAAAAGCATGTGAGAAGTTTGATGGATAAATTGTGACTTTTAGAAAGGAGCTTGAAAGGCCAAAATGCAGTTGAGTTTCAATGAAAATTTCAACAATAGGGTTGATTGTTTAAATGAGATTCTTAATGTGAAAATACTGTAACACCCTACTCCCACACTTCCCCAAGCTTACCATTCCACTCAGGTAAACATGTGATGAAGAGTTACCATGATGACTCAACTCCATAAGTGTATTTAAGGAAGTGTAATCGACCAAACATAACTTTACTGACCTCCCTCAGGTGCTACAAGAACCCCAAGAGCTAACCAACCACTCCAGGTGCCCAAACCCTAAGTTAAATTTATTTTTCACTGACCTGGGCTCTTAGTCACTCCCATGACAAAGAAAGCATGCATCTAACACCCTTCAGTCGATCCCATAAGCCTGCATCCCAATGACTATGGCCTTTTTCACCCGTTCTATGCACGTGCCAATGAGATTTGAGGCACTTTTTCAGGGTTAGACTCAGACCTCTACCCATAACTTAATGAAACAACCATGAACAATAAATAACACAGATACCAAGCCTTTAGCTCAAACTTTCTCAAGGAATTAACTTGACTCATCATAACCTTGACAAACATTTCGTAGAACAGATCACGAACATGTAATCTACATGTCATGATTACACATCTGAACATAGGGGCCTCATCTGAGATTTGTCAAGAAGGTATGATGACCTCTCAAAATAGCTTCATTATCATATATTAGGTCATGCATTCGTTAACCATTCATTTACTAATCAAAACATGATGAGAGGCATAACACAAGTTTGTCATAAAACCATGCTTCTAACCAACCTACAACCAGAATAATAAAAATGATAAAACAACCACCAAATACACATAATAACAAGTACATTTACTCATGAAATACAAGGGAAAATATCTCTTATCAACATATGCAAACTCCAACCAAATCAGGGACTTCCACGTACCACCTGAAGATAGATTTGTTTGAAATAAATCTTTCTTTTAGCTAGTCACCCTCATGTCATATCCCAAGCACGAATGTGGGATCTCATGGAATAAACCAATCAAAACTAAAATAGGGATTCCATAGGCCAAACCACCTCAACCCTCAACCCATTATTCCATAGCCAAACCACCTCAACCCTCAACCAATGATTCCATAGGCCAAACCACCTCAACCCTCAACCAATGATTCCACCTCATGGTCGTACATCACTAACCATCACCATATCGGTCTCAACCCAAGCTATCCATGGCTCTAGAGTGTTTGTTACAACCCAAATCTAGGAATAGTAACTCAAACCAAAGCTGCTGCAGGGCTCTAGAGCATTTTTCCAACCGAGGCTCCAAGACTAGTAACTCAACCCACCAAGGGCTCCAGAGCGTTTGTCCAACCAAGGATTCCAGGACTAGTAACTCAACCCAAGTTGTTCCATGGCTTCCAGATCATTTTTCCAACCAAGGCTTCATGAAGTAATAACTCAACCCACAACCATAAGGAACATGAGAACTAATCGGGAAAAAAAAGGGAAAACCCACAACACCATAGCTATCCACGAAATGGCAAGGTTAGGAAAAGCCACAATCAATCCATGCAATTATCCATGCCAATGTATCTCATAACCAAGAAACTAGATGCATGTACCATGCATGCCAAAACTAGAAAGGAAACCATTCATGCAACTCGATACCTACAAAGTAATCCCACTGTAGTTGTTTATCCAACTATTCCCTTGTGCTTTCCTACTTTCCTTTGGCTTCTTTCTCCAAATCCAATGTCTTCCAAAGTTCTCCAAAGATTCTCCAAGAATACTCAGTGTGCAAGAGTATGAGAGAATGAAAGAATAGAAGAGAGATCCATAAGTGAACTGAAAAATCCATGAATTGATCCTCATAACCCTTTTTATTGTTGTCTATTTTCTTAATTTTACTCTATTTTTCCTTCAATTTCCTCCACATGCAAATATGTGACCTTTCATCTCCCTTTACCCATATTTTCCTTTATTTTCATAAATAAATGCCAATTAATGCCTCTTTGCCTTTTCAATTCCTTTTCCAACTTCCTTAGCCATAATAAACCAAAAGTGACACCCACTAGGATTTTTTTCCTAATATTTAGATTGGAAGATGTGTCCTAAGACCTTGGTCTTATATATATTTTTTACATTAATTTTTAAATGATACTGTTATAGAACCCTCCCCCTTAGGGGAACACCATCCTTAGTTTTTAATGACACCTATAAACCAACAAAAACATATTGCTTATAGAGCTTTATAACATAGCTCGTTGGAATATTACAATAAACAATTGTTGAAAACATGACAATCATATCGTGTATTGGAGATTTATAATGCAAATCATTATGATATTTACAATAAAAACCACATATACTCATGCACATTTTCTTCAACCAACAAATAACCATATTATTATGGAGCTTTATAAATCCAGCTTGATAAAGTATTTACAATAATATTCACATACATTCAGATGCACCTTTTCTCAACCAACAAATAAAAGGATATGATGCCCGCATCAATCAACAAGCGAATCCATAGGCTCACACCTCCACCCTCAAAGTAATACTAGGGTTCACCTCCTTCCCAGGAAGTCTAGAATCTGTTACCAAAGTCATTCCTGTATCCAATGTCTAGTGCTATGATCCTTGTGCTAATTATTCTCTTAGTGAACAATTACCAACTCATTGTTCCAAGGCACACTCCCAATGTGCATTTAATTCCATATGGAAATGATAATGAACAAAAAAAATTCATTCCTTGACCTTCCCTTCTCTGCTACACAGTCCCTCAGGTAATCCGGTCACACCCTTTTGTGCAGTTACACACCTTCCAAGTTCCGCGGGTATCCCCTTCTCTACTACATAGTCCCTTGGGCGATCCCTCCCTTGGAAAAGTTTCCTCACAACAGAAGGCCCAAAAACCAAGGTATATCCCTACCTCAAAACCAACATAATAGTCATAGCATGCTCATGGAAATAATTAGACACTATTGGGTACCAGTGTCCCACAATGGCCCTACTCTTGAAGTGCTTTACCAACATACTGCTGCCTGTTCCAACTCCTTTTGTTGTTGCTGCTAACATTCTTGTAGTAAATTTCAACCACCCAAACCAGGCATTTCCATGATTTCCTGCACCAAGCACATAACTTCCATCAGATTCATTTTTATTTTAAAAAATTCAAATCATACCCCGTTAGTGGCCCGTTAATAAGGTACACTTGTAATTATTTTTACATCCTATCACAACAAATCAAACTAGTTGTTTGATCAAATCATCATGTATAAACATATCACATCTAGTTATCTCAAAGAGCAACCATCATAATGAAAATCATAGATCACATGTAACCATCATAAATCAAAATCGTATATCACATGCATAATTAAAACTAAAATAAAATACTCATACGTATCCTTTAATCGATTCTTTGCTTCTACCTTTTTTCTTTCCCTTTCTGTACACTCAATGAATCAGTTTCCAAACCTGGAAAGCACCCAATACCTTCTCTTTTCTTCAATCACGTACACATACACACAGTCTACATCACACACATACACCCACACATGGCATACAACACCACACAATGCATGTACTTACACTTGGTATACATAAAACACATCCACCTACACCTGGTGTACAACACATACACCTACACCTGGTGTAAATCACAACACATAACCCTAAAATCAGTGTAACAACACAAAAAATACACATTTCACTATACCACTAATACATATTTCACATACACAATACCACATGTGCACAACACAGCATCCACGACATGCACACAATACCACATGTACAAAACACCACCTGCACAACATGTACATAACACCACATGTACACAACATCACATGCACAATGTGTACACAATATCACATGTACACAACACGACCTGCACAACGTGTATACAACACTACATGTACACGACACCACTTGCACAATGTGTACGCATCACCACATGTACACAACACCGCTTGCACGACATGTACACAACACCACATGCACACAACACCCCATGTACAAAATCTACATAAAACCACATGTAAAATCATGCACACAACACCACATGTACATAACACCATATGTACAACATGCACATCACACCATATGTACACAACACTGCATATCCAACATGCGCACAACACCATCGATACACAACACTGCATAAAAAATATGTACACAACACCATATGTACATATGACTGCATAATCAACATGTACACAACACCATATATGCAACATTCACACAACACTATATGTACACAGTACGACATATGTGACATGCACACAATACCATATATGTAACATGCACACAACACCATGTGTACACAATACTACATATGCTACATGTAAACAACACCATGTGTACACAATACCACGTATGCAACATGCACACAACACTATAGGTACAACCTGTACAAAAAATACACAATAGTAGTACTACACATCCAGAGACCACACTATCCTTACCAAACAACCTTTCTTCTAGTGTCTTATCCATGCGTGTTCCAACATGCCGCAGTTCACACTGCTTTCATTTCGCTGATGTATCCGTCAATATTACCTACCATAGCATAAAAATAGACATAATATAATCACACAATAATAATTCATATCCACATGATACTGACTTCAAATATTTGATAGGGCTAGTCATCCCACTTGATACTAGGAACCTCTTCCTTCCATTCAGCTGCAAAGCAATCATTCTTCCATAAGAGTGATCCCTGACAACCCTATCAAACAAAAAAATAAATACATAATTATATCCATATCAACATTACCATAAAACAATCATTATCCATGATGACCCTGTCAGATAACACACACACACACACACACACATCAACATAATTAACAGATATCACAAGGTCAAGGTTAATAAAACTCCCTTTATCCGTGCAGAATATGCACAACATTGAAAAAAACAGTTCCCAATTTAGCCAAGATATCTGAAACCTCAAATCCATTCACTTTACCTTTCTTGGTTACCTTTCTTATGAATGTCCTGCCACCATCCATTTATCCCAGTGGACCCAACCAAATCAACTTGTTGTCATACTCTTTCTTGCAACTTCCCTTATTCATGCATCCAACTTCATCTGGGTCTTACATTACTTGTTAGGTTCCATGCATCTCTCCCCGAGCTCCATTAACTTTCCTCTTCCCAACGAATTCCTAATATTGTCAAGACATAAAAGGAAAGAATAAGAAACAATCGATAATAGAACCATGGAAAGCCATTAGCAAAACGACAGCACAAACAAAGTGGCATGATCATGCACCAGACATAAACAAAAATGAAAATAAAGTGCAAAAAAATCACAAAATACCAAAAATAAAAAAACTAGAAACATACACCATGACTCAATCCCCATGGGTTTCCAATGTTTCCAAGGGAAAGATCAACATTAGCCTTCTTCAAGATTTCATGGCAGTCTCTTTTGCCATGTAATCCCTTGTATCATACTTCCATAAACACATAACTGTTAGTGTATAAATAGATATAACAATATGCCATCTATCTTAAGTTGTTGTGTCAAGCACACTACTTTGTAACTGGACACACCCATGCCATCTCTCAAGGGACTCCAATTCCCTTGATGGATCCATATATAACTAGAATCCAATAGTCATACATGCCAAATACATGTTCATAAATATATCACATATCCTCATAAGTTAAACAAAATCAAGGTTAAGAAGACTTCTTGTATGCAAAGCACTCATTCGTTTGGAATTGAGATTTCGAAACATAACAAAAGGAATTCTCACCCAATTCCTTTCTTTTAACTTTTCCCTTGCTGCAACTAAGTCTTATTATGTCCTGTCACATCACCCAGTTGTTAGATATACAAAGAAATCAACTGTTATCTTGTCATGCTAATACCAAACATGTTGCCCTGCAATTGTTCACACATGTTAGCTACATGTTCCAAAGCTCAAGACATCCTTTATATTGATTTAAAATAAACCTTTGTCAAGATTAACATCCATATCAGAATCAACAATCAAATCACAATCATTACTCATAATGCTATAACTATCACCCATTATGCACTCAAGTGCATATCACTTGTCTCAACACATATTATGTTAGTACAATCATCCTAAAAAAATATCATTTCTTCATGCAATCTTATAGACACATACTCATATCATGCAATTAATCAAACATTCAAACCACTGGTAAGCATACCTTTTTATATAAACCAAGTAGACAACCAAATCAAACTCATAACTCAATGTATTTCAGGGGAGGATATTACATCTAGACAAGTGAGTCGAGATTAATACAACACAATATCACAAGTATATCAACTCATACCTGAATGTTATAACCCTAACCATATACATAGGAAAATCCAGACTAGCACGATACTTATAACATCAAGATCTTAAATGCAACGACCATAATCATCACGCATATGACCAAAATGCATGTAAAAAGTTAGTATCATTCATGACTATCAGATGCACGTGCATGTGACTACATTGATCAACTAACATCTATCATGCAGGTAACCACAACAACAATAGAATGTCATGTATGTATATAACCATAATTCTTATAATAACCATTAACTGACATACCCGCATGCCAAAATAAAATACCTGTATGATGATATACTCTTACCCCGAGGTCCAGTGCTGCAACCTCACTCTGATGATCTGCATCTCTTGCTCTATATTAGCCAACATATTAACATCATAACATACCAACAAAATCATGATGACCTAATTTTCATACACTGACCTCACGATGCATGTCTGACCTACTATACATGCATAACCATAACCATGAAAATGCATGCATAACAACATAAAGACATTGACATGCATAAAAAATGTATATACAACCATCATGCATTCATGACAAACACATCCCAACAACAACATCATCAACTTCGACATGACAACACAACTGCGACAACAACCATCACCATGCATACATAACAAGCACATATACAAACTACATGCATGCATAAACATACCCGTGACAATGCATGCATAACAATATGCATCTGGCCCAACCAGTCCAAGTGTTGAACCTTGATTTGATACCACCCTATGCATAACAACATGCATCTGGCCCAACCAGTCCAAGTGTTGAACCTTGCTTTGATACCACCCTGTAATGCCCTCCTCCCACACTTAACCAAGCTTACTAGTCCAGTAGGTTAAATATGTGACGAAGAGTTGCTATGATAAGACACAACTCCCTAAGTGCAGTTAAGGAAATGGAATCGACTAAACAAAACTTTACTGACCTCCCTTAGGTACTATATGACCCCCAAGAGCTGATGAACCACTCTAGGTGCCCAACCCCTGAGTTAATTTTCTTTTTCGCTGACTTGGGCTCTCATTTTCTCCCATGAAAAGACAAGTAAGTGGCTGAGACCCTTCATTCGCTCCCATAAACCTACATCCCAACGACCATGGAATTTTTCACCTATTTCTGTCCCTACGACCGTGAGAATTGAGTCACTTTTTCAGGGCCAGGATTCAGACCTCTGCTCAAAACTTAATGAAACAATTAGGAATGATAAATAACATAGAGACCAAGCCTTTAACTCAAATTTCCTCAAGGAATTAACCTGACCCATCCTAACCATGACAAACATTTCGTCAAACACATCATGATCATGTAATCTACAGGTCATAATTACACATCAAAACATAGGGACCTCATACTTATCTGAGATTCATTGAGAAGGTTTAATTCCCTCTCACAATAGTTGCATTATCATCTATAGGGTCATACATTTGTTAAACATTCATTTACTAATCAAAACATGATGGGATCCATAATTCAAGTCTGTCATAAAATCATGCTTATAACCAACATATAATCAAAGTAATAATAGTGATATAACAACCATCAAAGTCACAATAAAAAGTACATTTACTCATGAAATACAAGGGAAAAGATCTCTTATTAACATATGCAAAACACATCCGGGTTAGGGTCTTCCACGTACCACCCAACCATAGATTGGGATGAACCAAATCTTTCTTTCATCCAATCACCCCCTTTCCATATTCCAAGAATGAATGTGGAATCTCATGGAATAAACCAATCAAAACCAATCTAGGGCTTCCAAAGGCCAAACCACCTCAATCCTCAACCAGTGATTCCACCTCAGAGTTGGACATCACTAACCATCACCAGAGTGGTCTCAACCCAAGTTGTCTTTAATGGCTAAAACTAAATTAAATTTGTAAAATTCTACCAGAATTTAGAAACTATAATTTGAACAAGAATTTATCAATTTAATTCACAGATGCCTACCTGGATTCCTTGTTTGAAGTCGATCCCAAGATTTTGTAACACCAAATCTTCTCCCGTTACTAAAATGGCCAAAACCTCCCTGCCAAACTGGGCAAAATATTGACACCCATCTCCAAAGTAGTTCAAACTCTCGTCCACATGCCCAAAATTCAATAACAATTAAGGCCCACTCTTCCTCTTTGTCCTATCTGTCTATGGCTTCCTCGAATTTTCATTCACTATATGTGAAATACTCCCAAAACTCCTCCTCCTCAAATTCCTCCATCGATCCCCTTATATTCCCGAGGTTCCTTCCTTCCCTGACAACCTCTCCACTGCCCTACATCCCTTCATTTCCCTGTCATTAAGTTTCTCGAAAGTCTCAGGGTGACCTACTTTTGACATGATAGTATCATGGTTGGAGGTTGTCTCCTTTATTTTACGAAAATTCATAGAGTATCACACATACACACACACTATAATTTCTTTTTAGTTGTATATAATATGTTTCATATATACCATTCCTTTTAATTTTAATATATGTCTCATATATATTATGTTAATAATAAGAGAAATTAAATATTCAATTTATAAGCATTTAATCTATTCAAAGTTTATATATATATATATATATATATATATTTGGTGTGTTATGTTTAGGGTAATATTTCCCTTCTTAATTGTTAGGTTTTTAATTTAGTATTTTAATAATTAATTTGTTTATCCTTTCTTTAGACATACATTATAACCAATTAGTAAGTTTACTAATGCGATGCATGCATATGTAGCTATCATATGCATGCTAATACTCCTTTTCTGCCCATAGTTCGTGGTGGGGTCATTACATACACCCCTCCTTCAGAAAACTTTGTCCTAAAGTTAGGGTTTATATAGTATATTAGTAATTATTTTTAGTGTTTATTATATTCATGAGAGGATTATGTCCTGTGATTGAATTGTGAAGACACTTAAAATTTGTATTTTGAACATTTATTGGTTACAATTTTAAAAGTCAAGCCCTGCCCCAACCGAGCTCCTTATCTATTCTAGAATCATCCTATCCTTCCTAATATCTTCCGCTCCCATCTTATTCTTCCTATAATAGAATATTCCATGGCATCAACTATACTTATCTAACCATTCATAAACCTCAAGGGTGCCAGCATCGAATACATCGACCTAATTACCCTTTAGGCATCTGAAAATCATCATCACACGTCTAGGGGAGCATGATTTGCATAGTCCTCCCATGACTCTAGATTTTGGAGGATAAACAATTTGAAACACTTCCACCCCTCCTAGTAGGTCCAAGGTCAACACCCTATCATGGAACCTCAATTGTTCTTAGAGTTTTGTCATGACATGGTTGGTTTGGTAACAATACTATCTCCAATGTAAACACTTGTACACACATTATAACATATGCATCAATATATTCAAGGCCATTTGTATTCAAATAACAGTTTCTGTGCATTTCAAATATGTTTTTATCTACGATATTGATCTTTGAGTCCATATAACATCTTTGGCTATGTCTAACCCATATATCTGTAAGTTAGCTTTTATATTAAGTATTCAAATGTAGCCATTCTTTTATTTTCATCTCATCATTCATGTTGATATGTAAAATGAGAAAAATCATAGACATCACATTCATAATATAATTCATAATTCGTATTAGTATGATGTACCAATAATGTTAAAGAAATAACATACTTCATATTGTTATCCATATATCAACAATGTTAAGCAAATAATAAACTTCATATTGGTATCAATGTACCAATAATGTTAAGAGAATAATTTGAAATCATTCTTTCGTGTAACCTTTCATGGTTATAAAATAGTTCCAAAATGATACTTTCAAGTATACAACGAAAAAGAAAGTAAGGGTATACAAGCTAAGGTTTTAAGTGCTTCAAAATCAAAACTGGTTGGGGTATTTTTGGCATATGGTCTCGATGCATTCTCATTGTACCTTAACTTGGTCCACCGGGCGGATCCTTAGTTGTCGAACCCTACATTTCAGTATACGTAATGGTTCAAACGAAACAATTCCCTTGTCTGATACCTGCAAGTAGGTGTTACTGCTATTGAGGTCAAGGAGGGTGGTGCCATTACTTTATTTTCTTAATTTAAGGTCAATATGATATGATATGTAACAATGTGTAACAATACTTATCATACTACGTAGGCTTTTATAGTTCATAAAGGGTTGTTTATTAATGATTTTAACTCAATGTTTTCAATATTTAACAATTTTCGTTTAACAATCTATCTTTAATAATGTTGCCATGTTACAATCTATCCCTATGGTTCCTACATGGCTTCCTCCTTATGATGTTTAGTTATCTTAATACCACTTTGTAGAAAATTCTACCATATAACTCATATTTTAATGATTTATGGGGGGTTGATAACATTTTAACCCACTATCTCAATGACCATTTTGTAACATGTACCTACTCGCATGTTAACAGATCAATTAACACTCCTTGGACCTTTTATATGTGGAAGCATGTAATAAGTTATGAAATCTAGGTCTCCAAACATAATAAAATAAGAGTCCATACATCCTATTACTAATCAAAACTGAGATTGCACCACTCGTATATGAGAAAGATTTGCTATAGGCCATGAGTACTGAACCTCCAAAATGAAGGACATAATTCCATGAATTATATATTAGAACCAATAGACAATGTTAAGTGAGAAGCATGCATGAATAATACTAATAATTTGATTTCCTGCCTCTCTTTTCCGCCATATCCATGCCTTTGATCTTACTAAAATTGAGTGTCTTTATTTCCACTAGGTGCCCAAATGAAATCAAGCGACTGTGAGAAGAAATAATCTCCCCATATTTCTTAAGCACCTTAAAAAACGATATGAGTGATTTATTTGCATATATATATTCAAATAACTGAAAACAACATCTAGTAACTACATCACGATTAATAAATTTACACTCTGGTTGGTCATCTCTATGGCAATGTAATTATGTCGCAAGGTTACAATATGATTATAATATATATACAATACCAAAAATATAAATGTATAAATACACCACGGTTCATAATCGAATCAAATTATAGATGAGCCCACTGGACACAAAATATGAAAACTACGTAATGACTTTAGGGTATATACACGTATATATAGAACGAGTATTTTTTGTATGCACACATCCATGTAGATTGGAGGTACAACCGAGCAACTTTAAATCGGCTAAGAATGTTAAGATGTGGTCCATAAATATAGAAATAGGTGATAACTTTCCTATAGTAGGTGCGCATGTTCCACATGGCCTGCGGCCATGTCTCATGGTTCTTGAGCATGTGAACGGGGCTGCACCATTCCCAACTGGCATTTCCAGATACATGCGACCAATTCATCTAACTCAATATTGATAATGTAATAATAATAAATTCAAATTCGAATATACGAAATTAAAAATGAGATGAATATGTCGCTAAGCTCTGAAATACAAACGCTGTGAAGTATTTCAAGTCCATTATAAAAATTTATGCAGTTTAGAACCAAACAAAGTATTTTAAATGAACTTAATTTCTCGACCATTTCAAAATCATCTTACCTACTAACGACTAAACCAAATCTGGTCAAATCAAACTCTATGGTGAACTGGTGTACACATCTTTCGAAATGATGACTTATACAAAAGTTGATTCAACCATAATTTATTGGATTTAAGTTCCATTTTCGTATCTTGAATCTCCATTATATTGAATTTCAACACATGAATCAATACTATTAAAATTTGAATCAATTTATTGAATTTACTATATATATATATATATATATATAAAACCATGATTGGCAACATATATCATAGCTATACATACCACCATATATTAACCATAAGGTTAGCAATATAGACCACCATATATTAATAAGATAGGAAGAAAGAAAATTCACTATTAAATGAAGCCACATATGGCTATATAGTTATAATCAAGCATATATCAAATTTTTATATTTAAATGTAGGTAAACCATAAATGTATATATATAAAAAAATGAAGTGCAAATTTTTCATATTTAGATGTAGGTAAACCATAAATGTATATGTATATGCAAAAGAATGTAGTGCAAATATATTGCATAAATGCTGACCATCATCATTATATTTTAACAACATTGAATTCGAAATAAGATTAATTATAAAACTGTATGTATATGTAAACAAATGTGTGTATTTATATATTAACAATGCATAAATAAATACATTTAAATATACAAATATGAGATGCAAAACTAATGCTAATATGATATGTTAGATGTGTATAGGCCACTTCTTATAAATGAACGTGTGGGAACACATGTAATATAATATATCCATATATGTAAACTTTGTTGCATAAGCAACGTAATGGAAAATCAAACATATATGATTGGTAATTCAAACCAATCATATTATTTAACATATTGCCTTATAAGTATTGTTATATGCTAGTGGGACCCACTCTTTTTTATTATTAAATAGTTTACAAAAGAGATATTAAATAATAGTGTTAGATTTTTAAATAGGTAGGTCACAAGGGAAGCTAAACTAAAATTCCTCATTAAAATATCAAATTTTATTTTAATAAAATTTTATGTTTAATTGATTTAATAATTATTTATAGAAATCTGAAATGAGGAATGATGAGAAATGAATGAATAAGGATAGAATAACTCTTTTATTTAGTATATATAAAAAGGAGAGAGGACAGTCCTAATGCTTTATGACACTGATAAATACAAAAGACGCGTTAGTGACTAATATACCCTCAACGCTATCATATTAAAACATAAATGTATCTTCATAATATATAAATTTTGGTGGGTAGAATGAAAGTTAATGTGAAAGATTAGAACAAATCTAATTTACATATTAGAACTCGTGAAAGGATATGATAATCTAAATTACATATTAGAACTCGTGAAAGGATATGATAATCTAATAGAATGTTAAGGTTATTTGGATGCAATAAAATAAGATTATAAGTAATACTAAATGATTATTTATTAAAATTCAAGTGCAAAGAATAATTAATTATTATTATTATTTTTACTTTTAAATGGGTTGTGTGTTAATGTGGTTAATATTTTTAGATGAATTTAACTTTTTCAATTTGAAAAGGTTTACATTTAATTTTGAGAAATGAATAATGAACAATGTATAATTATTATTATTATTAATAGAAAATAAAAGAAAAGAAAAGAAGTAAAAGATAAAAAAAGGTAAAGATAGTGAAATAGGTACACATAAATTAAAAGTAAAAAAAATATGGCCAAATCGAAATTAAATTTGTAAAATTTTACTATAATTTAGCAACTATAATTAAAATAAGAATTTATCAATTTAATTCACAGATACCTACCTGGCTTACATGTTTGAAGTCGATTCTGAGCTGTTGTAGCACCAAATATGCACCCGTTACCAATATGACCAAAACCTCCTTGGAAAATTAGGAAAAAAACTCAGTACCCAGCTCCATATTACTTCAAAATGGAAGCACTCTGGCCCCCGTGCCCAAAACTTCAAGAACAATTAAGGCCCACTCTTCCTCTTTGTCCTCTATGTCTCAGGATTCCTCGAAATTTCCTTCACTATCTGTGAAATACTCCCAAAAATCCTCCCCCTCAAATTCCTCCATCAATCCCCTTATATTCTTGAGGTTCCTTCCTTCCTCCACAACCTCTTCGCCGCCCTCCATCCCTTCACTTCCCTGTCATTAACTTTCCTGAAATTATCAGGTGGTGACCGACTTTTGACACGATAGCATCATGGTTGGAGGTTGTCTCCTTATTTTACAATAGGTCATAGAGTATCACACACACACAAACACACAATCTATCATTCCTTTTAATTTGAATATGTGTTTGATATATATTATGTTAATAATAAGAGCAAGTAAGTATTCAATTTATAGGCATTTAATCTATTCAAAGTATCTATATATATATGGAGTGTTATGTTTAAGGTAAGATTTGCTTTCTTAATTGTTAGGTTTTTAATCTAGTATTTTAATAATTAATTCGTTCATCCTTTCTTTAGACATCTTTTATAACCAATTAGTAAGTTTACTAATGTAATGCATGTGGTGCATACATATGTAGCTATCATATGCATCCCTTGTATGCATGCTAATACTCCTTTTTTGCCCATAGTTCGTGGCGGGGTCATTACATTGTCCAGGGCTCAAGAGCGTTTGTTCCAACCCAGATCCAGGACTAGTAACTCAACCTATAGCTGTCACAGAATGTTGAAATGGCAACAAGAAATGACATCCATGGGGCTTCTGATTTAATTTCCCCTTAATTAAATTGGAAGAGAAATTGTAATTCCATCACATGACAACTTGTATTAGTTAATTGAGTCAGAATGACTTAGTTAGCTTAGTAAACTCGAGTTGAAGGTCTGAGAGGAGGCATGTAGAGTTCTCCCATGATTTTAGGGGGTCCAGTTACAGTTATTTGTGAGTTGTAATTAGGTAACTCAATTAATTGAGTTAAAATCAATTTAACTAGTTCTAACTGAAAGATGAGCTAGTGATAGGTCCACCTAATTAAATCTAATTTAATTCACAATTAGTGGTCAATCAGTTAACTGATAATTTTCTATAAATAGCTGTTGCATGTCAGTTCTAAGGAAGGCCCATAGTTGAGGTTGGGGTTAAAGGGAAGATAATTATTAGTTGTATAATTAGAAAATTGTACAGGTCATGCATGAGGTCATCAAAAAGCCTTATATGAATTGTGTAACTAATTCTAAGGAATTTCCTAATTAATAGTGCCACAATTCCTCCAGGAATGCGTAAGCAAGTCTGGGAAGACAGGGGTTGAGAATTGGTTAATTATTGGACCGATTTTTCCTAGATCATTGTGAGACAGTCAAGAGAGTGCAAAGGTTTCTCAGTGGATGAATAACATTGTATTGTTTCATGGTCTTAACTTTATGCAATATACAAATAGCGGGGTTTTTAGCAGTTTCTTTCCCCTGATACATCTTGTGTGCGTGATTGATAATTTATTTCTCTTACTTGTTATGTGATTGTGTGATCGTATTTGGTTTCCACAAATTGTAGAAGGATTAAGTATTTCGTTTTAGTACATTACAAGATCATATTGAATCCCTTGGTTAGATTTTCTACACAAGACTCCATAGAAATTGTCCAACCAAGGCTCTAGGACTAGTAACTAAACCCACCACGGGCTCCAAAGCGTTTGTCCAACCAAGGCTTCCAGGACTAGTAACTCAACACAAGCTGTTCTCAGGTTTCTAGAGTGTTTGTCCAAACAAGGCTCTAGGAACTAATAACTCAACCCACAACCATAAGGAACATGAGAAGCAGTAAGAAAACAAAAGGGAAAACACAAAACACCATGGTTATCTAGGAAATGACAAGGCTAGGAAAAACCGATTTCAATCCTAGCAATCCTCCATTCCAATGAAAACTCATAACCAAGAAACCACATACATGTACCATGTATGCCAAAAATAGCAAGGAAACTATTCGTGCAACTTGATACCTGAAAATAAATCCCACTGTAGTTGCTGATCCAACTGTTCCCTTGTGCTTTTCTACTTTCCTTTCCCTTCTTTCTCCAAATCGAATGTATGCCAAAGTGCTCCAAGGATGCTCCAAGAATACTCTAAGTGTGCAAGAGTATGAGAGAATGAGAGAATAAAACAGAGATCCATCAATGAACTGAAAAAAGCAATAAATTGATCCTCAAAATCCTTTTTATTATTGAGGCCTCTATTTTCTTCATTTTCCTCCATTTTCCCTTCAATTTCCTCCTCATGAAAATTTGTGACCTTTCATCTCCCTTTTCTCCCGTTTTCCTTTATTTTCATAAATAAATGCCAATTAAAGCACCTTTACCTTTTCAATGCCTTTTTCAATTTCCCTATCCATAATAAACCGAAAGTGACACCCACTAGTATGTTTTTCCCAACATTCAACTTGGAATATGTGTCCCATGACCTCAGTCTTATATATATTTTTTAAATGAATTTTTATCCTGGAATGTGATAGAGACCATCATATGTGAAAATAGGTTTGGGATTTGAAGCCGAGTCAAGCTCAATAATGAAGGTTAAAGGCATGAAACATATGAACTTTGCTGAAGCCATGAAAAAATTAGCTGGTGTAGTAGCCTCAACAAATCCAATGCAACAACAGAGAGAAAAAAGGTAGCACACAGTCCCATGAAAAACTTCGAGACAAAAAGGGCACATTGATTTGCAACAATATGAATCAAAAAAATATTAACAACGCTAAAAAGACAAATCAAAATCTATAACAGAGAAATTCAAGCCTCAGAAAATCATGGATATCTCAGATACCAAATTAGCCAAGTCTCAAAAATCAATTTACTTCCAGGCATGCGTGCATTTTTCTAGGTTATTATTTCCTTGTAATAACTATGGTCATAAAGCTATAAATTGTAGGGTAAACCTATCATTCAGGAAAATCAAACTACGTAGAATATTTTATCAACCAAATAATCAATTTGCTAGACAAAGGAGAAACAAACCCAAATTGAACAATTCATTTTCTCTAGTGGAGAATGTGATGTAATGTTATATTTTCAAAATTATGGGCACATAGCTGCTATTTGCAGGTTCAAGGACAACATATCATCCTTTGAAATCAAGTAATCAAATGAGAAACCTAAAGTGTGGAAACAAAAACAAAAAGAAGAAACCTGTGACCTGGTTTTATATGTTCAAAATGAAGGCAACCATTGGTATGAAGATAATGGTTGTTCCAAGCACATGATAAGAGCTAAAAACAAGTTTTTGTCATTTAAACTAGTTAGTAAAGGTAATGTGACATTTGCCAATGATGCACCAGGCCAAATTATGGGAAAATGTGTTTATTGGCATAACGAATGGTAGAGGTAATGCCAAGAATGTTTTGTTTGGTGAAGACTTGAAACATACCTTTCTTAGTGTTTCCCAGATGTGTGACCAAGGTTATGATGTATTGTTTAGATCTAAAAATTGTCAAATCAAGTCTGCGAGCACAAGTGAAATAGTAGTTGAAGATGCTAGACTGACAACAATGTGTATGTGTTGAAAGAAAATTATGAAAAGTGGTTCTTAATCAAGTTTAATGAGAGCTAGTTGTGGCACAAGAGGCCATGACATCCAAATTCTGAAAAAATTGTGAAGTTAGGCAAGAAAAATGCAATTAGAGACCCGCTAAAAATTTGCAAGCGTAAAAACACCATTTGCAAATCATGCCACATGGGCAAACAAGTACCCATGCCTTTCAAATTGAAGGAAAATATAGCGCACTAGAAATTACAGTTGGTACATATGAATCTTTGTGAACCTTCAAGAATGTAGACACATACAGGTAAGATATACTTCATGCTAATCATTGATGATTACAATAGGTCGGTCTAGGTTTCATTTTTAAAAGAGAAATAAAAAAACTTTTGAAAAGTTCAAGATTTTTAAGACAATTGTTGAGAATGAGACTAACTGTAGATACACACCATAAGATCAGAAAATGGTGTAGAGTTCACATCTAAGGAATTTGATGGTTACTGTAAGTAACAAGGAATTAAGAGACAATTTACAATTCTTGAGACCCCACAACAAAATGGTGTAACAGAGAGAGCCAATAGGTTTGTCCAACAACTGACTAAAGATATGGTGGGTGAAAGAAGCATACCAAAGAGATTTTGGGTTGAAGAAATACATACAAAAATTATTACTTTGAACAAAGCACACTTCAGACCAAACAGTGATAAAACCCCATATGAGCTATGGTATGGAAAACCAACTACAATCAAGCATTTCAATGTATTTTGGCACAAGTGCTACATCAAGAAAAATGATGATAATCTCTACAATTTTGATTCAAAATATGATAGCGATGTTTTTCTTAGGTATTCTCATAATAACAAAGGATACAAATGCTAGAATAAGAGCTCAAGAAGGATAGTTGATAATATTGATGTTAAAACTGATGAGCACACTTATTTCGAGGATAAACAACCAACAAAAATAATTTCCAATGACCAAGTTAGCCATGATGAGGATGATGATAAAATAGTTGAAGATGAAGTCATTGAAGAACCAAATGATCCACAATCAAAAGGTCCTTCAAGGTATGTGAAAAAAAAAAACCTGCTAATAAGATTGTAGGTGACTTGCATACAAGTGTTCAAATATAAAGAAGATTACTCAAGTGCATGTAGCCTTGTTTTCCATCATAGAAACAATAGATTTTTCTTAGGCATGCCGAGATGACCATTGGGTAAGGGCCATGAATGAAGACCTTGATCAAATCGAGAAAAATCAGATTTTGGAGCTAGTTCCAAGACCAACATATAATAACGTCATTGACACAAAGTGGGTCTTCAGGAAAAAATTGAAAGAAAATGGAGAAGTGGTAATAAATAAAGCCAGATTGGTGTGCAAGGGTGATGCTCAAGTAGACGGATTTTATTCAATCAAAACTTTTCACAAGTTGCAAGACTAGAGCTGATAATAATTTTCTTGGATTTTTCTAGTTATAAAAGGTTCACTATATCAGATGGATATCCATTGATCTTTTTTAATGGTGAATTATAGGATGAAGTTTATATTGAGCAACATAATGGTTTTCAATTAACAAAAAAAGCTAATTATGTTTGTAGGCTTAAAAATGATTTGCATGGGCTTAAAAAACCACTGAGTGCTTGGTATTCAAGGCTGGATAAGTATTTGCTTCACTTTGGATTTAAAATAGCCCCCAACAAACAACAAACTATACATCAAGACTGAAAAAAGATATTTGTTTAGTTGTTGTTGTTTATGTTTATGAAATAAATTTTGCTAATGATATAGATAAACTTAGTCAACAACTTGCAGTTGATATGAAGTATGAGTTTGAGATGTCTATGCTTGGAGAACTTTCTTATTTCCTTTGTTTACAAATTGGACAATCCTCTAAAGAAATATTCATCTCACAAAGCAAGTATCTCATGATGTATTGAAGAAGTTAAGCATGGAAGAATGTTCACTAGTTCAACGGTCAAAGGTTGAAAAATTAACAAATACGATGACTCACCTAAAGTGTATTTGACTATATACATGTCACTCATTGGTAGTATTTTGTAAGAAAAAACTTACAGTCGAGATGTTATGCAGGTTGTTAGTGTTGTTGGAAGATTTCATGTAACCCCCAAACAAATTCATTTCCTTGCAGCAAAAAGTATTCTCAAATAATTGAGAGCCACTATGGACTATGGTTTGGGGTATCAAAGAGATAAATATTTTTCACCAACAAATTTTACTAATGCAAATTGAGCAAGTGACATAGATAAAAGAAAGAGCACAAGTGGTGGTGCTTCCTTTCTTGGTGAATGTCTTATGTCATGATTGAGAAAGAAGCAAACCTTGATTTCTATTTCTATTGTTGAAGCAAAATATAATAGTAGCTTCGTGTTGCACTAAGATATTATGGATGAACCAAACTTTGTAAGATATGCATGTGATATATGAAGACCCCATTCCAATCATCTGTGATAACATGCACAATCAACATCTACAAAAACCTTTTTTTACAGTCCAAGAAAAAACATATTCCAATCAAATACCATTTTTTAAGGGAGCAAGTTGCAAATCAGTCAGTCAAATTGGATTATGTTCCTACAAGCAAAAAAGTTGCTGATATTTTCACTAAGCCTCTAGTGAGAGAATCCTTTGAATACATAAGACAGAGATTGGGAGTAGTCACTCTTTCCTCCCTCAACCGAATCTTCTCCAAGGGGAAGAAAGGAAGTTGTCCAAATCAGTCCAAGATTAAACACACCAAAAGGGAGCTTCTAGATCCACAAGAACGTAAATATACAGGGAGATATTAATTGGAGGGTGAGTATTTACTTCTTTTCCATTGATGTCAAAGGAGGTGTAATAAGTGCAAACATTGCATATTAAGGAAATGGGAGCACTCAGCAACGAGGAAGACCTTGAGGCAATATGTTCTAGTGTTGGTGTGTGTGATTCTTAGAATCAAAGGAGGAGAGATGAACAAACATTGGAATATAATGTTGTTCGTAATATGTTTGTCTGAAAATTCTTCAAAACAACAGAGGTTGAGCATAGTCATCGAGTTAGTAAGCTAAATCAACATAGAATTTTTGCCATCAATGAAACTCTCTTATTTTGTAGAAATTATTTCTTGGTGTTTCCATCAATGCAAAAGGGGGAGAATGTTAGAAAGATGTTGTCATTGATGTCAAAGGTGTTGTCACTGGCTAAAAATATTATTGATGTCAAAGGTAGATATGGTTATAAAGGTGATTTTTTGGAGTCATTTTAAGTATAGAAGATCTACTTGGTTGCTCCTACAAAGTTCTCATATGGATGGTTCTCAAAAATAGCTTTCCAATGATGTATGACACTCTGAAAAATGTCTTTGGGATCAAAATTTAATAAGGTTTGAAGTGTGGTTGGGTTCCAGGCCTCATGGTTCCATGGGACCTTGAAACCCATGCTAGGGATCATGTTGGTAGCAAAATGCTTCATTAATTTTCATTTGAAAAACATTATTAAAATACAGAGGATCGTATTAAAGCTCAAGAAGGACCATATGTTGGGTCATTCATTTTGGGGACAAATTTTTTACATGTTTTGACTATTTTTTGACCAAATTTGACCAATGGAGAGTCGTGGAGAAGGCAATAGAGGAAGGAGAAGGAATCCACTGAAGTCTGGCAGTTGAGGAAGGTCAGCTAGAGAAATATGGACACATGCAGTCAAAATAGAGATGAAACAACTATTAACAATAGAGGAAGCAGTCGCAACTGAGAAACGAAAGCAGTTGAGAAGGAAAGGGTGGAGCATCCAAGGAAGAGACCAACAATACAGGCGAGTGAAGTGCATAAAATCTGAAGGGAAATCTGAAACAGGAGGAAGAAGAGAGAGTACCGAAATGCTATCGTGGAGCCTATCAAGCTTCACATGATTATGTGATAACTTGGTCATATGTTAGTTTATGTTCCTAATTTCTGTTCTATTGAGAGGGCATCAGAGCCTGAATGTAATCATGCAATGCTATTTGAAGCTAATGATAGAAAGATTCGCAGGGATGTTTATGGATATACTTGTGTTAGTTTTCTGTGGCCCTTTTAAATTTTTTATTATGAATGTATGTGCATATTCTATATTCCTTTGAATGGTTTGGTTGTTGTATTCCACAATGGGTATACATCTGATGTTGTGATTCTAAGTTTAAGAGTACTGATAGCCTTTGAACGATTCCTCTCGATGCCTGGTTCCAATCCATTACCTAAGTAATGTCACGAGACACCTTGGGTGAGATTCCTTATTCTTCTTGAGTAAGGTGAAATTGATGAAGTTACACTAGACTGCAACCGACCCTTTTGTTGTCCCATGTATTTGAACCCAGGGTCTTTATCTATCCATCATTTTTCACCAAAAAATGGTACTGCTACCGAAACTTGAAATTTCTCAAAGGAGGTTGAAACATGGTGTATAAATTTTTTAAGAAGGATCTGCGAGTTTGGTCGCATGAAAAATTAGAGCGATTTACCTTCCAACAAGCGTAGTTCTATTGCCGAGGTGTGAAGAGGCTAAAGGAATAAATTTAATACGTGGAGCTTGCAAGCGATCAATATAAGATGTTCTGGTGCAAGTTCCTAGAGGACCTCTACAATTGGTTGCGAAGGCTACAAATAAAAGGGAGGACTGGTAGCAAGAGCTGATCTCCTCATACCTAAGCCCAAGATGATCTTGTTGAATTACATTGGCTAGATATAGACCTAAATCGAGCTATTAAATTCTCGGTGAAAACCACTTTAAAGGGGTATATTATCGAGTTTGTTGCAGAGGGCCATCGATCCTTTTCTAAGGCTGTGGTCATATTAAAGTCAGGGCTGTGAGGGAGGCTGCTGAAGGAGATAATTTTGTGGGTTAAATTTTTAATCGTAAAAGAGAACTTGTTGGTGTTCCAAGATCCTCCCATGGCATCTTAAAGCCCTGATATTGGGGGAAGGACCTAAGGGAGGAATGCTACCTCGCTGGAAACTATGAAAATATCAGAGAGATGGATGCAGATGACTTCTGGAAAGATAGAGATCCGAGAGCACAAAGGAGAGCTTAGATAGCTAAAGAATGGTGGGAGAAATATTTGTAGGAGATTTATATATGACAAGGGGGGCTACACCAAGTAAGAGTGGTGTTAAGCAGTTCGGAAGTACGAGAAGGAGAAATAAGCTGGCTAAAGTTATAGAGCGATGGGGATGGAGCTAGAGTGAAACCTAGTCCAATAAGAAAGACCGATACCACCACAGTGACAGAGGTTGAGAGAAGCAATATAGATTTCACTTTGCCAATAGAGATGGGACTGCCAGATGGATCGGGCCCTACAGCTCTTGAAGAGGGCCCATATGATGACATGCACTTCACCATGAGATTATTGTTTTCTGAGAATGATGTCTCTTCCACAAGTAGTGATTCATTGCCCAAGAGTTCAAGTAGTACCTCCCCCAACCTTCCCTTGGTACTTTATTACAACCTTGGTCGATTTTTATCTAATCTAGTTAAATTTATAAAGGTCCATCAAATACATAATACCTGCAAGGATGGTACCTCTAATGGTAGAGATAGTAATTTTAGTTCAGGTCCCAAGGATCATCACAACCAGGTTCCCAAGGATTCAAACTCGTTTCACTAGTTCAACCGTGTATGGTTGGTAACATGGCATTATTTTTTACTCGATATCTTGAATTATTTGGGTAACAGAATGAGTATGTCGAACGACATTGGTACCTATGCGAGGCCATATAAAGGGCTTGCTAAACTCTAAATTCCACAAATATTATCAAATTTCAGACCACTCTTTGAGACAGAGCATTGATATGGTTCATTAAGTGGTTTGCATTACAACATAATACAACAATAGATGAAGCCTGGTGGGATTTTTTTCAATAGTTTAAACTCCCTCATACTAACCAGTAGGGGTTATCTGAACTATGGGAAATCAAGCAGCGAGAAGGAGAAACCAATTGGGAGATGATTCAATGACTTAAATGTGCTATTGGAAAGTTTAGCTAACCTATCGACCCTGACCATCAGCGAGATTGGTTCATAAAAGCGCTATTTCTATTAACACACATGCCGCTAACTAAGTAGAAGATCAATACTCTACAAGACACCCTAGAATAGACAACTTGAATTGAAGCCATAACAAGATACCCACATAAACATCAAGGAGGAATGGTTTCCCATGAACCTAATCTCATAGGATTGCATTATCAAATCATCGATCTAATAGAGAAGCTGATGGGACATGCGGTCGGTGCAAACTTCGCAACTGCACATATGGTGTACCAATTTCCATGTAGAGGGGCATCAAGCCACAAAGTGCCCAATAGTGAGAGTCTCGAGCACTCCCTCTGTATTGAGGGGTCCCTCCATGTATTTACCCGCTGCCAGAGTTGTGCAGGTTGGTATGCAAGGTTTATACACAAGGCACAAGTAGTTCCACACCTTTCCTAATTATCAAGGTGCAACCCCAACCAAATTTTGTGAAATATGCAAGACTTATGGCCATCTCCCTCGCCTCTTTCCAATTATACAAAAGTATTAAATTTTTTAAAACAATGTTTTCTGTGAGTTTTATGGTTGACCTACTGACCACACTAATCAATGTAGATCATTAAATTCCCTAGTTGATAAATTGGATCGTTCTACCTACAGGATCAATGAAGCTCCTTGATGAAAAGGAGGTGGAGAAAAAAGCGGGGGGGGGGGGGGGGGAAGAACAAGAGTTGGAGGTATGATCCGTTGCTAAAATTATGATCAAGAGGGGCATGTTGCAAGAGACTGTCTGCTACCCAGAAGACCCTAATGATCTCAGTGCAGGGTCAACACGCATGCAGCAAAAAAATTCCTAGAGATAATTTCTAGATGGGAAGAGCACAACCGACAGAGGGAATAAAATTTAACTAATTAAGAACTAAGAGAACCAAAGAAAACTCCCCTATAAAACATTAACATAGTCACATGAGGAGAAAAGAAGACCAGATCTAATTATGGAGCCGCTAAAAGACCAAGGATCATAAAGCCTACCTCACCAAAGCGCTCGTATGATTCCAGAAAGCATAAATAGTAATAAAAAGAGGCTGTGATTTTTTTTTAATAATTTGACTCCAACTTTTGATCCCAAAGGATAAAAACTAGAATATTCAAAGGCAAAAATCCAGAAACTATCTCAACCTAATTCCCAACCTATAACAGAATGGTTTAGGCTGTTTCTACAAATTGTGAACGACGAGAAAATGCTCTGGTAGTTACGAGAAAATATTAAAGTTGTTGTCAAGGACTGGGAGTCCGGGGAAGGACTTATTTTTGATAATTTACCCGAAAGAAACTCCATATGGGTGCGTAGGAAAAAGAAAAGTATAGGGAGGAAATTTTAGATCGATGCCCAAATTGTAGGATACCAGATGAAGGATACAATGCTAGACTTGGGATTAGACATGAATATCCTACTGAGAAAAACCTAGGAAACCTTGGGAAGGCCTAAGTTGGTGTTCTCTCCGATTTAGTTACACATGGAAAATAAATACTGTATCCTGCAATTCGACGTATGGAAGATGTAGAAGTCGAAATAACAGGGGTAAATACTTATGCTGACTTCGAGGTAATATATATTATGGGAGAAAAATAACCCTATTTGACATTGCTGGGAATGGACTTGGCCTTTTAAATATATGTAATAATTAATATGGAGAGAGAAACCATGACCTTTGAAGTGGAGAGATTCCCGGTGATCCAAGCCCTGGATCCTTATCAAGGGTCGAGGTTCACCGAGCTAGTGGATGACAAAGAAGAACCTAAGTTACTGGACCAATTATAATGGCTGACGAAGGGAAAAAGGGAAGACTACATTAATCTTACGGTAGGGGGGTCAATCATCTAGAGAAGCGTTCAAAGCTCTAAAGTTGAATCCGAGGCTTCCTAGGATGATTGGCAGCAATGTGGACATCAGATCAACATCAGGCGATGCGCCACAATCCACCATATCCACTGGTTTGGTACTGAGGTATGATAATTTCCTATTTTTAATGGTATGGGTTTCGTTACTAAATTTTTCAATGAAGTAGATTCAAACATCTTAAAAATACACAAAGCACCCTTGCTGGATGTTTCCATTCAAGCAACCCCGACAAGCTGGTGGTTTGTCACTGCAACCATCTCAGAGAGTGGCAAGAAACTAAGTCTAGAATGATAGCCAGATTTGGGTATTCAGACTAATTCCCATCCAATTTCACTAAGTATTGAGGGAATATTTACCCTCACCAACACGTACAAGAATATAAGTCTAGATGGATTAGGGAAGGGCTTCTGGAAAATTTGTGGGTGCATAGCTTCGTCCACACTCTAGGGACATTTTTGCAAGCATGGTACGTGAAGGAGGAAATAAGGAGGAAAACCAGTGAATGGGACCATATGGAAACTCATTTTATCAATGATTTTTCCTTTTATGATGATGACCAGAGGATAACATCTACTCCGAAAGTAGTCAAAAGGGCGTTGTTATTGGTAGGTAAGATTACAAAAGACTACTCTGAGAAATATGCCTTCGATCACATATATGAATCTAGATTCCACGAAGCTGTGGCTGATGGAAAAATAAACTTGTAACTTAATGGGGATGACCTAAAGGAGTTAATGCACTTGAAATTTAAGAATCTAAAGGGGGGCGAAACATTGAAGATGGTCCTGTAACCATTGGTCTGCAACTACAACCTATGAAGTTGTGGAAGAACAATATCAACACCGATGAGAAGAAAAATTTAGCTTCAACTGGGGATTATTGGGATGAGCAGATGACCAAGGAAATATTGATATTCTAAGAGAGTATAAGGACATGTTCCCTTCATCTATTATGGAGCTTAAATTAATTAAGGGGGAGTTGGGCAAAATGAAGATCATGCTGAAGCCAGATGCGAGACTAGTAAATCACAGGCAATATAGATTGAATTTGAGGGTTAAGGAGAAGGTGAAGAAGAATTTTGACAAAACGTTAGCATTAGGGCTCATCTTCCTGGTTGATGAAGCTAAGTGGATCATCCCAATTTTTATCTAGAATAAGATGAAATCCAAATAAATCTGAGTATGTGTAGATTACAAGAGTCTGTGTTCATAACCCTTTTCCTACCCCATTCAATTATGAATTCCTAGATAATGTTGTAGGTAATGAGGCCTACTCTTTCATAGATGGATTCTCTGGTTACCACCAAGTCCGCATTGCAGAGGAGGATAAGAAGAAAACCACATTCACGACTGAATGGGGGTCCTATGCCTACCATGTCGTGCCCTTTCACCTAAAGAATGCGTCAATAATGTTTTCAAGGATTGTGATCATTGCCTTGGGACTACATTCACAAATTTCTTGAAGTATACATGGATCAATGGATAGTCTATAGCTTACTTAAAATACACTCCAGTTTGCATTGGGTGATGTTTGACCATTGTAGGTAGCTGCTAATATCCTTAAATCCGAAGAAGTGTATTTTTGTTGTCCCCTTTGTAAAAATCTTGGGCGTATATTTTGTAAGGAGGGAGTATGCGCTGATCATGCTAAGGTTGCAATAGTCTTAAACATGCCTTCGCCGATAAGTGTTAAGTAGTTGATATCAAACATTATCGCAGGTTCATCCGCAACTATACCTCGATCACCGCACCTCTGGAAAAGTTATTGAATAAATTTGAGAAGTCTTCATGGTCTAATGAATGTGAAACTGCCTTCAATGTGCTAAAATAAAAGCTAGAAAGCACACCAATCCTAGTTTATATGGATTGGAATAAGTAATTCCATATTCATATTGATGCATCGAGAATCAATTTGGGAGCTATTTTCGCTCAACCTGAAGACAATAATCTTGATCACCCGATCTACTTTGCTAGCATAAAATTTTCCAAGGCGGAAAATAATTATACCAGAACCGAGCGTGAAGCTCTCGTAATGGTGTATTCGCTACATAAGTTTTGACACTATCTTCTATGAGGTCCATTCAAGTTTTTCATTGATCACTAGGCTTTGAAGTACCTAGTGAATAAGCATGTGCTCAAAGGAAGGATATGTAGATGGATCCTATTGTTCTAGGAGTTCATGTTTGAAGTAATCTTCAAGCCAAGGAGGTTGAATGTGGGTCCTGATCATCTTTCCCACCTAGATATGGGTGAAGTTGGAGGATCAACAGATGACCAACTACTAGATGCTGACCTGTTCTAAGTCGAGGCCATACCATACTATTTGGAGGACATGAC
This sequence comes from Pinus albicaulis, assembly GCA_034641835.2. Classification (NCBI taxonomy): domain Eukaryota; kingdom Viridiplantae; phylum Streptophyta; class Pinopsida; order Pinales; family Pinaceae; genus Pinus; species Pinus albicaulis. The sequence goes on along the minus strand of CM076579.1, from coordinate 931,540,562 downwards.
ATTGTTCCTAGCCACAAGAAAATGTCTGGAGGGGTACATGAAGACACAATGAAGGTACATAGTAATTCAAGCTGTAGATTACCAAATGATCATAGGAAAATTATATAAGATGGGCCTTAACTAGATATCACGACGATGTGTCCTTGATCATGAGAAAAAATATGTGCTATGGGAATTCCATTCAGGAGTTGCGGGAGGACATATGGGTGGGAAATCCACCATGATAAAAGTACTATAGGAAGGACTTTGGTGGCCCACTCTTTTTCAAGATGAAAAAGAATACGCCAAGAAATGTGATGTTTTCCAACGCGTGGGGAGGAAATAACACTAGGATGAGCTTCATTTGGAGCCATTTCGGGCACTCTGGGCCTTTGAGAAATGGGCGATAGGATTTTTGGGGTCGATTAATCCGCTGACATGTCACTCCCATGCAAGATACATTATCACCACCACAAATTACCTTACCAAATGGGAAAATCTGCTCCATCCAAGGATTGCACGATAGTCACTGTCATTAGGTTCATCTTTGAGAATTTTATCACTCGGTTTGGGTGCCCTGGAAGCCTCACAAGTGACCAGGGGACCCACTTCATTAATGAGAAAGTTGCCTCTCTGCTATAGAACTTCATTATCTAACACCATAAGAGCAACCCCTACCATCCCTAAGAAAATGACACTATAGAATATTTTAACAAAATCCTAGAGAGAGACCTTTCAAAGATATGCTCTACTAATCGAGATGACTGGAATGAGCAGGTGTTGGCCACGTTATGGGCCTACTGCAAAATCATCAATCACCTGCACAAGTACATGCCTTTCCAGCTTGTTTATGGGTGAGAAGCCATGGTGCTTGGTGAGCTCATCATTCCCAACCTTTTCATTACACATTCCACTCACATGTCATAGGAGGAAGAAATTACAAATAGGTGGATGAACTTTGGGAATTGGACGGGGCCCGATTTCTGGAAGATTTTCACCAAGATGTCAAGAAGGAGAGGCAAGAAGCATGGAATAATCGAGACATAAAACAAAAGTCCTTTGTAGTTGGGGATCAAGTTCTCTTATATAATAATAAGTTTCTAAAACATCCTGGAAAGTTGAAAATGAATTGGTTAGGATCGTTCATTGTTGTAGAAGTGAAAGAATCCATAATTTTCAAACTCACACAACTGTATGGATTCATATTACCTGGATGGGTGAATGGTGAACACTTGAAGCCGTTCCATGGCACAACCAGTTCTTCATTAAATTTATTCAGTCTCTGAAAGGGGGTCGTAGTTAGTTTAGGAAGAGTCAACCAATTATTTAGGTGTAGGAAGAGTCAATTACTTAGGTTTCATTTGTTAGCCTAGTTTCATTAATTATTTTATTCATGTGAGTCACAAATAAAGTTGCATCAGTCGAGTTCCTCTCTCCACAACCAATTGTGGTTGGGGAGTCCCACATGGAAGTATTATTATCCATAATAATTAGTAATAATTACCTGCATCATTTCAAATTTGGCCTAAATATCATTTCAAATTTGGCCTAAATATCTCCCGTAATATTCCTTACACGGTATGATTATCAAAATTTTCAAACTTTCCCTCATCCCATCATAATTAACCATCATAACCACCTCCCTTTCTAGTTTCCACATCATCTGGGTTAGGTCCAAGTCACAATCACTGTTAATGCCATGATTTGAATTGAGTGTAGAAAATTACTGTATTAATTAGTTAAACAATCTAATAAAAAATGTCATGTTGGGTATTCCTATTTAGTTTGCATGACAACAATAAGTTCTTCATTATCAAATCATAGGTGCTCGAATTTCTCAGTATGGGTTTTGTGACAAACGCCTTTGGTCCTCTACCCAAATTCAAACCCCCTATGTCTATTGTGTATAGTCATCAAATTGAAACCATGAATAAATTCACCAAAATATTTGTTCTCACACTTGTACCCAATTCTAGAGTCATTGAAATTGATAATATCTATGGAAAGTATGATTAGGCCATGCTTGAGGATAATAACCTCTCATATTCTTTCCATTTCCTTGCGCTCAAGCATGAAGTTTATACGGAGGCCATAACCAAATTAGATTGAAACCAGTCATCCAAAATCAAAGAGTATTTCAGAGGCCTAGAAAGATCCGTGTTTTTGAATTTGCGAAGTTTACTAATGTTCGAAAGCTTAGGAGCAGCGATGTAGTGCACTAAATTACTTATTAGCCGAATGCATGGGGGTTCTCTCTAGCTTGGAAGAGAATACCCTATACATGCTAGTGACATTAAAAAATTGACGAGATTATCTATTGGAGGGGCCAAAATATAGTCTACATTCCAAATACTTCCAAGCGGTGAAAGAAAATGGACAACAACAATTACTACAACAAGTATGATACTTAGCGTGGTGGTAAGGGAGCCCTCATTGAACCAATTAACAACCCCAACATAAAATTTGTCTACTATATAATTGTTGGGAAAATAATGTGCCATTACTCAAAGGGTGAGTGCACCTTGGACACCATTTCAGTGGCGGAAGTTTGTTAGAAAGGTGCATAGTTAAATTGGTGTACTTATGTGTTGCATGAGCTCTTTGAAGCTTGTGAGGATGTATACAAAAGGAAAACATATTTAATATATGGATATCTTGTCATTTCCTTAGCTATGATGAAGTCGTTCTCAACAGAAGGTATAAAGTTAGCGCTTGTTGCTGAGGATCAGCCCATGGCACTCAGATATTCACCATGGTGGACTTTAGGGGATACTAACAAAAAATAAATAAATGAGGATTCTTTTGCGGGGTGGTACGAAAAGGTGTTAGCTGTCAACGAAGCCAAACCCAGAATCCCACCATTACTCCTAGATGAATATTCACAAGAAATATGGTTTGGTGTTTGTCATGGCACCAACTAGATTCAACCTAAATGCGTAAATCCAGACACATTCCAAATGTGTGCTCAACCCTACATTCTCTCAAAAAGAGGCATTCTATAATGAATTTACATTCTGGTCGGGAATTGTTGGAAGAGTTCGAGATGACAAGACAACATATTCATTTGAAGGGCACTGCCTAAGCCACTTTCTGGAAATATCCTCTTCACCTCCTGGAAATGAATGGTAGAGGAGATGCTCAATCAAATCCTGAAGAATCTCGAGACAATGATGATGTCAGTTCGTAGTACTCCGAAGGATCTTGGCACATCAGTAAGTCAATTCCCCTCATTTTATGAATTTATTAATATTGGTCCAATTGCTTCTTTTCCCTTCATCCCAATCATTGCTTCAATTCCCTCCATGGTTCCCCACTCTCATACTAAACCCACCATCCAAGATACTCACCCAATCACCACCCGACCACCATCAATTCACAAGAAACCGGTCGCAATTACCTCTAGCTAGATTATCGATGTCACCAATGAGGAACCACAATCCCATAATAGTACACTAGTCCTTGAGGAAAGCATCCCGTCCACCTCCACTATGTCCCCTACATAGTGCAATCAATCACCCCAAACAACCTCCCCCTCCACCACTATCTCAGACATTCCTCCATCTGAAAACCTTCTCAGTGCTGAGACTGACATGGAAGTATTATCCGTAATCTAGTACATCAAAGACACTACCAAAGAGGCACTCACAAATCCCCCTAAAAATATGGAGTCGGTTAATGCATCTCTATTATCTTTGCTACTGGCCCCAGTCCCATAAATGACAACCAACCAATCTATCAGCTCTAATACCTAGGACGGAAAAACCATACAAAATTTCCTCTACCGGCTAAATCCACCCCAGTTTCACTACCACAATCCAGTCCAAACCATATCAGTGCCCACTCCATTGAGAACGTGCTGCAGGATACCTCACCCCAAGGAAAATATGAGAAATTGGTTGCCAACAGCCAACCACGACAAAGACAATATCCTCCACCTGCTACTATGACACCCAATGACCTAGAAAGTTGGTGGTGTTCCCAATTGTTTACTTTATTCAACTGGATGCACACCAAATAGAGGTGTTACACAACAAAAATTTGACAACCAAACATGAGCAACAATAACAACAAATTTTTACCATTTCAGTTGAAAGAGATCAAAGTCTTTAGGAGAAGCATGATCTACAACAACAAATTAATGATATCAGTGCAAAATTACAGTATATTTGGCCCATAGTTTCCGAAATAGTACCAAATGCACTACATTAATTTCACCTTCCACTCTTTCGGATTGTTGCGATCATATCAGAACTACATGCACCAACCTTTTATCAACAAAATAATAGTTTCAAATAACCATTGCATCGACTCAGAGGGCATTCCCAGATTCAACAATCCAGTATGCCAACGAAATCGAGTAGAAAATCACTGAAGTGGCTTGTTTGAAAGCCTCCATTCAACATGCTATGGGAGAAGCTAAAGAACTCTTCATTCAAGTTTGAGACTGGCTAGGGTTCCTTGCAAAGAATAATCAACTGGTTTACACTCAGCGCCAATAGGTTAATAAGCTCTTCAACCAAGCCATGACGACCTCAGATCTCAACCAACAAAAGGATATTCTCGCATAGACTGATGTCATCGAAAAATAGATCCAAAAAATTGAGGACTATTTGCACGCCACAAAGACTCTGCTCCATGACCTTAAGCCACCTACACATGCCCAATTCCAAAAGCTACAATAGATCAGCATAAAAGCATAAAATATATGGACTGATATTCTAACTACACGACCTGGTCAACCAACAACTAATCTCACCACACACTTCCTTGAGCAAGCAAGCACTCTCATAGGTCCATGGTAGATGACCCTTTCCGAGTACACACTATTTAAAACCGTCTCTGTTCAATCCATTCCAGAGTTGGTTCATTCCTTTGAAGGATAATGCCAAGAAGGCATAGCGCGAGTAGGAGAAAACGAGAAAGAAGCACCAACAACACCGAAAAATGATGACTTGGGGACGAGTCAATTGATTATGGTCGGGGCCTATTGGGTCCTTCATTTTGGGGAAAATTTTTTGACATGTTTTGAAAAAAATTGACCAATGGAGAGTTACAAACAAGGAAAGTGAGGAATCAAAAGGAATATACTGAAGTATGGATGTTGCGAAATGTCAGCAGGGAAATAGGGACACGTGTAGTCATAGTCGAGTCGGAACAACCGTTAACAACAGAGGAAGTAGTCACAGTCGAGAAATAGAAGAAACCGAGAAGGAAAGGGTGGAGCATCCAAGGAAGAGACCAAAAGTCCAGGCGAGTGAAGTGCATAAAAGCTTAAGGGAAATCCAAAATGGGAGGAAGAAGAGATAGTACTAAAATGATGCCGTGGAGCCTATTGAGTTTCATATGATTCCATGATCACCTGGTCATATGATAGTTTATGTTCCTAATTCCTGTTTTATGGAGAAGACATCAGAGCCTAAACTTAATGATGTATCCAAGAAATCCCTATGTCATGTCTTCCCATTCAATATTTGGGCTTAGTCCATTAAGAGTTTCAAGGAGGCAGAAGTAGAGGCCAAAGAAATGCAACATTTTAGATTTGGAGAGTTGAGTTTCCATGGATAAGATATAAGAGGTATCACCATGGGAAATTGTAAAGCAATTACATATATTTGGATATATGTTTCAACCATCGAGGAAGAAGATTAAAAGGTAAAATTTTTTTACAACACTTCCAAGGCACTAAAATCATCTTGCCAAGTTGACAAAGGGGAGTAGTCAGAGCATGAAACTCAAGAGACCATGAGCTTGGAAGCGAGAAAATATATTCTTAAAAGAAAATAGGGACAATAATCCAACAAATAAAATCCAAAGAAATAAAAGGCTAATAAAGAAACTAAAATGAAGCAACAAGAAAAATAAACTAAATGAAAGAAGTAAGAGTAAGATTTAAGGAAGAAATTAGAAGGGGAAGAAAAAACGAGTAAACAAGAAGAGGAAAGGAAAAGGTGAGAGGCTATGAAGAAGAAAATTTCAGAGGTAGGAAATACAAATAAAATAAAAGAAGAAGAAGCACAAAAAATGGAAGAGGAAGAATAACAAAAGAAGAAAGCATAAGAAGAACAAAAGAAGAAGGAATAGGAAGAGAGGAAAAAAAGGAAGATGAAGAAGCCAAATTGCAAGAAGAAGAATTAGCCAATTAGCTTGAAAAAGAATTGGTTGACGATGAGCTTGGAAACAAATAAATTTAAGAGGAAAAGTTAAAAAGTATAGAAACACAAATTGAGTCGCCTACCTTGAATGTACTGCCACCACTCCTATCATTGGTGGAAATTTTCCATCCCACAAATTAGGCATTCTAGTGTAAGAAGAAGAGGAAATATTGGATCTCTCTAGGCTCACTTTTTATCAAGTTAAGTGTACAATAATGTAAGAGAGGTGAAAATGTTGGGATAAGAATCCAATGACACCCATATCGGCCACTACATAAAGAGATTTACTGATGGACACTACAATGAATTCCTTAGTAATAAATTTTGCCGAAATTTCTTTTGTAGCCGCCACAAAGAAGTACATAGACACATTATCAAAAGTGGTTGATGATTTGAAATAAAAATTTGCCATTTTAGAGTGGAAGAATATTTATCTACAAAGAGAGAACAAAGCTTTTTTGATCACATATTCATGGGATGAATATTTTCAGGCATCAATTCTTGAAGAAGTTAAAGTGTTAGAAGAAGTTATGGGTTGAGTCTATGATGAAATTATGACCCTGCATAAAGTAATGTCTCCATTTCCTCGTATGCTAGGTGAGTTAAAAACAAGAGGAATGTTAATTTAACTGGAATCCTTAGTAGTTTATCTCATATACGAATGGAGCTTGAAATACCCTAATGCACTTGAAGAATTGCCTAGGAAAGATTGGATAATCACAGAAAAGGGTAAATTTCATGTCAGAATCAAAATGTAATCCCATGAGAAGTTGAGCAAGGATATGGACAAGATAGTGGCCGCTTATCAAACCTTTCACAATGGGCTTGAATCACTTTTCAAAGTGCACATAGTAGCTTCCATTGATGCACCAGGAAAAATAAGATCATAGGAATAAGTTAAGTGGGACATTTAAGGAATTTTGGATCTAATAAAGCAATCTTCCACAAGAGATGATCTAGAGGCTACACATGTGCTATAAAGTAGTTGATCTCATGATATGTTTTGGAGACTGTAAAGTTGCATACGAAACTAAAAATGATATTGAATAAAATGCAAACTGAAATCGAGCCCTAATACCTAATGCATTGGAGTGTCTCACATTCTTTGAAGATGAAATAAAACATAAGATCTTGGTAATAATTTCCAAATAAAAAGTATGGCAAGCATAGTTGGTCAAATATCTACATGTGGAGGCTCCCAATATTTCCATCACCAATTTGGTTAAATGCGAATGTTTTGTTTCTTTAATTTCATTATAATTTGTGTTTTATTTAAAATACTTAGAATTTAAGTTAATAAGTAATGAGGAAGGTCAAGAGTCATGAGGAAGTTGAAGACTCATGAGGTTAAGTGAAAGGTCATGGTAGGAGAAAGGTCGCCTCATTTTGTATAATTATACCATCATGAATAAGTGTAATGGACTCCCTTACTTTTGGAATTAATTTGAGCATATTATATGAGATCTTATAGATCTTTTTGAGAATTCAAGTGGTAGCTTTTCATTTCTACTACTGGATTTCATGTGTACTTCATGCGATGCTGCTATTGACATTCCAACTTAATTTTGAGAATATTTTTAAGCCCAAGCAAGAAATTCCATACATGTGTTCTTAAGCATTGTGAGACTCGTCTCTTGCTGTTTCAATGGTATATGTTTACACTTCCATGTGTTTAGTTAAAGAACTACTTTGTTGATTTAAACACATATTATACTTGGAATTGTATGGCTTTTGATGCTTTCATGTTTTTTATTGGTTAGGAGCTAATTCACAATCGATGAATAAATCTCTCTTTATACATGAATTTTAATTGAAGCTTCATAAACTGCTTCTTTAATATTCATATCATATTATTTGGTTGTTGTTATGTCTATAGAATCTCGTATGTGAAGTTTTCATAAATCTGCGTAACTTGTATTTATCATAAGTTTTGTTTGTTTCTTATACTTATTGTTCATTTTGTCCAAAATGGATAAAAAAGCAATATGGTGGCAAGTGGGCCCACATACTGGATGTGACTCCTATCCCAAACAATGTGGAGTCTAGTTGGGATTTTTCATTAGGGAGATACTCCAACTGTTGGAGCCAATATTTGGCCGATAAAAAAGTAGGCTTCTACCTTTCTATATGACACTTCTTTCAAAATTCTTGAAATTCATTCCTTATAAACCATCCACCATTCTCTGTCAACAACACCTTTATTTTATTATCCATTTGATTCTTTTGAAGAGACTTAAACTCTTTAAATTTACCAATGACTTTAGATTTATTTTAGAGGAAATAAATCCACATTGTCCTTAATAAATTATCTATGAATGAAGGAGAACATGTAGATTTACCTAATTATGGAATCAGTACAGGTCCAAACACATCACTATGTACTAAATCCAGGGTTCCCTTTGCTCTTGTCGTACCATATGAGAATCTTACTTGATTCTATTTATTATTTATGCATTTTTCATAGAAACTAAAATATATTATGTAATCAAACATAACTTCAACCATAACTTTACCATGTACTTCTTAAAGGCACTTCTCTCCAATATTTCATAGTCTTTGATGACATAATATTTTATTTTATCTGAAGACATTATGGGTTCTGTCTTCTTCATTTCCACCCTCAGGAACAACACAATTATTACACCCATTAGTGATGGTGCCTCCCAATAGATTGTCCATAGTTCCATTCCAAAATCACGTTAACATTATTTCTCCTCAAAACAATTTATAAGTTTCCCCTTCAAACATCGTATATACACTTGCATCATTCATCTTACTTGTGGATATATAGTTTCTACCCAACTTTGGAATATACAAAACCCTAGTTTTGTCACACTTATATCAAAACAAGATCGAACCCCCTTTGGTTATTATTATTATTTTTTCTTTTTATTAATTAAATATGAAAGGAAAATGTCAAAAGGTGGTTAGCGACCTTTATTATAGGTAACAAACTCAATAATAATGATTTATTAAGTTAATTAGTGAAACTAATTCTTAAATAAATGATTTATTGAATTATTTCCATGTGGATGGGTCAATGGGTGAAAATAATTTAATTATTTACACACAACTGCGTAAAAGAATGAAAATAACATAAAATTAATGAATTTTGGCTTATTTTTATATAAATAAATAAAATTTATGAAACACACACACACACACACTACTCATAAAAATTTCGTAATTTTATTTCATTAGAAAAATAAAACAAAGTGACATCTTGCATATACACTCTATTGAGTGTATTCCTCAAGAGTGCTTTAATCACACCCACGATGTTTCCCTCCTATTATGGCCTCAGACTTATAATAAACAAATTCCATAATATTCTAATGTTCAACAACAATTAAATTTCATAAATTCATATCATGAGATCAGTAAAAATATAATAGATTTTATACCATAAAGTTCATAGAAAAAATTTGTTTAGTTTTCTTTAGGTTGGAGTGGTTGTTTTCCTCCTTCTATAAAAGTGATCAGGTGCTTAGTATTAAGATAAAAAATGGAAGTGCTCAGAATCATTTGGAACCTAAACAACCACAATGTTCTCTTCACCCTGAATCCAGTGCACTTCGTTTCATTGAAAACCGACTCTGTATTTGAAAGTTAGAGCCTGCTGTCCATTTTCTCAAACAGGTAAATTTAAAAAAAAAATGATAGAAAACTGCCCAATTAGTAGTACGTACCGCTGACGTGGTAGGTGAATGTGCAAGGGTCAAATGTTGGTCAAATATCCTCCAGGTTAATCAGGTCGTTACAAGTGTCATTCTGAGATTTGATGTTAAGGTTGGTGATTTGTTGAATTTATATTGGTTTAATTCAAGGCCAATTGAGTGTTGACACGTGGCAAGCCTAGAGGCTACAACGTGCCCCCCCTCCTCAAGTTGTATTGTATGGAAAAACATATATATTGTAGGCCGGGCAGAGGTCGAGGTTTGACCGCGCGACCTCCCCCACAACACGTGAAAAATTTACCACCTACACTACACCATGGATCTTACCATACTATGCAAACAATGTATATTTGAATTAGCGCAAATTTGTATGCAGGGGTAAGGTGGGGGCCAGCCCCGAAGGGCCAACCACTGGACCATATGACCTCAATGCAGAGACCACCGACAAAGCGCGTTAATGAGGAGTTAATATTTGTTTAATTAACGTTAAAGCTTGTTTATTAACGTTAATCACATTTTCAAATGCGGATTGTTAAACATGCATTTAGCTCCTAACCCATAGTTAAACTTTGCTTATCCGATTAATTAATTCGATCTTATCTTGGCGGTTTAGTTGGCAGAGTCTGCCATTTTCGGCAGAACTTCAAATTTAGTGGAGTTAACTGGAGTTCTCTTGAGTTTTGGAGGGGTTTTTCTTAGGAAAAATTGATTGAGCCATAAATTTTACAAAATTTGACCAATTTTGGCTCAGAAAGAGTCTATCCTAGCATATTTGGAAATTATGAGTAGTTTGGAGTAGGTTTTAGGAGTAGTAGAGGATTGAAAACAACAATTTTTTCCATTTTGAGCTAATACATAAGCCCAAACCATGGAAGTTGGACTAAGGAGATTTAGCCCAGGAGGGGTGAACTCCTTCATCAAAACACTATGTTAATGGATCATTTGATGGTTTGCTGTACATTTTATTACTGTTGTTCAACATATTGTTTTAATGTTAAAATTATCATGAATTTAACATAAAAACTGATGCAATTACTTGTTTAACACTCACAAACACCTCAAATAAACCTATGCACATGAAGAAAATAATCAATATTTGTTTATAATTCTGAAGATGAAATTAACACATCAAAACTAACATTAAGATTCAGATCAAGGTGGTATTAGAGCAAGGTTAATTTCTTGATATTTGCTTGAGTTTTGTGCAAGTGGGGTTTTAATGGTTGAAAATTTGTGATGCTTACAAGGTTAAAGTTCAAGAGAGGAGAAGGGAAAATGTTGGTTGCTAGTCCTGAAGTGAAGACCGGAAAAGGAAGAGCCACAAGGCCACAATCTCCACCCAAAGTTTCGATCCCAGTTGCACTTGAAGCACCTCAAGTTATATATCTAGCCGAGATTGAGGAGGTACAAGCAACACCAGAAGCTGAGCTTGAATCCATAGCCATCATGTTAGGTGTAGGAGAGGCTAAAGGTATTTTAGAAGAGGAAGCATTCAAGAAGTATTTATATGAACTAACTGACATGGTTAGGGTCCTTTATGAAGAGAGGAGCACCAGGATGGTTGGAGGGAGTTCTAAGCCTCCACATGGAGAGGGAACCTCAGAAGACAAAAATGATTAATAAAAGGCCTAAAAGGGTAGTGGAGGAAAGCCTCCTCCATCTCCACTATCTTCATCATCATCCTCATCATCACCAACAACATCATCTTCCACTTCCACAACACAAACCACCCATACTCACTCAAAAACCCCAAAAGGAAAAAATCCCTTACTGAAGTTGGTCATTAAGTTTGAACTTCGCATGTACAATGGTGAGGTAAATGCAGAGAATTTGGATAATTGGATTCTTCAGTTGGAAGTTTATTGTAGAATTCAAAGCCTACAAGATGATAAAACATAGATCCAATTGGCTTCATTGAGGCTAGAAGGAGAAACACTAGTCTGGTGAGAAGCAAAGATTCAAGAGGAAATGTGAATCCATGGTAAGATATCCATTTCTTAGGTTGAGTTGATTTCTTCAATTAAGAGACAATTTTGTCCTTTAGCTTTCATGCAAAAAGAAATTTTGAGTTGGAAAAACTTTAGGCAACTCAAGGGTCAAACAGTTCAAGATTATACCCCGGAGTTTAGGAAAAGGGCTTTGTTGTTAGGTGTAAACTTGTAATCCCAAGACACTGTATTGAAATACATTGGTGGTTTACATTACTATTTAAAACAAACTATCCTTATGTTTATTCCAAGCAACTTAGATGAAGTATGTGTGCAAGCCACACACCTTGAAGCAAGGGGAAAGAACATTCAAGAAGAGGGTAGTAAAAATAAGCCATTTAAGGGTAAGGAGAAAGAGAGGGGAGGAAAATGGAAGGGAAAAAAAGAATGCAAGTGTTAAGAAGGAAGGGGATAAAACCACATAAAAACATTGTTCCAAAGAGGGGCATGATGAAGCCCATCATTGGAAACTACATCCCCAACTAAGGCCTAAGAAACTTAACAATAAGGGGAAACAAAAGATGACCACTACCACACAACATGATCTTAGATCCGATTCCGGTGATGATACCAAGATTACCGCCATGGTCACAAAGGGAAAAGAAGCCATAACAAGTACTAGTTCATCAAATTGTCATAACAACACTCCAAATGAAGAAACAAGGTTAGAGTTGTTCCATGTAAGGGGGATCGCAAACTATACAAAGATTGATACATTATTTGATAGTGGGTCACAAGCGAACTTAATCTCAAAAGACTTGGTCAAAAAGCTTAACCTTGAAACAATACCTCATCATAAGCCATATCCTTTGGGCTGGATAGTCAAAAATGCAAATTTACAGGTTACAAGGAAATGTATATTCAAGTTTGCCATTACTGCAAATTTTATTGATGAAGTCGAGATAGATGTGGTTCCGCTTGACATTTCAGGAATTATCTTGGGAAGCGCATATTTGTATGACAAGAAATCGGTAATCTATTTACTTGAGAAAAAAATATCATTTTATCAAGGATGGGGTGGAATATATTGTGAGAGCTCATCGCAAAAAGCTAAACATTTCTTTGGTTAATGCAAGGCAGATGAAGAGACTAGTAAATGTAAGTAAAAATTTTGTGCTTCTTATGATCAAGAAAAAGAATGATATGGATTATGAATATTTTTAAGGTTGTGATGACAAATTAAAATCTGATTTTTTTGATGTGGTAAGTCATCATAGAGAGATGTTTCAGGAGCTAAATGGGTTACCTCCCAAGAGGGGAATTCAACATGAGATACAACTGCAACAAGATGTTCCATTTGCAAACATTGGCATGTATCGCATGTCAATAATGGAGAACATGGAAATCAATAAGAAAATTCAATAATTTCTGAAAAAGGTATCATACGCCCATCTAGTTTGCCATGTGTTTCACCGATTGTCTTGGTGCCAAATAAGGATGGGAATTGGTGCATGTGTGTGGATTTCCGTTCACTGAACAAAATCACTGTAAGCTATCGTTATGCACTCCTAAGGATTGATGATTTTCTTGATCAATTGAGGTATTAAAAGTATTTCACTAAGTTAGAAGTGGTTATCATTAAGTTAGAATAGATGAAGAGGACATTTGGAAAACCACATTTAAAACTAAACAAGAATTTTTTGAGTGGCTTATTATGCCTTTCGGTCTTACCAATGCTCCAGCTACTTTCATGAGAGTTATGAATGATGTATTGAGGCAATTTATTGATTATTTTATCATTGTATACTTAGATTATATTTTGATATTCAACAAATCAAGAGATGAACATGTCATGCATGTGAACAAAGTACTTGATGTCTTGAGAAAAGAACAATTGTTTTTGAAGATGTCGAAGTGTGAATTTGGCAAGACTTATTTAGTGTATTTGGGACAGATTGTTGGAGAAGGTGAGTTGAATATAGACCCCTCTAAGGTTGAGGTCATTGTGAATTGGCCCAAGCCCAATACAGTTACGGAGGTAAGAAGTATTCTAGGGGAAACACAATATTGGAGGAAGTTCATTGCTAATTTTTCCTCTATTGCAACTCCGTTACATGTATTGAATAGTGTCAATAAAGTATCACATTGGGGAGATAAGAAGAAAAAATCATTTGATTCTTTGAAACAAAAGATCAGTTCAACAACAGTGTTGGCTCTTCCAGATCTTAGACAACCATTTGAGATTCAAACAGATGCTAGTGATTACACCATGGAAGTAGTTCTCATGCAGCATGGTAAGCCCATTTCAATTAATTTTGAAATTTTTAATGGTGATGTGACTAACTATCCCACTTACGACAAAGAGTTTTATGAATTGGTACAAAGTGTAAAGAAATGGAAACAATACTTGATGGGGAAAGAGACCATTATCCATACCGATCATCAACCATTGCAGTACTTACAGTCAAAATCAAAGTTGCAGCAATCACGACACTTCATATGGATGGGATTTATACAACAATTTAATTTGGTTATCAAGTATAGAAAGGGAATCTACAATAAGGTAGCTAATATGCTTTCTAGGCCTATTGTAAATTCATCTATTATACTCAAGCACACTTTTGTTTTGCATGAAAGTTACATTGAGAAATATATGTATGATAATGACCTTCAATATGTGTATGCAAGTTTGAGTCAAGGAAACCAAAATGAAGAGTTAGATTTCCATGTACATAATATTTTGTTGTATCACTTGGGAAAGTTATGTATTCCAAAGGGAGAAAGAAACAAACTTATAAGGGAGGCACACACTTCATTGATTACTGGACATTTCGGTGTAGGAAAGACAATAGTGAATCTCCAAAGGTATTTTTATTGGCCATAGATTTTTGATAGTGTATCTCATTTCATTAGAGGATGTTATTTGTGTGCCATAAACAAGCCTAGCAATAGGAAAATAGGATTGTATGCTCCACTTCCGGTACCTTCACGTCCATGGGAGAGTATCTCAATGGATTTTGTAGGAGGTCTTCCATTGTCAAGGAAAGGTCATAATTACTTGTACGTAGTTGTAGATGGGTTCAACAAGATTTGTGTATTGATGCCATGTGAAAAGAAAATTACAGCTGAACAAACAACTCATATTTTCTTTCAATATGTTTGGGTTCATTTTGGTCTTCCTACTTCTATTGTAAGTGACTGAGATTCTCAATTTGTTGGGAATTTTTGGTCAAATTTGTGGGACATGATGGAAACTAAGTTGAAGAAGAGTACAACCTTTCATCTGCAAACAAATGATCAAACCAAGGTGGTCAACAACACAATCATTCATCTTATTTGAGGATATTGCAGCAAACATCCCAAGTTGTGGGATGGACAGTTACATTACATTCAACATGCATACAATAGGGCAAAGCATTATTCAACAAACACATTGCCATTTGAGGCATGCATTGGATACTTGCAAAGATCGCCATTGGACTTCATCTTTGGGAAATATGTTGCTATTGATGGCCATAGCGACATAGATAAAGCAAAGAAGTTCATTGAGCAAATTCAGTTGATACATCACACAGTGCAAGAAAAACTTGAAAAGAGTCAAAACAACTACAAGGAAAGGCGTTATAAACATCGTGTCAATCATAAATTCCAAGTTGGTGATGAATTTTAGTTATATATTATCAAAGAGATACTTCAAGGGGAAGGTAAAAAGCTTAAGCCAATCCATTATGGTTCTTTTAAAATTCTTGAAAATATTGGTAACAATACAATTAAGCTATATTTTCCTCCTTATATGCAAATATACTCTGTTGTTAATGTTGAGAATTTGAGATTGTTTGAGCCTACGTTTATTGATGATCAAGGAGAGCATGTTCAACTGTTATCAATAGATGATTTCTCACCATAATATCTCAATGAGCTTCAACAAGATCTCATACTTGATAGAAGAACCAAAACTTCAACAAGAAGGAATGTCGAATAACTTCGAGTGGGACTCAAGGGAAAAAATCCTTATAAGGCTGTTGAGATTGCAACAAGATGATGAGATTAGTGGAAAGAAGTCGCCTTCACTAAGTGGGCCCGCAAGCTATTTTTGGCGCACAATCTATTTTTAGACTATGTCTATTTTTAGACATGTCGATCATATTCTATGAGTTGCAGGATGCTATTTGTGGATGGTTGGTCAAGTTGGAAAAATAGATGGACTTCTATTTTTAGACATATTAGGTGGAATCTATTTTTAGATTTCCAGTCTAAAAATAGATATGTCGAATATTATTAGCTCTTAATAATATTTGGACTATAAACATTATCTTATTCTCTTGGAGCACTTCAGTTAAGTGCACAGATGTGGCACAGGAGCTGACAGAAGGAATTACACTATTCCTAAGGGTTAAGTGGAGCTATTGCATGGATACTTCATTTAGAACTCATGTGACAGAGTTTGGTGGAGTTATTGAGCTAGTTGATGGAGTTGTGTTTAGTTTAACTGAGTTAAACATAGTTGAGCTAGTTGTATCTAGTCTAACTGATTGATACACTAGTGAGAGTGGTGTGAATTAATTATTAATTAATTCACTAATTATTAACTCATTAATCAACTAAAGAATACATCAGTTAACTACAGTGCATGGACAGTTTCAATGGAGACCTGTGAAGAGGTAGGTGAAAGAGCAATGTGACTATCAGTTGTGACTATACTGTTGCATGATTTGCAACAACCAGTGATTGGAGATGCCAATGAGGATTGTGTGAGCAAGGCTGGACCAATTCGATTTCATTCAGAGCCATTCTTCATTAGTGATTGCACAGTAGAGGCAGGCTATCAGGTGGCAGAGATTGGAGCATGTGATTTGCTAGATCGGGCTTGATTAGTGTGTAGCAATTGGAGATTGTACTGAGAGCTTTGTGAGGAGCTTTGTATAATGTTTGTTACATGATCTCTATGACATATAATATAAATATAGTTGGGGGTTTTCAGCTTTAAGCTTTCCCATAAAATACTGTGTTCATATGTGTGATTGTTTATGGTTTTAATGTGCGCATGCGATTGTTTTTATTTCCGCAATTAATGATCAATGGTAGAAGAGATTATGTATTGTGTATGAAGTTAAAATAGTGTGTGATCAGGAGAATCTCAGTGAATAATATATCAGTTATTCAAATTTCTACATGGTATCAGAGCTATATTGATCATTGGAGCAATTGCAAAACATTGAAGCGGTTGAGTTTTGTGCTGGTGGAATTCGAATTTGCAGCAGTGTTTTCTTGGTGTCGAAGTTGAGATGTCTTTCAATGGATTGCGATTGGAATATGCCCTTGAGGGCAGCTCGAATTATATTGCATGGAAGGACAGGATGGAGGCGGTGCTGGATGACAATGGGTTGAAGGAGTTCATAGATGCAGAAATTCCAAAACCTGCTTCTAGCGATGCTGCCGCACTTGACACATGGCAAAAGAAGACAACAAAATGTCGAAGGATTCTATTGGAGGGTGTGAAGGATCACATAATGTCTAGCCTTCATGGTAAAGCTTCTCCATTCTTCATGTGGAAAGATTTGATAGATTTATTCCAAAGCAAGAGCGATTAGAGGAAGTTGGCACTCAAGGATAAACTTAGGAACATAAAAATGGAGAAAGGAGACAGTATGCCTAAGTACCTCACGAAGTTCATCCAATGCAGGGATGAGTTGGGAAGTGTGGGGGTGACTGTAGATGATGAGGACTTGGTGAGCTTGGCTCTCCTTGGGCTTCCAAAGAGTTGGCATTCCTATTAGGACTCTGTCAATGGTCGGGAGAAATTGCTAGGATGGGAGCGACTTTGGTCGGATCTTGTGCAAGAGGAGATAAGGTGAAGTACTAGGGATGGATCTTCATCAAAGAACTCAGATGAAGAAAATTGCGCTTTGGCTGCCAAAGAAAGGAAAGGGAAGAGCAAGAAGAATTCTTCTCAATCTGGTGCAAAAGGCAAGAAGCAGGACATGTCCAAGGTGAAGTGCTTTCACTGTCACCAACACGAACATTACACCACTAATTGTCCACAGAAGAAGAAAAATAAGCAGGTTGCTGGATCTGTAGCTGCAGAGGCCTTAGCCTTGTAGTTTGAGCTGGATTTTTCACCGATCGCATGCTTGGTCTCAAGTATGATGGGTTCAGTGTGGTTTCTTGACAGTGGTGCGTCTTTTCATATGACTGGAGAAAAATATTTGTTTACTGATATGGATGAGAAAGATATTGGAGTGCACATCGAGATGGGCGATGAGGGTAGATACAGTGCGACCGGTATCGGTACCATTTCCTTTGAGAGGGAGTCTGGTAAACCCTTCGTATTGAGGGAAGTGATGCATGTTCCAGGATTGAAGAAGAATCTGATCTCGGTGGCCATGTTAGAAGACAAGGGATATGATGTTGTCTTTAGTGAGGGAAAGGCTTTCCTACGCAGTAAGGCAACTGGTGAAAACCAGAGGATAGGGGTTCAAGTTAAGAACCTTTATCAATTGCAGGTAGATCGCTGCACAATAATGGTAGGCAAGGCAGAAGGAGTGGTGAGTGGGGATGATGGCGAGCTGTGGCACCAGAGATTGGGCCACCTTCACCATGGAGCTTTGAAGATACTGCAGCAGATTTCTACTGGGCTTCCTAAGGGTACTCTTGTGTAGTCAGATCAGTGCAAGGGATGTACCTTGGGAAAATTTGTGAAAGCCACCTTTCACAAGAAGTATTGTCGCGCCACGACGATCCTTTAGAGAATTCACATAGACGTGTGTGGACCTTTCTCAGTAGCTTCGACAGCAAAGCACAGGTACTATGTGATATTTGTTGATGATTTTTCTCGGAAGTGCTGGATCTTCTTCATGCAGAAGAAGAGCGATACATACTCAAAGTTCTGTGAGTTCAAGGCACTGGTTGAGAAATAATTGGGGAAGCAGGTGAAGGCTCTTAGGAGCGACAATGGTGGTGAATTCATCTCTGGTGAATTCAAGGACTTTTGCAGCGCAGAAGGAATTTGAAGAGAGCTCATAGCACCTCATAACCCACAGCAGAATGGGGTTGCTGAGTGGAAGAACAGAATGATCCTGGGTGCTGCACGGGCGATGTTGCATGATTAGGGCCTTCCCATACACTTGTGGGCTGAGGCATGCAATACTGCAGTATATGTGCAGAACCGTTGTCCTCACAAGATACTTGCCATGAGTACACCCGAGGAGGCGTTTTCTGGTAAGAAGCCTGATATTTCCCATTTGAGGATTTTTGGTTCACCTGTTTACATTCATGTGACTAAGGATGCCAGGAAGAAGTTGGAGCTAACTGCAGAGGTTGGGATATTTTTGGGGTACATTGATACACCCCACAACTATCGTGTGTATTTTCCAGACAGTCGCAAGACTGTTATGCGACGGGATATCAAATTTCATGAGGAGAAAGCCATGAAGTGTTCGCTTGAGAGGGAGCCACACTTGCATGCAGATGAGGAGCTATTAGTTCCTAAAGATGAGCCTCAGGATGTGGATCAGCCACAAGAGGAGGTTCATGGAGTGGAAGAGACCACTCATGCAGTGCCAACCATCAGAGGGCGGAAGTGCACTACAGAAGCTGAGTGACAAGCTCAAGACGCAGAGAGGATTGTAGGAGCACCTACATCACAGCGCAGACAGAGACAGTTAATTGATCAGTACACTGGATACATGGCTCTTATGAGCAAGTGTATCATGAAAGAGCCATCCTCTTTCGAGGAAGATGTGGAGGATCCTGCATGGGTAGATGCCATGGTGGAAGAGTATGATTCGATTGTTAGAAACAGTGCATGGGAGATTTTCCCAAGGCCGGAAGGGAAATCAATGGTGGGCTTGAGATGGATCTACAAAGTGAAGTAAGCAGCTGACGGGAGTGTGGAGAAGTACAAGGAAAGATTTGTTTCCCGAGGCTTCTCACAGATTGAGGGGATCGATTATGAGGAAACCTTTTCACCTGTCGCAAGGTAGTCTTCCATACAGACGATTCTTGCTCTCTTAGCGTAGATGGGGTGGCACATTCATCAGATGGATATGAAGACTGCGTTCCTCAACGGAGTGATTGAGGAGGAGGTTTACATAGAGCAGCCTGAAGGTTTTGAGATCTTCAGCAACGAGTCGCATGTGTGCAGGCTCAAAAGAGCGCTGTATGGGTTGAAACAAGCACCTCGTGCTTGGTACACACGGATAGACAGTTATTTCACCGAACTTGGATTCTCCAAGAGTGAGGCGGATCCGAACCTATACCAGACAGTGGTGGAGGGTAAGTTGTTGATCATTGTACTTTATGTAGATGATTTAATTTTTACAGGTGATTAACTGTTGATACTCTCATGCAAGGCTGATCTTGAAAAAGAGTTTGAGATGAAGGACTTGGGCATCCTTCATTATTTCCTGGGATTGGAAATTTGGAAGTGCAGTGATGGACTGTTTGTGTCTCAAGGCAAGTATGCTCAGGAGATACTGGAGAAGTTCAACATGCATGGTTGCAAGCCTATCGACACTCCTCTTCCTGGTGGCTAGAAAAAAGAGGATGCTACATCGACAAAGGTAGTGGATGCCACTGTTTATTGACAGTTGGTGGGGTCGCTTATGTATCTGGTCAATACATGACCCGACATATGCTATGCTGTTAACCAGATTTCACAAGCTATGGTTAAGCCTACCAAGCTCTACTAGAAGGCAGGCAAGCATGTATTGAGATATCTCAGAGGCACATCGGGATATGGATTATGGTACAGACAGTCGGATGAGGTGAAGCTGTGTGTCTTCACGGATGCAGATTGGGCAGGGAGCCCAACGGACAGAAAGAGCACATCTGAAGGGATTTTCAGTATCAGGTCGATAGCAGTTTCTTGGTACAACAGGAAGCAGAGATCTGTGGCACTCGAGTCAGCAGGGGCCGAGTATATGGCAGTGAGTTTGGCTGCATGCGAGGCTATATGGATGAAGAAGATCCTGGTTGGGTTGTTCGGTTCACACTTAGATCCTACTGTGATATATTGTGATAATCAGAGTTGCATAAAACTCTCGGTTAATCCAGTATTTCATGATAGATCTAAACACATTGACATTCGGTATCATCATATCAGAGATTATGTGCAGCGGAAGATCATGTTACTTTCATACATTCCCATAGAGGATCAGGATGCTGATATCTTGACGAAGGCGCTCACCAAGAGAAAATTCGAATACCACAGGGGCAGGATAGGGGTGGAAGATAATCCTTATCTTATTGAGAGGGAGTGTTGATATTGCAACAAGATGATGAGCTTAGTGGAAAGAAGTCGTCTTCACTAAGTGGGCCCGCAGGCTATTTTTGGCGCATAGTCTATTTTTAGACTATGTCTATTTTTAGACATGTCGATCATATTCTATGAGTTGCAGGATGCTATTTGTGGATGGTTGGTCAAGTTGGAAAAATAGATGGACTTATATTTTTAGACATATTGGGCGGAATCTAGTTTTAGATTTCCAGTCTAAAATAGATATGTCGAATATTATTATCTCTTAATAATATTTGGACTATAAACATTATCTTATTCTCTTGGAGCACTTCAGTTAAGTGCACAGATGTGGCACAAGAGCTGATAGAAGGAATTATGCTATTCCTGAGGGTTAAGTGGAGCTATTGCATGGATACTTCAGTTAGAACTCATGTGACAGAGTTTGGTGGAGTTATTGAGCTAGTTGATGGAGTTGTGTTCAGTTTAACTGAGTTAAACATATTTGAGATAGTTGTATCTAGTCTAACTGATTGATACACTAGTTAGAGTGGTGTGAATTAATTATTAATTAATTCACTAATTATTAACTCATTAATCAAATAAAGAATACATCAGTTAACTACAGTGCATGGACAGTTTCAGTGGAGACTAGTGAAGAGGTAGGTGAAAGAGCAATGTGACTATCAGTTGTGACTATACTGTTGCATGATTTGCAACAACCAGTGATTGGAGATGCCAATGAGGATTGCGTGAGAAAGGCTGGACCAATTCGAGTTCATTCAGAGCCATTCTTCAGCAATGATTGCGCAGTAGAGGCAGGCTATTAGGTGGCAGATATTGGAGCATGTGATTTGCTAGATCAGGCTTGATTAGTGTGTAGCAATTGGAGATTGTACTGAGAGCTTTGTGAGGAGCTTTGTATAATGATTGTTACATGATCTCTATGACATATAATATACAGATAGTTGGGGGTTTTCAACTTTAAGCTTTCCCATAAAATACTGTGTTCATATGTGTGATTGTTTATGGTTTTAATGTGTGCATGCGATTGTTTTTATTTCCACAATTAATGATCAATGGTAGAAGAGATTCTGTATTGTGCATGAAGTTAAAATAATGTGTGATTAGGAGAATCTCAGTGAATAATATATCTGTTACTCAAATTTATACAAAGGCCAAATGGATGGAGATTGAGAAGGTGAGGGAATTGTACCCTCACCTGCTGAACAATTGACAATAATATTTTGGGGTCCAAAATGCTTCTAGTGGGGATAAATGATCAGGTTCATAGTATTAAGCTAAAAAATGGAAGTGCTTAGAATCGTTCGGAACCTGAATTACCACAAAGTGATCGTCGCCCTGAATCCGAAGCACTTCGTTTCATCGAACATCGATTCTGTATGTGAAAGTTAGAGCTTTATGTTCATTTTCTCAAAAAAGTAAATTTAAAAAAAAATGACAGACAACTACCTTGTCAGCAGTCGATACTATTGACATGGAAGGTGATTGTGCAGGGGTCAAAGGTTGGTCAAAGATCACTTGGGTGAATCAGGTGGTGGCAAGTGTCATTCCGGGATTTGATGTTAAGGTTAGTGATTTGTTGAATTTATATTGGTTTAATTCAAGGCCAATCGAGTGTCGACACCTGGCAAGCCTAGAGGCTACCATGTGCCCCCCCTCAAGTTGTATGGTATGGTAAAACATATATATCGGAGGCTGGGTGGAGGTCGGGTTTTGACCCGTGACCTTCCCCACAAAACACACAACATTTACCACCTACACTACACCATGGATCTTACCATACTATGCAAACAATGTATATTTGAATTAGACCAAAGTTGTATGCGGGGGTAAGGCCGGGGCCAGCCACGGGCCCAAGTGACCTCAATGTGGAGACCATTGACAAAGAACATTAATGTAGAGTTAAGATTTATTTAATTAATGTTAAACCTTGTTTATTAACTTTAATCACATTTTTAATGCGATCTTATCTTGGCAGTTTAGTTTACGGAGTCTGCCTTTTCGGTGGAACTCCAAATTTAGTGGAGTTAACTAGAGTTCTCTCCAGTTTTGGAGGGGTTTTCCTAGGCAAAATTGATTGAGCCATGAATTTTACAAAAATCGACCAATTTTGGTTCAAAAAGAGTCTATTCTAGCAGATTTGGACATTATAGGCACTTTGGAGCAGGTTTTAGGAGCAATAGAGGATTGTAAACAATAATTTTTTCCATTTTGATCTAATACAGAGGCTTAAGCCATGGAGGCTGGACCAAGGAGATGTAGCCCAAGAGGGGTGAACTCCTTCCTCAAAACACTGTGTTAATGGATCATTTGATGGTTTGCTGTACATTTTATTGCTGATGTTCAAAAATTTGTTTTAATGTTAAAATGCTCATGAATTTCACATAAAAATTGATGCAATTACCAGTTTAACACTCACAAACACCTCAAGGAAACCTACGCACATGAAGCAAGTGATCAATATTTATTTATAATTCTGAAGATGAAATTAGCACAATAAAACTAACATTCAGATTCAGATAAAAAAGGCATGTGGTAATACTTATAATGTTCTTTTCCATCATATTCTTTTATCATCCATTTCCTAAAAACTTGTCAAAGACTTGCTTTAGAGAGCTAATATGCCTACTTATTAAGCTCCCTATAGATGTGTCAACAAAAGAAATAAACAAAATTTTCCTTGATAAGAAGAACCTCCTCTAGTGAAGATAAGATATGATTTTTGTGACACCTTTGGACCCCTTTTACCTAATTGATAATAATATGTGAATCACCATAAAACTGTAGGGAGTCCCTTCTTTTTTTTGTGCAAAAATAAGGAGAAATTCTAAAGAAAATAGTTCAACAAAATTATTTTTGACCCTCCCCAAACCCATTTATAAGGTGAAGTAATGGGAATTAGTCAAGTACAGAATACCTCCCCACTCTCTTGAGAAGTGCCCTCGAAATAGGCCTAGGGCCTTTATTTGTCCACTTCTTCTAGGGAAATAACTCTCAAGGCAATGTGCTAGGTTTGATGTGATAGACTTGAAAAATTAGCCAGACTCGGCATGACCATTATTTCTAGAGAGGGTAGGATGTCTTGAAAAATAGCTTTGTTATGTGTTATCTACATGCCCAAGAAAATGATCAAGGTAAAGTATGGTATTGATTTAAATACAAGTAATTAAAGTATGTTTTCCATTCCTCCAACAACCCTACACCAAACCATTCATGACATATTCCATGTTTTGGACAAGCGAATTCCCAAATGTATCTAGTAAGAGGGAATTCTAGAAATATGTGTTGAACCATTTCCTCAACTGGTTTACATAATGAGCACTAAATTTGACCCTATTTATATTGTTTTTGGATATTATGCCATGTAGGTACTTTTTTTATAGTAGACACCACATGAACAATCTCACTTTGGATGGGAATTTTATCTTCCAGATAGGTTTCCACACAAGAATTTTTCTCTAAAGCAACCTACTATGAGGGGTAGATAACCCAAATTTGTTATAAAATATCCAAAAGGTGAGTGTGATGACAATAGTTCATCCTCCCTATCAGTTAGCCTAATATGTGAAGTGTGAAGACCAACTGTGTAATCCATCAAAGCATCATTATGATTTTCATCAATGCCAATTTGTTCTACAAAGATCCAACCCCGTGACCAAATGTTTGTAGTGGATTGATCCATTAATTGATTTAAAAAAAAGTACCCAAATTTGTTTAACATATTCATCAAGACTTGTGGAAGTTGGTGGTGAGCCCTTGTAATGCATCAAGATTGATCCAACTTCCAAGGGTTACTCAACTCTATTTATCAACCTGAGGTTCGTACAAACTTAGAGGTGACAATGCTATATGCACAACAAAATGATTCCACTCATGCCACCCTCAACTGGATCTTTTGATCAATAATGCTTCAAGGCCACTACTTCTACTGAATTAGAGTGAAAACTAGCTATTGCAGATGCAATGCATAAATATTTCTAACTGAGAAGAGGGAAATGTTATCAACTTCAACTTGTAAATGCTATTGAAACAAATCATTAATAGGAAAAATATAGCCTACTTGCAAAAATAAAATTACACTATCTTGCAACCATCTATCTAGTTATAAATCATATTTGTAGTAAAGGAACTACTTTCTCTTGTGTAACCTATCAAACGATAATTCAATATTATATATACTATCTAACTAGCTCACACTTGCATATAAATCATTTTTCTATGAATTTTGTGATTAAATACTAATGTTGTTATGTTTTTGCAACAAGGAAAAAGAGGGTTTGGAGTGGCCTAGGAGTCTCAACTGCTCATGAAACCACAATTTGGGGTCAATAACTTCCTAACCTAAGTTCAAGTTACAACAAGGATCAAATATGGATAAGGAATGATGACCTAAAAATATGCTATAGGAGGCTGCTATAGGAGCCCTGTATTGCTACAAGAAGCCATGTAATGCTACAGGAAGGCTTCCAACAAGGTTCAAGAGGTAAAGAAGATGGTTGGAATGTGTGTGAATGGGAATGGAAGATAATGAAAATGGGTGAAAGGTGACCAACACCTCTAGCCAAGCTCAACACCCATTGAGGTCTTGTTTTTCACTAGAAGATATGCTCTTGATGATCATGGAGACATGACCTCATAAAACAAAATTTTGATGAAAAAAATTGGCATTTGGAAGACGAAGTGATGGAGTCCGAAGTGAAAGTGGTAAATATTCCTTTTACTACATATTCAAACAACCCTACAATCATCACATGCATAAATTCATTGATAATTGAAAAAATGAAACAACTAGAAGTGGAAAAGATGAGTTGAATTTAAATGTTATCTAATTTATGCTAAAATTATTATCTAATCAACAAAATAACTTCTAAGCTACAACAAACATATGTAGAACAAGATAACTAACATAAATATGTTTCCAAGAAATCATAAACACAATGATTTTGGGCTATGGTTGGAATTCATTCTACTCATGCTCCCATGAGAGAGATGAGGTAGAGGCTGCAATCATAGAATTTAATGGATTATTCTTCTACTGAGGTGCAAGAAACTAAAAAATAATATGAAACTAAGAGAAAAATAGAAGTTTAAAAGAGGGACCCAAGTTATTGGTTTGGGCCCAAACTAAGGAGCCTCAGCCCTCTAAATCTAACTCAATAATGAATCAAATAGTAGCTTCCCATTATCATTGAATCAAGGTCTAATACATCACATAAAAATTAACAATATAACGATTCTCGAGCTTAATAAATACCTTGCTGAAATCAAAACTCGAATCCTAATGAGCTCTTCTACATGTTCATTTATATAAGAGGGTAGTTACCAAAAAGTCCCTAGAAAATAGGAATATTGTCTCTTAAAACTCAAGAAGAGTGGAGCTTGACTCCTCATGAATTTCACTTACTTGGTTTCTAATGACTTTGAGCTTATGAGAGACATCTTGATGTGATATTAGGCTGATTGAGGGAGTTAAGGAGGTGGAAAACCCCATATAATCTCTCCTTGTTGTCTACTTTGAGCCCCTACATTGTCTCAAACATTGCTCCATTCCCTCCAATTAATCCATATTAGGCTACATCATATGAAAAAAATCTTTCACCCTTCTCACTAAGCATAACATGACAAAAAATACAAATACATGTGAGAAAGAGATAGTTCTAAAACTGGAGGATGTAATTATGACCCTTTATAATGTACCTTTCGATGAGCCTCATCATCATCCCCCTACTGAAATGGCTTCTCATCCTATGAGAAACTTAGTCATCCATGTTCATCTCTCTCATGGCCCTGGTGGCCTCTCTGACATCCCAAGGCACCTCATATGGAGTGCCTTATGGTGGGTATAATCCTACATTCATTTCTGCTTCAATCCACTCTTTATGCTCTTAAAATTGGTCTCTCCCTTCATGCAATCCCAATAGAAAAATTGGAATGAGTTTCAACCCTTTCCATTGGATTATAATTCTTTGCATAACTATTTTATAGAAGGGTGTATTCTCCAAGGAATTCTTCATCCTTTTAGGAGATTGGTATTCTCTATGTTGCAAGCTTAGTGGTAAGGCATTTCATCTCCTCCGAAAATCCTGCAAACTGTCCTCTACCAACAACTTGGAATTATATTCAAAATGAATAATGGCATGATCCCAGGTTTCAATGTAATTTGGTGCCAAAAAAACATCATTGGTGATAAGGCTATGATTGCTAATGACAATATTGGGACTCATTAGCTCAACTCTGTTGTATAGGGGTCCCTTCTCTTCTTTTTCTATTACCCTTTTTACCTCTTTTGATCTTGTTTCCTCATGCACTAGCCAAGATTCCAAGGCCATCAATTACAAGAAACCTAGTTTGGAATTAGGATCCCAATGTTTCATGCCAGTTAGTATGATGTTATGCATATAAAACTCAACCATCTTTGTTATATCCCTAATACTTGATTGTTTACAAAAATCAAGAAACTGTTTGTAATTTTGAAAAGACAGAGAACCATGTTGAGCTAGAGTTTTAATTTTAAATTGTAACCATTTCAATTTGAGAAAGAGATCATAAGATTTGGAAGGCTTCCTACATTGCAGTTCCTCCATACAGAGACTTGCCATAGTGGAAAGTTGGGTTTCTTTCTCCTGCAACTTCTCTGTCAACCTCAAATTCTCTACCTGTAGTTGTTCTCTTACCATAGACTCCCTGAGTCTCAAATATGATAATTCATTCCCCATCTTGTTGAGATTCAATAAGAGGATTCAACATCCACGCCTAGTGCGTTAAGCACCTGGTTGCATTAAGCACCCAGACTAGGGTGGGGCCCACAATGCTATTTTTGGGTGCATGTCTATTTTTATTATCCCTTAATTTAGATGGACATTAAACTATAACATATTCTCAATGTGGACTTGAATGAGTTAAATGAAAGTGATAAATTCAGTTAGTTAGTGGATTTCAACTTAGGGGTTGGCTGGAGGGACATGTACAACAATTTTAGTTGTATAAGAGTTCGAAGTGCAATGGTGCATGAGTTGGTGCAAGTTGTAAACAATTTAACTCAGTTAAGTAAGTTAAACTTAGTTGTTCTAGTTGTAATTGAAGATACACTAGTGAGAGATCTAGTGAATTAAATATTAATTAATTCACAATTAGTGATCTCACATGCAACTGAGGATTTACTATTATTAGCTGCATGCATGTCAGATCTAGTGGAGACCCAATTGAGTTCTAGGTGAAAGGGAGGTTCACTATCAGTTGTAGGAATATAGGCTTGCACATATGCAAGAAAAAACCCATTAGAGTGCCCATGATACTTGCGTAGTCAAGGCATGCAAGAATTCCTATCTTTTAGGGATCTTTACCATCAGAGATTGCACAAGCAAGGCAGGCTGTCTGGAGGCTGAGAATTGGCTATGTGTTGGTCAATTTTGCATATGATAGTGTGAGACAATTAGCTGATGTATTGAGAGATCTTGTGAGAAGAGTTTTGTATGTATTTTTTTCATGATCCATGCTTAATACACAATATAATATAGTGGGGTTTTGAGATGTAAGCTTTCCTCGGGAAATTATTTGTGTTGTGTGTGATCGATCTTTCTTCATGTTCATGTAATTAGCGATTGTGTTTTTAATTCCACAAAATATTTGTAGAAGTGATTCAGTATTTAAATTTAGTACATTTTTATATTGGGTGAATCTAATATATACATGCTTGTTATATATTTTCTCCATGGTATCAGAGAACAGGAAATTGAGAAAGTGAAGCAGGAGCTGAGTTTGTGACTAGATAGAATTCGAATTTGCAGAAATAATTTCTTGGTGCTAGAACTCATTCAAGATCGAAATGGATTTCAATGGCTTGAGGTTAGAGTATGCACTTGAGGGAAACTTGAAATACATTGATTGGAAGGACAGGATGGAGGTATTACTCTAAGGCAATGGCTTGAAGGAATTCATTGACAAAGATGTTCCTAAGCCAGATGTTGTAGATGCTGCCAATATTGATGCATGGAAAAAGAAAGTGGCAAAGGAGAGGAGGATCCTATTGGAGGGAGTGCGAGACCACATTCTCTCAAGCTTCTATGCAAAATCCACACCATATGAAATGTGGAAGGATTTTATGGATCTGTTCCAAAGCAGCAGCAACCATAGGAAATTGGCACTCAAAGATAAGCTCAGGAAGATCAAGATGGAAAAGGGCGGCACCATTCCAAAATATCTTACAAAGTTTGTCCAATGTCGGGATGAACTGGGGAGTGTGGGAATAACAGTCGCTGATGATGATTTGGTGAGCTTGGCTCTCCTAGGAATTCGTAAGAGTTGGCACAGTTATCAAGACTCTGTCATTGGAAGGAAAAAATTTCCAGATTGGGAACGAATGTGGTTGGATTTGGTGCAGGAGGAGTTCACACGAAACACCATAGATAGATCTTCATCTAAGAATAAGGATGAAGACGATTGTGCTTTGGATACCAAGGTGAGGAAGGGGAAGGGGACGAAATTCCCTTCAAAATCCGAGTCCAAGAATGGCAAGAAGTAGGACATGTCCAAGGTGAAGTGTTTTCATTGTCATGAACATGGGAATTTCACTACTAATTGTCCACAAAAGAATAAGAACAAGAAGGTTGCAGGATTTGCAGTTGGTGAGGCCCTTGCCTCACAATTTGAGCTTGAATTCTCATTGATCACATGCATGGTGTCCAGTGCATTGGGATCTGTGTGGTATTTGGATAGTGGCGTTTCCTTTCACATGATAGGAGATAAGGAACTTTTCAGTGACTTGGAGGAGAAATATCTGCAGATGCATATTGAGATGGGCGACGACGAACGATACAATGCTACCGAGATTGGTACCATTACCTTTTAGAGGGATTCAAGTAAACCATTTCAATTAAAATATGTGATGCATGTACCAGGTCTGAAGAGAAATTTGGTCTCAGTCGCAATGTTGGAGGATAGAGGCTATGACATTGTTTTTAGTGATGGAAAATATTTTATGCAACATAAAACAATGGGTCAAGCCAAGAGGATAGGGATTTGAGTTAAGAATATCTACAAGCTGGAGGTAGATGGTTGCGCTTCCATAATGGGCAAGGCGAAAAAAGTGGTGAGTCGGGATGAGGGTGAATTATAGCACAGGCGATTGGGACATCTTCATCATGGAGCCTTGAAAGTCATGCAAGAAATTTCTACTCGACTTCCAATGGGAAAAATTGCTCAGTTAGATCCGTGCAAGGGTTGCACCATGGGGAAGTATGTAAATTCCACCTTTCCTGAGAAGGAGAACCGAGCTTCAGGGATCCTTGAGGGAGTTCACACAAACATGTGTGGACCATTCTCGGTTGCTTCAACAACAAAACATAAGTACTATGTAATCTTTGTTGATGATTTTTATCATAAATGATGGATCTTCTTCATGTATAAGAAAGATCAAACATTCTCTAAGTTCTGTGAGTTTAAGGCATTGAAGGCGAAAGAGTCGGGGAAGCAAGTGACAGATATTAGGAGCGATAATGGCAAAGAATACATCTCTAACGAATTCAAGAACCTTTGCCGCAAAGAAGGAATTCGAAGAGAACTCATAGCACCTCAACCCACAAAAAAATGGGGTCGTGGAGAGGAAGAACAAAATGATCATGGGTGTAACATGAGCAATGTTGCATGATTAGGGCTTACTAATGCATTTGTGGGCGGAAGCATGCAACACTGCGTTTTATGTGCAAAACCGTTGTCCTCATAAAGTACTTGGCATGAGTACACCTAAAGAGGCTTTCACTGGTAAGAAACCTGATGTTTCACACTTTAAGATTTTTGGTTCATCTGTTTATGTGCATGTGACCAAGGACACCAGGAAGAAGCTGGAACCGACTGCTGAGGTTGTTATTTTTTTGGGGTACACAGAAACACCCCATACTTATCGTGTGTATTTTCCAAATAACAAGATGACTGTTGTGCGATGGGATATAAAATTCATTGAGGGGAAAGCCATGCGGTTGTCCCTTGAGAGGGAGCTGGACTTGCATGCAGAGGAGGAACTGCTGGTTCCCAAGGATGAGTCTCAAGATGTGGATCAGCCACATGAGGAGTTTCATAGAGTGGAGGAAATCACTCATGCAGAGCCATCCATCAGAAATGGCAGAAGGTGCACTACACAAGCTGATAGGCTGAGACTTGATGTTGCACAGAATGTAGGAGCCCCTACTTCATAACGAAGACAGAGAAAATCTCCAGACCGATTTACTGGATACATGGCTCTTATGAGCAAATGTATTGTGACTGAACCATCTTCCTTTCAGGAAGTAGTGTAACAACCTACTTGGGTTGATGCAATGGTGGAGTAGTATGAATCCATTGTCAATAATAGTGCATGGGAGATAGTCCCAAGACTGGTTTATAAATCAGTGGTTGGATCAAGATGGATATACAAGGTAAAGAAAGCTACTGATGGGAGTGTAGAGAAATACAAGGGCAAATTTGTGGCCCGAGGTTTGTCACAGATCAAGGGGATAGATTATGATGAGACTTTTGTGCCTGTCGCAAGGTACTCTTCCATAAGATCCATACTTTCACTCTCAGCGCAGATGGGCTGGCACATTCATCAGATGGATATGAAAACTTTGTTTCTCAATGGGATCATTGAGGAAGAGGTCTACATAGAGTAGCCTGAAGGTTTCCAAATCTTCAAAAGTGAGTCGCATGTGTGCAGGCTCAAAAGAGTGCTGTATGATCTGAAGCAAGCACCCCGTGCTTGGTACACTTGGATAAACAACTATTTCACCAGACTAGGCTTCATAAAAAGTGAAGGAGATGAAAACTTGTACCATATTGTGGTTGAGGGTAAGCTATTGATCATTGTTCTTTATTTTGATGATTTAATTTTGATTGGTGATGAGCAACTAATACACTCATGCAAGGAGGATCGTGCAAGGAGTAACCGAAGATCTCAACTTAAATCACTAGATCTCTCACTAGTGTATCTTCGCTTACAACTAAGTTCTAGGTGAAAGGGAGGTTGACTATCAGTTGTAGGATTATCTTCTTGCACACATGCAGGCAAACACCCATTGGAGTGCCCATGATACTTGCGCAGTCAAGGCAGGCAATAATTCCTATCTTTAAGGGATATTTATGATTATGGATTGTGCAAGCAAGTCAGGCTGTCTAGAGGCTAATAATTGGCTATGTATTGGTCAATTTTGCATATGACAGTGTGAGACAATTAGTTGATGTGCTGAGGGCTCTTGTGAGAAGAGTTTTGTATGTAATTTTTTCATGATCCATGCTTAATATACAATAGAAGATAGTGGGGTTTTTAGCCTTAATATTTCCCTGGGAAATTATCTATGTTGTGTGTGATTGATCTTTTTTCATGTTCGTGTGATTAGCGATTGTGTTTTTAACTCCGCAAAATATTTGTAAAATCGATTCAGTATTTAACTTTAGTACATTGTTAGATTGGGTGAATCCAAGATATACATGCTTGTTGTATATTTTATACACATCTACCTAAATTTTTCCTCCATCAATCCCACATCTTACACATTATTTGATCTAGAAATTTTCATCCAGCTGTGCATCCTTCCCCTTTCCAATTGTAGCTCATAAAGAAATGGGATTGTGAAATTTTTAGGGATGATTCTCCCTCCTTAAATGAATTTATAATAGGACTCTAAGCTAGGTTTTACACTAGGCTCTTGTAGCTCTAAGGGGTCCTTTTCTAATGGTTTTGGGGAGGATGCTACCTCTTGTATCTCACCTTCCTTCCCATTTTCCTGCTGTGGAACACCTTGCCCCTCTTGTGGCACCTCTTGGCCTTCTAGTTTCACCTTTCCCCCCTCTAATTCCACATTCTTACCCTCCTGTAGCATGCTATATCCCTCCTGTAACTTCCCTTTTTCTTCTTATTGGAGGTCTGTTGGTGTCTTGGGTTGCTTGAAGGAGGTTGATCTAGTGGTAGGCATCCTCACATATGCTATAGGAGTCTTAGTTTTTGGATTTGGAGAGGTGAACTTTTGGCAACAACACCAAAAATTGGTGATCCCTCATATTGCACCAAGATTACTGCAACTTCGAAGGGCTACTCAACTCTATTTATCAACCCGGGGTTCGTACAAACTTAGAGGTGAAATTCTAGATGCACAACAGATGGATTCCACTCATGCCACCCTCAGCTAGGTCTTATGATCAATAGTGCTTTAAGGCCATTCCTTCTACTGAATTAGAGTGAAAAATAGCTATTGAAGATATAATGTATAACTATTTCTAATCGAGAAAAAGGAAATTATATCAACTTCAACTTGTAAATGATATTAAAATAAATCACGAATAGGAAAAATCTAACCTACTTGCATAAAGGAAATTACACTATCTTGCAATCATTTATCTAGTTATCAATCCTATTTGCAGTAAAGGAACCACTTTCTCTTGCATAACCTAACAAACCATAAGTCAAGATTCTGTCTACTATCTAACTAGCTCACACTTGCATATAAATCATTATTATATGAGTTATGTGATAAAATAATAATGTTGTTATGTTTTTGTAGCAAATGAAAAGGACGGTTTGGAGTGGCCTAGGAGTCTCTACTGGTGATGAAACCAAAATTGGGGGTCAATAAATTCCTAACCTAAGTTTAAGTTGTAGAAAGGATCAAAGGTGGATAAGGAAAGAGGACCTACAACTATGCTACAGGAGCCTTGTATTGCCATAGGAAGCCCTATAATTATACAGGAAGGTTGCCAAGAAGGTTTAAGAGGTAAGAATATGGTTGGAAGCTTTGGGAAGGTGAATGGAAGTGAATGCAAATGAGTGAAAGTTGATCAAAACCTCTAGCCAAGTTCAGAGCCCCTTGAGGGCCTGTTTTGCACTAGAGGAGATGCTCTCGGTGATCATGGAAAAATGACTTCATAAATCATAATTTTGATGACAAAATTTGGTTGGAAGAGGAAGTGATGGCGTTCGAGGTGGAAGTGGTGAAGGTTCCTTAGCCTACAGATTAAAAAAAAATACAATCTTCACATGCACACATTCATTTATCATTGAAAAAATGAAACAAATTGAAGTGGAAAAGCTGAGTTGAATTTAAATGTTATTTAATTTATGCTAAAATTCCAATCTAATCACCAAAATAAATTCTAAGCTACAACAAACATATGTAGAAAAAGATAAATAACATAAATATGTTTCCAAGAAATCATAAACATAATGTTTTTGGGTTGTGGTTGGAATTAATTCTACTCATGCTCCCATGAGAGAGATGAGGTAGAGACTACAATCACAAGATTTAATGGAGTATTCTTCTACTGAGATGCAAGAAACTAAAAATTACTCTAAAAACTAAGAGAAATATACAACTACACAAGAGGGACCTAAGTCACTAGGTTGGGCCCAAACCCAGGAGTCTCAATCCTCTAAAACTAACTTAGTAATGAATCAAATAGCAACTTCCCATTATCATTGAATCAAGTTCGAATACATCACATAATAGTAAAAAAAATAACAATTCCCGAGCTCAATAGATACTTAGCTGAAATAAAATCTCAAATCCTAATGAGCTCTTCTACATGTGCATTTATATAAGAGGGTAGCTACCAACATCT
The DNA here is from genome assembly GCA_034641835.2 of Pinus albicaulis. Lineage (NCBI taxonomy): Eukaryota > Viridiplantae > Streptophyta > Pinopsida > Pinales > Pinaceae > Pinus > Pinus albicaulis. The sequence continues at coordinate 931,505,986 of CM076579.1, read as the reverse complement.
CCCTAGAAAATAGGAATATCGTCTCTTAAAAATCAAGAAGAGTGGAGCTTGAATCCTCATGAATTTCACTTGCTTCGATGCTAATGACCTCGAGTTGATGAGAGAGATCTTGATGTGATATTAGGCTGATTGAGGGAATTAAGGAGGTGGAAAACCCCTATAATATCTCCTTATTGTCTACTCTGAGCCCGTACATATAAATTTTCTAAAACATTTCTCCATTTTCTGCATTTAAACCATATTAGGCTACATGATATCACAAAAATGTTTTACCCTTCTCACTAAGCATAATATGACAAAAAATGTAAATAAATGTGAGAAAGAGATAGTTTTAAAGATGGAGGACGGAATTATGACCCTTTATAATGTACCTATTGATGAGCCTCATCAATTGGTAGTCATCCCCACATCTAAACCATGGGTCTACTCCAATTCTTACACACTGATCGTTTCCAACTCTCAATGAAATTCCTTCCTTAATCAAGGGAAAAGAATCCAAAACCACTTTGTGAAAGGCAAAGATGTTTGGCTGTGTTTGATTTGGTCTTATAATCCATTCCTCAATAGAATACATAGAAATGTATTTAAGGTGCACAACATTGGTCCAAATGATTTGAGAATTAAGCATCCTCCAACCCACTTTAGCTGCTAATGCTTTGGAAAAATAAGGTAAGTGACTTAAAATCCAACTCCCCTAGGCCTTTGGGACAACAATTCTCTCTCATATTAGCCATGGAATTACGAAGTTGTCCCTTTAGCCTGCCCATAAAAACCTATGGAATACTTTGTGCAGTTTTTATAGGATTCCTTCAGCGATCCATGAAAGATCCATCCAATACACATGAATGGATTACAACATTGACTTGTTAATACTAACTTCCATGCTCTAGACAACCAGTAGTCCAAAATTTTAGCCACTTTTTCAAATTTTCCACAAACCAGTTCCAATCTTGTTTTTTGTGGTAGATTGGATTTAAATGAAAGCCCAAATATTTCAATCCTTCATCAAAAGGTTCTACAATAAATGGGAACGAAGCTTGTACTAGTAAATAATATACATTTTCTAGTAAGTGTATTACAATATTTATTTATAGGAGTTAATATGCATACTTGTGGCTTTCCCAAATAAAGATAGAGTAGAATGCAAAAAAGTTGCATCTCGATGTAACCCATCACAAAAGATCAATATATTGTCAACAAACAAGAGATACATTAAAAATATATGTTTTTCTACAAATTTCCACCAAACACCCCCCCTCCTCTTAACATCAATAAGAAATCTAATAATCCTTTCGAAAACCAAAAAAAAGAGTAATGGGAAAAAAAACACCCCCTAACACAGATCCCTTTGAGCATGTAAAAAAGGGCAAGCAACAACATTAATTAGAACCACAAAGAATGCAAATTTTAGATAGGTCATGATCCATGTTAGAAATTCATCTCAAAACCAAGATGAGTCATAAGAAGATGAATGTAAAGCCAACTCGCATGATCATAAGATTTTGAGAGATCAATCTTTAGTATCACCCCTTTTAGCTTCCAAAGTTTTAGACTATGCATCTATGCCTGCACCACCCCTATAAGTTCATGAATTTTTCTATCTTCCAAAAATAAAAAATGTTCCCTTGATATGGCTTTGGAAAGAATGGGTTTTATTCTAAGAGAAATCACTTTTGAAATTACATTGTAGATGTAATTGCAAAGATAAATAGGTATGAAATCATCAAAGGAAATGGGATTGTCCATTTTTGGAATCAATAAATACAATTTGTATTAAAATATGCCAAAATCCATCCCATGAATCTAGAATCGTCAACTACCTTCAGAATATATCCCCCAATTATATCATAAAGTTCCAAGAAGAATAATATTGTCTAACTATCTGAACTAGGGATTTGATCCTTTTGGAAGTTGTGAATGAAATCTTATACTTCTGTATTAGTAACCATTTTTGGGAGCTCAATGTTTTCATTCTCATTGATAAATTTTGGAAAGAGTTTGGCCATCCTAATCACCTCAGATATAGATGTTCCATCCTTATCTTTAAAGAGGTTATTGAAGTGTCTTTTACTCATTTATTTCAACTCCTAAAAGGAAGAAACTTAGCCTCCATTATGATATTCCGATTTCCATATGACATTTTTTATTTCCCTCCCTTTAGCATAATTCTGAAAGAATTTTATATTTCCATCCCAACACTCTAACCATATGGATATACTTGTTAATATACATAATGTCTCTTTTTCCTCTAACAACTTGATTTTTTTATTTATTCAAGTTGTAGGGGTCTTTCCTTCATGCTAGTAGAGAGAAAACCCCCTTCATATTTACTGATTTAACTCAATTCCTCCTCCAGATCCTTTAGTTCATGTTCATATTTGATTCCTTTGTTTATTTTCCATTGAATAGAGGATTTCTTGACCTTGGATAGATTTTTTGCAAATTGGATAGCTTGTAAGACCCCTTTCGTTGAGGCAAAATGAATCAATCTTGCTTTGGCCAACTCCACAAATTCCTCATCATTTTATTAGGCCGTGTTAAATTTTAAAGGGATAAATGTTTTATTTATTGCCCATTTAATCTTCAAAAATATAGGGTAATGATCCAACTCTCCTCCATTCCCTACTCACTAGAGAATTATATTTGTATCCTCTACCAAAATTTCAGAGATAAGGATTCAATCCAATATTTTTGCTACTCGAGCATCCCCCACCCTTGTTTTACTCCAAGTCAGCTTGACCTTAACCATTTTGACATCAATGAGTTTATGCTCCATAAGAAGAAATGTAAAAAAATTAGTGAGAGGGTTTGGCCTAATATGTGGGCCCTTGTAATTACCCCAAATTGATTTTCCATGTAATTAAAATAAGACGAAGGCCATGGGACACATATTCCAAGATGAATGGTGGAAAAAAAATCCTAGTGGGTGCCACTTTTAGTTTATTAATGGCTGTTGGGGCAAAGTGATTCTTGTCATTTAATTGTCAACCTGGGGGTTTCGTAAACTTGTGAAGCATGCGTGTACTGTATGTTCTAGAAATTATCTTTCATTTTAGATGAATCTAATTACAGAATAACGAAAACCAATTAATCTGATCTATGAAATCAAATAATGAAAATTAAATTCAAATAACCTATGAAATCAAGTAACGAAAAGAAAGAAAACAAATTCAAAAGAAAATATAGCACACAATCACACTTGCAGGAATTGAAATTTTAATCTAAGAAAGCATTTCAAAGCATGTAAAGAAAAAAATCTAATGTATATTTAGTTACTCCAGCATTCAGTATGAAGTGTCACCTTCTTGAGATGATGTTAAGTAACCAAATATACCTAATGATCTATAAAAGCAAGTAAATTATGCAGAATATAACTCAGTAATTGCATTAATTAAACATTCAATCATTCAGTCTTGAAATATGATAGAATCAAATTCTTGGAATGACCTTTAGGAATATTAGTGATGCAACTAAATGAGAATCTAAAAGAAGATGCGAAACAATGTAAAGCTAACCATGAACAACTAATGTATGTTTGATTTTCTCCAACATTCACTGTAAAGTATTACCCTCTTGACATGCTGTGTAAGAAATCAATTATACCTTAGTTTCTAAGTTCCTAGAAATCAAGTAAAATGTGCAGAGGAAAAAACTCAATAACTGTATGATTTAGAAATTCGATCATTTCGTTCAGAATCATCTTCTTGAAATGACCTTTGAGAACATCCATTGACACAATTAATTGATAATTCTTTTCTAAGAAAGTAAATGACAAAACATGAAAGGAAACTAAATAAATGTGAGCTTTATTGCCTCAAACTTAATCCAATTGGAAAATAGATAAATATTTCTGTTATAGGCCAATTTGGGCATCATTCCCAATGACCTGGTTAACTGGGCATCATCTCTAGGACCAATGTATAGGGTCTATCATCCCCTAAAATTTCAATTGCTATATGCCCTAAGACAAAGAACAAGACATATCAATCAAGGAATTTCATCTACAAAGGTTTCCAAGGTTTTACGTTTATAATATATCATATGAGAGATCATCAACGCTGCCTATAAAGGGACTAAGTGCGTTGCATATGCAGGTAGATCCATGCAAGGCTGCTCTGCAAAGCACTTCCCGACATCCATGGGTGCGTTGGTCACATTGGGAGCGAAATTCTCATTGTTCCGGAATCTCCACTTGGATAGTGCCTTCTATAAGAGTTCACATGTGTCAAGCTTCGAACCCAAGTGTCCATTTGACATATATAATATTGGGAACATGTATTTCCTATTATTGGAAAGTCATTGATTGCAAAACTACCTCAGCCTCTCTATAAATTGAGCACAGATCTTAGTGTTTGAGAAGGAAGAATTTGTGTAGAGAAATGCTGGTGGATTTTACATTGAGGAGATTGATTTGAGTGACAATTTGCTGGAGATATTTGCATTGTGATGAGGTTGGGCTGCTGCTGGAGATGGTGACACAAAATCAGTCATTTGGTTGTAACCTCCCCTTCTATCATTAATAAATAATACAACTTACTTTTCCCTATATGCATCTGTATTAGCTTTGATTTTCCATATTGCAAGATCTTAGTTGATGTATATGGTTTATGCTTTACTAATTTAGAAAACTAACTTGAATAGACATCTGTATTATTGCTATATTTTGTTGTTTAGTGTTCATTTTTGTAGGAAATATTTTGCACCACTGGTTGGAATTTGAAGCTACAACGGAAGCGACAGAAGGAATCATTTGGAAGCGCTTAGATTCCAAGTAAGCATCTAATCCATTTTGTGTGTCTATTCCTAGTTAGGAAAAGTAGTTGTATAGTCTTTAACCTGTTGTTCTATATTAGCACATGTCTAGGGAAGCGTGTTTTATCCGTAATTCATAATTATGTCCAACAAATTGGCGACTCTGCTGGGGAAATTACTCTTTATCCTAGGTGTTTTAACCTTTTATTTTCTCTGTTTATTCACCCAGTAGTTGTTATTCACAAATATTATGCTTTTTAAGATCCAAATTTGCAAAATAAGTGTGTTAAACTAATGTGTTTTTCCTTTAACACTACGCCCAACACACCCTTGGACAGGACACAGTGCTTTACATAACACTGTCTCCCTTTTAGGCCTGCATTGCAAAGCACTGTCTCTCTTTAGAGACTGCGTTGCCTCCTGAAGCCATCCAAATTCCCTTTAATTTGTATTTGCAGTTTGTTTGCTGATGTTTTTTGGAAAGCCTGAGCCTCACATTGACCAGTGAATTCATCTACCTCTTCCTCCTTTGAAAGGTTTTTTTTTCAATGTTTGCTTAAAGCATTTTTCTTTATCATTGGAAAGTTAATTTCAAAGTATTTTTATTGTCTCATTAGATCCATTTTCTTTTGAAACAGGAAATTTTCATAAAATATTCATTTCCTAATAGGAGAAATTGTTGTTTCATTCCTCATTTTTCCTTCAAAAGAGAAATTGTTGTTTGTATTCCTCATTTCTCAAAAGTAAAAGGCATTTGATTTTGTTGATTTAGTGCACTTAGTTTATTTTCTGTATTCATAACATTAAAGGATTTGAAAATAAAAATCTGCATTTCCATGTAGTGGTTTGTGTGTTTTGCAAAAATGAACAATTAGGAAATCTACATTTAGTTTGTGTTTTTTGATTTTTTTGCTCACAAATTGATTGCTCTTTCCTTCTAGTAGCTAGGATTTTCATTGAAAAACTAAAAGTGAAAGATTTCTTATCATTCTTAGTTGCATTTTAGGATTTTTCCAATAAATCATCACAGTGAACCTTTGAAAAGCAAATTGTTAAGCAAAATCAACATAAAATTAATCTCAATTTACCTAACAAAGCATTGGAACCATAATGATAAAATTTAGAAGGTCTAGGCTAGAGATGTGTTCCAGTGTCGTAAAACATAGCAACTGTCATTAACTTATCTATGATACATTCCGAGTGTGATACCTCACTCCACGTACGTAAGTATATCGTAGCTCGTCCACGTACTTTCAGGTATATCGGGTGATGTTATAGTACAATAAGCATAAAGGGGTGCTCTCACTGTGTGGTTTCGCATTAGACAGTGCTAATACAAACTCTGGCCTCCACATACCTTCGGGTATATTTGGGAGGAAAAATTTAGGTTGCTATCCATCCATAGTGAATCAAGTTGGCCACCTTGTAAATTGTGATACATCGAACACAACATTCGGGGAGATTTCCTGCCCGTACTTCTTGGTTCTCCAGGAGGTATTCTGCAGTTCACAGTTTCTTGGTAAACCTTTTGCCTAGAATTAGCCTTTTATTTTGTTTATTTGTTTTTGGTTAAAATAAATCAATCATCGTGGAATAAAAAATTCCTTTTCCTCGTCATTTGCGTAGACTAGCATTGAAACCACCTTTACCACCATAAGTTACTTCTGGACGACGAAGGCGACATCACTCTACCGAAACAAGTACTATCAGTACCTCTGGTGAAGCATCATCTTCCCATATACCAGAGTCAGCACAAGTTGCTTCTACATATCCTGGTTCATCTACTGTTGTCGAGATGGGGTCCTCATAGTTACCCGTGGTCACGATCCATCTAATCAGTGAGACCATACCTCCCGAACCCGACGTTGTTCAATCAAAAGTTGATTCGGATCCCATAGTGCTTTAGGGGGCAACTGTTGTTGGTCAAATTGGACATCATCCCCAGGACCAATGAAATAGGGTCTATCATCCCCTTATATTTTAGTTGCTATATTCCCTAAGTGGAGAAAATCTTGATCCCGAAGTCGAACAACTGGAAGTTGTTTCTGTATTGGTCACTCCACAATCTATTGTAGCCATTGAGTCTCCCATATCGTGCAGTCAACCACCTGAAATATACTTTGGGCCTGACAGCAAAGTTCTTCGACCTAGTTTGATTTCGATTGAAGAAATATCATAAGATGAGACACCTTTAACTCCAACTAATTTTCGGTAGGAGCTTTACCTGTATGAGTCTTTTCCTCAATCACCTTCCTTTGATTTTGTTGATCTTGTTTCACTTCGAATTCCTGTAGATTCTATAGGGTATACATTGGGTCATTAGACCATGGTGGAGATAACATCCCAGACTGAACCATCTATTTCAGCTGCAACAACATCTAATTTTGCTGCATCTTCAATGTTTTGTCCATTGAAATCACCCATGTCATCATCTGGAATCCTATCTGGTTCCTCCCTTATGAGTACTAAACGGCTTGATCCTTTATTCACATCTTCAGTGCAATATCAAGCTGGTCCCATCAGTTATTCCCCTTGGTGGCTAGTGATTTCATATAAATTACCCTCTGAAATTCAAAAATTCGATGAAAACCCTGGAGAAGACCCATCAATGCATGTTGTAACTTATCATTTGTGGTGTTCATCAAACTCCTTAAATGATGACTCTGTTAGACTACGTATTTTCCAGCACACACTCACTAGTCCAACTGCACAATGAGGATGGTTCTTTTTTTTGTGTCATCCTCGTTAAAAAATGAAACAAATTTATGAGGATGGTTATTTTTTCTTGTGTCAACCTCGTTAAAAAATGAAACAAGTTCCTATGAGGATAGTTTTTTTTTCTTGTGTTAACCTCATTAAAAAAATGAAACAAATGCCTTTGAGGAAAGTTCTTTTACTGTGTCAGGCTCGTTAAAAAATGACAGGTCACGAGCATAGTTATTTTCCTGTGTCAAGCTCGTTAAAAAATGAAACAAATCCTCCCCTATTATGAACCTTCATTCCATCCAACTATTAGTAACCAGTAGTTTACTTAGGTGAATGAAATGAAGCTTGGGGGGCATCTACTCTTGCAGGGGGCATTCGACATGTGCTCTTGTAGGGGACATTCAAAACATTCTTAACTATTGCACAAAATCAACAGCTGAAGTTCGGGGGCAAAATAGGTTCAGAGCTCCAAAATGAAAATGGTAACTATGGAATGGTAAAAATGAATAGTGAAACTACTTTTAATAGTCATTTAATTATTTGAAAATTGAATATATTGCTATGACTATAGTTTTATTATGTTTTTATCATGAAATAGGTATTTTTAATCTATTTGATGTTGTTCTGAACAGGATATACAACTGATGAACAAATTATTCGTGCATATTTATTTCAAATAATGATTTGACCACAAAGCATACTTTTTCTCCTTATTTTTCGAGCTTTGTTAAAAACAAAAAATGATTTGAAGCGCACTTTTATCTCTTTATCGAGCTTCGATAACAGTGAAAAAGGAACCCTTGGAGTCTTCTTTCAACTCTTTTCAGACTCTAATAATGTGAAAAGATTGCCGAGCACTTGGCCTTTCGAGCTCGTAAAAGTAAATGAATCGATATCTACTCAATATAAGTTTAACCCTTTTCCAGAGATAGATTATTTACGAAAAAGGAATATCTTTGTTAAACATGACCAAAGAGGTTCTCTCAGATATTATTTTACACTTTTTCGGATCTAAGTGACAAATTTATGAAAAAGTACTTATGGATTTTTCTTTCGTCCTCTTTTTCAAACTCTCTAAATATGAAAAAGGATCGGGCTGTCACCGTCGTTAAGCTCTTTAAAACATAAAATAGCGACGGGCTTGTCGATCATGGAAAGAATCGAGTTTCATTCATCGCTAGAATCGTTAAATTATTAAATAGCGATACATTATTCGCCCGAAGGGTTGAATTATAGATCAAGAAAATGTTATCCTCCTTAAGCTTGTTAAAAAATAAAGAGGTACTAGTCGACAAATGACTGGGGAAAATTTGGGAAAAGTGAGCAAAAATTCTTTATGGTAGCAAGTTGCTCTTGGACATGACACTTCCTTCACTCCATGTCTGTGACTGTTTGGGTTGGGTAATCATCTTGACGGTTCACTCATACCTATGGTTCATCATACCTTCACTTCGGTTTTGGGTTAATGCTACCAAATCATCATAGTGTCGCTGATATTTTCAAGAGAAGTAATCCAGGTGAATAAACTCATCCTTCTTCAATACTCATAAACCTTTATTCTCATGACCGTCATCCCTGAAAATTGCTATATCAAGTCATACCCTTGTCTCCGAAATCAGTAACTCCTGTTTCAAAATAAGGTGACTTCCTGTCGACGACAAATAAATATCCATGAAGTTCACTTAGAAACATCAGATTCTAGTACCATGAGGCTTGTTACAACATCGACAAGATCCTCGCTTCTGGACTTTTGACCGAAATATTTTGTTTGGCGTTCGACATCAAATCATCTATTCACGCCTTACGAAATGTAATAAAGTACCTTGAGGGCCATTTTCATTAATGGTGGTTCTATTTCATTTTTTAACAGCTCACATCATCGATTGGTAATCAAATGATGTCTTTCCATGTTCGACGACAAGTCATATATTCGCATGGCTAGAATTGTACCCGAATGATCGAGTGAACGAGATAAGAAGACCCCGAATCTAGTTTCAGCCATCCGGGCTGCGATTTCAGGATTGTTGTACACATCATTTGTATGGTGACCTTACTTACAAATCGTCATCTAAACATGGGCCTATATTTGTAGGCATGTCAGCATTGGGCAACATTCCAATGTCGATGACTTTTTGAATTATGTACATGTTATTAGATTGTTTATGTGCTGAACATGGGAATGCCTACCCTCAGCAATTATGATCAAAGAGGATATATCATGATATAATGTATTGTAAGATTGATGCAGGTCACCACTCCGCTTCATCTCCAACTCATCACAGTGTAAAGCATATCAATTAAAATATTGTTGTTATTATTCTGACTTCATGCTTTAGGGGAAATTGTTATAGGCCAATTTGGGCATCATTACCAATGACCTGGTTAACTGGGCATCATCTCTAGGACCAATGTATGGGGTCTATCATCTCCTAACATTTCAATTTCTATATGCCCTAAGACAAAGAACAAGACAGATCAATCAAGGACTTTCATCTGCAAAGGTTTCCAAGGCTTGAAGTTTATAATATATCATATGAGAGCTCATCAACACTGCCTCTAAAGGGACTAAGTGCATTGCATATGTAGGTAGCCCCATGCAAGGTTGCTCTGCAAAGCACTTTCCGACATCCATGGGTGCGTTGGTCACATTGGGGGTGAAATTCTCGTTGTTTCGGAATCTCCACTTGGCCAGTGACTTGTAGAAGAGTTCACATGTGTCAAGATTTGAATCCAATTGTCCATTTGACATCTACAAGATTGGGAGTATGTCTTTCCTATTATTGAAAATTCATTGATTGCAAAACTACCTCAACCTCTCTATAAATTGAGCACAGATCTTAGTGTTTGAGAAGGAATAATTTGTGTAGAGAAATGCTGGTGGATTTTACATTGAGGAGATTGATTTGAGTGACAATTTTATGGAGATATCTGCATTTTGATGAGGTTGGGATGCTACTGGAGATGGTGACACAAAATCAGTCATTTGGTTGTAACCTCCCCTTCTATCATTAATAAAGAATACAACTTACTTTTCCCTATATGCATCTGTACTGGCTTTGATTTTCCATATTGTAAGATCTTAGTTGATGTATATGGTTTATGCTTTACTAATTTAGCAAACTAAATTGAATAGACATCTGTATTATTTCTATCTTATGCTATTTAGTGTTCATTCTTGCAGGAAATATTTTGCACATCCAACTGGAATTTGAAGCTACAATAGAAGAGATAGAAGGAATCATTTGGAAGTGCTTCGATTCCAAGTAAGCATCTAATCCATTCTGTGTTTGTTCTTAGTTAGGAAAAGTAGTCGTATAGTCTTTAACCTGTTTTTCTAGATTAGCACCTGTCTAAGGAAGCATGTTTTATTCATAATTCACAATTCTATCCAACACTTTCCTATTGAAATGTTTTTAGAAAAGAAAATATTACACAATCATTCTAAAACTAATACTAAGAAAGCAAATAAAATTTAATCTATAAAATAAAGTAAATCTCACACATTTTAGGCAGTTGATCTAAAAGTATGAGAGATGGTAAATCGAGATGCTCCATATGTAAGAAAAACCAAATCAAAATGAAGGAAAATTCATGATTAAGGTGCCAAAATCTAATTCTGTATTCAGATATTGAGCATAACTCCAATTTTAGACATGAAAAGATAGGAGAAAGCTTCCCCTATCTATACAAAAAGATGAGAAGCTATCTCATTAATGAGAGTCCATGAATCTCTCCCTATATCCCTGGAGTTACAATCCAAATAGGAAGTGATAAGGCACATGTCCTCTTAGCGTTAAAATACAAATAGGAAATGAGACACATATCCTCATGATCCCATGATCTTCTCCATTCAAATTCGAATTTGGCCTTAGGAGGCCACATAAGACCCTTCTAGAAGCTTCTTTTTGACCTACACATGGAAAAAAACTCATTCCACTTGTTAGGGATAAGTATGTGCATATTATTTTCTAATTTTTAACCACAAATTCACTTGAAAATACTAGGAATTAATAAAGTTTGGAAAAACATAAATGTAACCCAATAATGACAATGGTAAGGTAAATGTAGTGAAATGGAGGTGGAGTGAAGGTGATATAATATAGGAATATGAGTGAAAATGTAATGGAAGTAAATGGAAATTTCAAGGCTCAACAATGGCTATGGAAATTGGAAAAGGGAAAGAGGCATTAATTGGCATTTATTTATGAAAATAAAGGGAAATTGGAGAAAAGGAGCGTGAAATGTCATAGATTTTCATGAGAAGGAAATTGACGGAAAAATAGAGGAAAATGAAGAAAATAGAGGCATCAATGATACAAATAATTTTTAGGATCAATTCATAGGCTTTTTTCAGTTCAACTTTGGAGCTCTATTCTATTCTCTCATTCTCTAACACTTAGAGAATTCTTGGAGCATGCTTGGAGCACTCTAGTATTCACTTGGATTTTGATAAATAAGGCAAAGGAAAGTAAGAAAGTGCAAGGGAACAATTGGATCAAAAACTACAATGGGATTGCTTTGCAGGTATCGAGTTGCATGTATGATTGCCTTGCTATTTTTGGCATGCATGGTATATGCATGTGGTTATTTTGTTATGATATGTCATTGGCATGGAGGATTGCCTGTATTGGTAGTGGTTTTTCCTATCCTTGCCATTTCCTGGATGGTCATGGTGTTGTGGGTTTTTTCCACTTATTGATTTTGATTTGTGCTCAAGTTCCTTATGGTTGCGAGTTGAGTTACTAGTTCTTGGAGTCGTTCATTGGAACAAACATTCTGGAGCCCTAGAACAACTTGGGTTGAGTTACTAGTCTTGGTGCCTTGGTTGGACAAGTGCTCTAGATCCCTTGGTGGGTTGATTTACTAGTCTTGGAGCCTTGGTCGGCCAAACGCTCTGGAGCCCTGGAAGGTTGTGGGTTGAGTTATTTGATCTTGGAGTTGTGGTTGGGACAAACACTTTGGATCCCTGGACAACTTGGGCAGAGACCGATATGGTTGGTGTTAGTAATGTCCGACCATGAGGTGGAATCATTGGTTGGGGGTTGAGGTGGTTTTGCCTCTGGAATATTTGGTTTGATTTTGTTGGTTTATTCCATGATATCCCACATTCATGCTTAGAATATGGCATGAGAATGATTGGTTGAAAGAGAGATTTTGTTCAGCCCAATCTATGGTCGGGTTGTACATGGAAGTGCCTGACTTGGTTGGATTTTCACATGTTAACAAGAGCTCTTTCCTCTTGTATTTCCATGATTAATTGTACTTGTTATTATGTAGATTTGATGGTTGTTTTATCATGGTGTATATGTTTTTCATTTACTAGTTATATGATGTATATTAGCTATGGTTCTTAATGTGTTTTGAATTTTTGATGAATGGTTAATGAATTCATGAGCTAAAAAATGTTATGGTAGATATTATGAGAGGAAATTAGACCTTATCGATGATTCTTAGATAAGTATCGGACCCCTATGTTTAAATATGCATTCATGACCTGTAGATTACATGTTCACCATGTGATTGACACAATGAGTGTCATGGTTAGGCCTAGTTAGGTCAAATATTTGATCAAGTTTTGTGAAGGATTTTTCCTTATGTCATTTGTGGTTCTGGAAAGTATCATCAAGTTTTGGGAAATGGTCTGGAGACTAGCCCTTAAAAAGTGGCACAAATTTCTTGGTTGCAAGCTAAGAACAAAGAAATTGGGATTGCAGTCTCTACCTTGCAGGCTTATGCATGCGACTAGAGGCCTATAGTTGCATGGATGCAGGCTTGTGCATGCAATTGGAAGCCCAAGTCAGTAAAAATGGTGTCAGACTAAGGTTTTTTCCATCTGGGGTGGTCACTCAGCCTCTAAGTGACTGATAGCCCCCGTAGGACGTGATGAGATGTCAGTTTGTCTTCCGTAGTTGACCCCAATTCCTCAATGGAACCTAGGAGGTTGGTTCATGTCATAATAACTCTTCCTCTCATGTTTACCTTGACAAACTAGTGAAATTGGGTAAATGTGGGAGGGTTTTTTACAGAATGGTATCCCAACGAGTTCCATTCTCTTTGGTTGATATCTAATACTATAGAGTGGTATCAAAGCTCCCAGGTTCACACACTTGGACTAGATGGGCGAAATGTGTTTCTCATGCATGCATGTTAATTCTCTACATGGTTGTTATGCATACATTGTGATGGTCATTTTTGCAGTCTCATGTCATCATGATGTCGTTGGTATGTTATCATGTTGATATGTTGGTTGAGATGGATCAGGAGATGTAGATTATCAAAGCGAGGTTATAGCACTAGACCTCATGGTAAGACTAGATATTCATAGAATTTTCTATGTTTGGCATACAAGTATGATGGTTAATGGTATTTATAAGCATTATGGTTATGTATGTGCATGTCATTCTATTATTGTAACTTGTTATGGTTACATGCATGATAGAAGCTAGTTAACCAGTGTCATCATATGCACATATGTCAGATAGTCATGAATGGTAGTAACTTGTTGTTGTATGCTTTGTGGTCATACTGTTATGTAGATTAATCCCTCTTGCGGACAAGAGAGATCTCCCTAGTATTCAACGAATAACTAGAAAGAAACATCCATTTGGAAACATTTTTCTCTAGACTAATTGCATTTTAGAATTATTATAAGAAAGTAAAGAGGACACGCCTCTACCTTGAAATCCAACATTCAATGCAGACGTTTATCCAGTCGCTCCAAAGAGGCTTCTTCAATAAGTAGAACCTGCAATCAAGGACAAAACAAAAGAATCAAAGCATCTGCAACATATAGTAATTAAGAAAAGCTAATCCAACTTAGTGATCAAGGAGTCTAAGTATTGATGTTATTCAATAAGCACAAGAACAAATCAATGAGAAAAAGAGATCCATATGTATTATCTTGAATGAAAAGAGTAATATTACAACTTGCTGCCTTGATGTTGTACAAATTTCACCCAGGGTCCTGAATAATCGTTCCTCCTTCAGTTTGACAAGCCTTCCTCTCTAAATACCAGCATAGAGTTATGGATACAAGGGTGTGATCATTATTATGCCAACAACAGTTTACTAGTGAAGAAAGTATGCACTCTTGGGAATTTCTTCAGCATCTCATTTACAATCTTACCATCTAAAACCTACCAGCTACTACAGCCTACCCTTGAACATGAAAATTGAGCTCAATTTATAGGGAAATGGAGGTAGTTTCAGTTTCCATGAAGAGGGGGATGGATTCCTCTCATGAAGGGATTTGAGCTCCATGGAGTAAGGAATAAGCTCCATGAGTGGAGGGATAAAGCTCGAATTGATCGTGCCTCTAGAAGCTTCCAGTTGGGAGAATATTTGACCAACTAGGCTTCTAGAATTTACTTTTTCTTTTATTTGAATTTTTACAAGGGTCCGCAGGTTTTAGTAGCAGAACGTGAGGGGGTTACTGCAGTTTATAGACCATGTATCCGCGGACCCGTAGGAAAAGGCTAGAAAAAGTGCGGAGGTAGACTTTTAAGGGTTTTAAAGAGCTTTTCTCCAATTCCAAGACCTGGTTTAGGAACATTAGGGTTTTTCACTTATAAGGAAGCACATTATAGTTAATGATATACCTATATGAACAGTCAAATGTCATGGTGAAAAAATAACGTGTAACAGATTCCCCCCTAAAGTGCGAAGTCTGAGGTTGTTCTGAAGAGTGAAGTGCTTTATCATTCTGAGGATTGGATTGGAGACACCAGTCGAAAACCTATAAAAAAATTCAATGCACACACACACACACACACACACACACACACACACACACACACACACACACACACATATATATATCATCACTGAGGTAGGAATTCCCATACTCAGATCAAACTAACTAAATGTTATGGTACATATATGGTTTCAAAATTACATCAAAGTAGACATAGCATGGGCACAACCATCTGTCATGAGTAGTCTACTGCATCATGAATAGTAAAACTCCTTGCAACCTGGATGGTGGAAACTAGATCCAGGGTCTTGATTTCCGCCTACCGAACTAGTACGAATATATCCATGCAATTGATTGTGTCGAAGTCAAACATGGTAGAAACCACTTGATTACCAGTCAATGATGTGAACTGTTAACAAGTGTGAGAGAAACCACCAATAATGATAATGGCTATCAAAGTACTCAGTACAATCTATGAAGTGTGAATGAATGATTTGTATTTGAACACTCATAAAATCATTCGATCGAAGGTCAATGATGCAACCTGTCGTCAAAGGTGAGAAATATGACAATAGGGCATGAAGATCCCAAGGTACTAATAGGATTATAGATAAAATTTCTAGATGATGAGCGACGTCGATAGAAAGTGATCCATCGCAGGAAAGCTCACAACATGAAACCATTAGGTCAAGTTTTGAGGATATTTTTTCAAGGACTGACTCAAGGATGGTCAACATGAACGAAGACAAATGTTTGCAATGAATGGTTTATTTTAACTCTCTCTAAACACATAACGACACTGTAGATGGTTTGGCAGCATTTGACCTAAAGCTAATACCCAGAAACTAGTTGAAGACTTTGAATGTGGTTCGATTAACTTTTAGACAAAGGATTTCCCAACCCAGGTACAAGTGTGACAAAGTGTCGTGTTCAAGAGTGGCATGCTGCTTTCTAAACAAGGGTGACAACTAGATTCTTTTTCTCTCTTCCCCCCCCACCATTACTGGCAAGTACCTCTTTATTTTTTACAAGCTTGAGGAGGATAACATTTTCTTGTTTGTGTAAGATCATCCTTCGGATGAGTCCATATTAGTATTAAAATATAACCCTAAGAAGGAGTGGTTCGGTCCTGTTTGTAATTGACAGGTGCTTTACTATTAAATTTTAATGAGTCCAATATAGTAGAAACTCAACGTTTTTTAGTTTTAGGGAGTTAGAAGAAAAACATAAGTAAACTTTGTGGTTGTTATTTTTCGTAAATTTAGTCTTTGAAGCCCAAAAAAGGATAAAATAAACCAGGAGAGAACTCTATTGACCATGATTAGTCAATGTATACATTTTTCATAATTAGTCCATTTCAGTCCGGAAAAGGGGTAAACTTATACTGAAAGGAAGAATGTTCATTTACTTTAATGAGTTCGAATAGTCAAGTACTTGGCGATCTTTTCATACTTCGAGAGTCTGAAAAGGGCTTAAAAGAGAACTTCAGGGTTTCTCTTTTTCGTAATTTTACAGAGCCCGAAAAAGCGATAAAAGTATACTCAATGTGGTCGATTTCCAATTTAATTTACGAGCAGTAAAAGACAGAAAGAACTCATTATTTTCATGTGTTTTACGAGAATGAAAATAATAACTGAAATTGACTCAAGATAGGTTTCATTTTTTTACAAGCTTGAAACAAAGGAAAACTATGCTTGAAAGTGGTTTTAGTTTTACACAAGCTTGAAACAGATAAAACTGTGCTTGAGATAGGTTTGTTTCATTTTTACACAAACTTGAAACAAAGGAAAAATCATGCTTGAGATAGGTTTGCTTCATTTTTACACAAGCTTGAAACAAAGGAAAAATCATGCTTGAGATAGGTTTCAATGCCCCTCAAGCGTAACTTGCTAGAGCACATGCCCCTCAAGCTTCATTTCATTCACCCAAGTGGACTACTGGTTACTAATAGGTGGATGGAATGAAGGTTCATTTACGATATTAGATGAAAGACTCAAGTTGACACTTACGAGATCTAATAAAAGACTCGACTCATTTTGTAATGTCCCTTTTTTAGAAATATCACAAGTCTATTCCAGAGATAGACTATGGGGTAATTTTTCGGATATGTCACCTCTAAAGATAGGGTGAGATCCAGAGGCTACCTGGCCCTTCACAGACTCTGTCTATAGATATGTGAGATTTCCTATTAGGAAAATCTACTCTATTGAGAATACCTCAAGATAGAGCTACAACAATAAGCAAATACACCATTTGACAAATAGCAGTGACACATACTCATAAACATGTAAGAGGAATCCATAGCTATATCATTATAATAATATCAGCAACATATGTATACAAAATATTGAGGGAAATGATACTCAAGCACAATGCCAATCCTCAAGAGAAGAGTACATAAATCATGAAGAAACTCTGCTGCACATATAAGCCCTAGCTATGACAACGCAGTTCTAAGAGAAACTGCATGCTACAAATTCCAAATGCATAGATATACACTGATATGGTACAAAATAACATTAGGAGTGAAGACATCAACTCCCAAAGGCTACCTCCTATCAATCTTGGAAGGATTGATCATAGAACACAAAATCTGCAAAATGCCGGAGTAGCTGGGTAGCTGCAGCAACTGAGAAATAGAATTGGATGGAGATGGCCAAATCTGATGGTCAAACTGAATGTGCCTCCTCCAATGGATATTTCAAGTGAAAGTCTAATCCCTTCACTAAAGATCTCTCCCTCCAATACCCTGCAAGAGCCCCACTACAAATGCTCTCAAGAAAATAACACAGTCATTGGGTGAACTGCACTGTAGGGGCAAGAGAATGAGATGGCCTTGATGCCAAATCTGCAATGATGCTCTGAAATCTTCCTCACTAAGTCCTCAAATGGATAGGGACTCCCTTCCTCTAAAAATCAGCTCTGGAAGTGATGTAGATGTCCTCCACTGCAACTATCTACAATGCAACAACACCCTTGAACAAGAATAACGCTGTTACTGGAGATGGTAGCTTAGGCCTTGAGCCATGGAATGTGGAGAATGAAGAACAAACTTCAAGATGCATCTCAAGAAGGGGAAGGAATCCTAAACAGGAATTCCTCCGGCAATTCTTGCTGAACAACAAAGAATGCTCTCTTGTCTGAATAGACAATGAGATGAATAATACTCAACATAATTTGCAATGGCAATCTTGCCCTCCTTTTAAGCAATGTGAGACCTATCTCAATGGACCCAGATCATTAGGGTTTCCTTCCTCTAGAAGTTTCCCTCCTTATCCCATTTCACTGGCCCATAATGTGCTCTCCACCTCATGCTACTGCGTAGTTTGACTTGGTCAAACCTGGCCTAGCCTTCTTGCATAAGCCCCCTTTCACACATGGAGGTGTGAAATAAAGCTCCAAAAGTGATCCTCCTTCATACAAAGAGGATTTTTATTACCTATTCATCAAATTAATGGGTATCCTACACATTTTATTTATCTTCTATATGAAAATAGCAAAAATTAATGTTCCATAAAAATTGGGAACATTACAGTTCTCCCCTCTCAAAGATTGCTTGTCCTCAAGCAAGTACTAGGAAAGACTGATTTATTTCCCCTTACTTTCCTTGTAGCATCCATGCATGATAAAATCCTCCAAGAAAAGGATGCCATATCATCAATCAAATGTTCAGGTTGTCCCTCCAACATATGCAATCTAGCCTTTGGTGAACATCCCCAAATGGCTGTCATGGAGAAGCAAATATCCATGAAGGAAAAAATGGGCTGTCTAAGGGCCTCCTTGAGGCATGAGATCTGATATAAAGTGGGACTCATCATCCCCATATGAATCTCCCATCCCCAAGAAATCATCCATACAACACGAGCTGCTTCCAAACATAGCAACTCATAGAAAACTCTCCCCACCTTGAGCTCCGGAAAAGAAGGTGGGCTGAAAATCTGAATATGGCAAGCTCCATAGCTCACCCCATGCTATCCTCTCCTCCACTTATTATTAGTGTGGAGTGTGTGCTGATCAAGGGCTGAAAATTTATTGCCTCCAAGTGGCAACATGAAGAGCAATCCTCCAAGGATCTCTCCTCCATCAATGAAAATCCAGTTGGCCCAAAGTATGTCATCCATGATGAGTAGGACATGATCATCATAGAATACCCCAATGCCATGTTTTTTGTAGGTTATATCATGTGCAGCAAGGTAAAAACATTGTATCATAGGGCTACAATGCAATATCATCCACTGCAGCTGCAGAAAATAACATGGCAAGTACTATACAAAAAATCTCACCTCTACTACTGAATAGTGAATAGATGAGTGAATCAGCAATAAAAAATCAAATACATACCCATATACATACAATGGATGGATATCATCATCAGACTCATGGTCCACCTCCAAAGAAAGCAAATAAGTGGCCGTGGTGACCATGTCTCTCCTCATGTTCCCATTAGAACATGCCATGTATAAGTTGTGGGAACCATCTCCCCTCAAAGACACATTCAACTCATGTGTCAATTCACCCATCATTCTCCCAATAATAATATGGACAATATTAGTAAATGGAAACATGCTCCTCATCAAAATAGAGGAAGTACTGATGGTTTCATATGGTACTGGAAAGTACCAACTGGAAACTGCTGCTTAAGAAATGTACAAGGAAAAACGATTTGAAGTACAATGCTAATTATATGAATGAGCTGATCATGTGTATAATGGAAATTTTTTTTCCTGAGGTCATGTGAAAGATGGCTATCTCCATCATATGGTTTGGCCCAACTTTGCTCATGGAGCCACATGAATAATTTTCCCTTTTGAGGAGCCATGCACTGCAACATAATGATAAGAGCATGTAGATTAGAAAATGTAAACACAAGAATCTTACCATAAGTTGCAAGTAAGATGATAGATGGATCTATGTATATGATCCTCCTCCCAAGTGTCAGCGCTGTGAGCTCATGCAGAAAGGCTCTTTCCCATGCCAATCTCTGTTTCTTGACATGCTCCTTGTCAAGAACATCTCCGGTGATGCTGTTGCAAATGTGAAGCTCTTCCCAAGATGGAAATTCCTCCTGATAAGTCCAAACTAAAGAGTAATCCATTTTCACTATGAGAGTGCCCTCTCCATAAATCATATGAGAGAAAATCTGCTTGTGCTCTCTCCAAGATAGCTCAAGCAACCCAAGTGCTTGCCTCCTCATGTTCACATAATGTAACTCATGTGATGAAGGTACCATGACTAATATATATGCCATATCATCTCCATGTATCCCTTCTCTCTGCTTCCCAATGATGCAAACATCCTGCCACCTCTCCTCTACTCCCATCCTCCTAGAAAAAGGGTACTCCAAGTGATGGCCAAAATCCTTCAAGAGGAGCCAGCGCAACCAAGCCTCTTGCTTCCCGGTATCATATATTTTCAAGTGGAAAATCAGCCCCTTGCTTCTCATCCACACCCACTCATCTCCTTGTGGATGTCTTCTCCTTTTTCCTCCTTTGGCACTCCTCCCATGAGGGCTACCATTCTCCCAAGCCATATTTTCCCCTTTGCATTTCATGGAAGGTTGAAATGCAGCTCCTTGGAGACCTCTTAGAAAATATCTCTCACCCATGGCTATGTTGGATCCATGAGGACCTAATTGTGATGGAGGTAATATCTCCTCTCCACCCATGTCTGACAGCGCTGCTAATTCCTCCAATAGTGTAGCAATTGTTTCATCCTCTGGTTCAAGGTTTGTTCCTTGATTTATCATGAAGGTGCCATGGTTTATCTCATCCTCCAATGGTTCACATCCCAACCTCAAGGGCTGAATGAGACTCATAAAAAGTGACTGAGGATGAGGGTTTGTCTCTTCCTTAAACCCTTTGCACAACACAGTGCAATCATGGTGCTATGGAATAGCAAAAGATGTAGTTCTTGGGACCTTTAAAGATGAGTTTCCACAATCCTTTAAGTTGTTTGCTGAAATGAGAAGTGGAACTTCACTCATACCTTGATGGATCCTGGGGTCTTCTGGTGTGGCTGCAACAGTTGCCTCATCTAATGCCATAGATTCCTCCTTCATAGTTGAAAAATGTTGCTCTTCCTTTTTCCTCTCCCCATCAAAGGTTTGAATCAACCTTTAAGCAAAGTCTTCAAAAGAGCTCATGCTTGAATGGACCAAGGGTTTTAACCACCAAACAGAGGTTTCACCCTCCAGGTGTAGCGCTGCAATCTCCACTGCTTCTTCCTCTGCCACTGGATGTAGCAAGAAAAATGCTTTTAGCTTTTTCACCCAAGCTCTGCTTCACATGTGAGTGATCCATCAAATGTGGACAATAGATATTTGTTGCCTCTCATCATCCCGTGGCTGAGGGGTATTTATTATTCTTTCTGCTGAATAAACTATGGAAAAGATAAAGTCTCTTGGGAGACTCTAGGGTTTTCTCAGTATTCAGCTAGGTACTCACTTAGAATTTCGAATTCCAAGTGTCTTCGATGCTTCTGATCTGCTTCTCGGTGAGAATAGGAAGTGCATGGTCGTTCCTCTTCTCCTCCTTCACTTTTCTTGACCTCCTTGGAGATGTCTCCTCTAGATTTGAAAATAGATGAAAGCAATATCATCTTCTTCATCCTTGGGCTCTCTGCTTCTAAAATTCGAACTTCACAGGCTGTGCCAAGTTCGATGCTCTGATACCACTGTAATGTCCTGAAATGGAAATCAACAGAATTTTTCACCACTGAAATGTTCCTTTGTTGGAAATATTAACAAGGTTATGTCAGAGATGGACTGAGAGGGATTTTACCAGTTATTTCACCTCTAAAGAGAGGATGAGAACCAGAGGCTTCCTGGCCCTTACTTAGACTCTGCCTATAGCTATGTAAATATTTCTTCCTTCAGGAATATCTTGCTCACAAGAGATGAGCTACAACAATAAATAAACATGAGCCGGAAAATAACAGTGAATGCATAAACTTCAGAAATGAAATAAACCCTCATAGTCTTCTCATTGATAATATGGTAGTAGAAATGTATACAAGATATTGAGGAAGTGATCACTCAAGCTAAAGCATAGAGAAAATTACAATGAACATGAAATGCACTGCTACATATATTATGCCCAACTATGACTGCACAGTCACTGAAGGAAGACTACTGCGAAATGATGTTACAATGAATATATGGCAATAATAAGATCAAATAAAGAAGGGGGAGATGGATCTCAACCCATGGAAACTATAATAAACAATTCTTAAAGGGATTGGCCACAATACATACAAAATGGAAAAATCTGCAGAAATGTCGGAGTAGCTGGAGTAGTTGCTACTCTAAAATGTGAACTTGAAGGAGATGGCTGAATAATGTTGCATAAAATGTATAGATCTCCTCCAATGGAAATCTAGAGTGAAAGGCTGATCCTTTCACCAAAGATCTCACTCTCCAAAATGCCGGTGCAACCCCTCACTGCAATTGCACTCAAGAACTGCGCAGTCAAGGAGAGGAATTGCGCTGTAGGTGATGGGAAGAGATTGGCCTCCTGCCAAGATATGAGAAATGGAGCTGATATATCCCCTACTGATCTCCCGGATGCATAAGAGCTTCCTCCTCTGAAATATAAGCTCCGGAATGATGGTGTGTGTTGGGGTTCCCATGTTTTGGCCAGATTGGCAAGACCAAAAGATGAGACAACATCAGAACCACTTTCAGACCTCGGGATCTAGCCCTCCTAGGTCCAGAGAGGGATCTCTCTAGTTTGAGCAAGGTTTATGTCAGTGAAGCTCAGAGTTTAAGATGTTACGCTAGTTATAGGCATAGGTTTGTTTGTTTGATTTTTTGTTTTGGTTGCTGGTTATCAGGAAAAGAAGAGTTCAATGTAAGATTAGTATGAGAAAAGAGGGATAAGGTAGAGGTGAAATATTCCAGGAATACTCAAAACCATTGGGCAATGGAGTCAGGAAAGGATTTTCTTGCTACTCGATAGGCAGGCTTTCAATTAGGCTAGTCATCTGAAACTTGGGATCTTCAAGATGATTATGTAATATGGAAAGTAGGAGGGAGGAGATAACACAGATTTCAAGGCACAAAGTTATGGATCAGCATGTCGTACAAGGATCCTAGTGGACAGAGCCAACTCTAATCCCCAGTGTTCCCAAATATTCCGACTAAATCTATAACAAGAAGCATCTAAGAAGTAAATCCATTTAATTCATACATCAGAGAGCAGGCAATAACATCCACTACACTGGTTAAACCAACTGAAATCACTTCCAAGATAATACATTCAGAAGATAAACATAAATGGAAAGGAGAGCAGGAACATAGGGTACCTAACAAGGGTGAATCCTATATCAAACTTCTGATGCAAGCCAGTAGCAACGAAATGAAATGAATGTAAACATAGAGATAGGAAAACATCACCGCTACTTTAGATCAGGATCCAAAGAAATGTGCTTGTCATATTAAGTAACAATACCAGTCAAGTACAATATTTCCAATAGCCGAATACTCAGTCTGAAAACATATCCATCAACCTATCTTAAAATCTCTACATAGAGACTGAGTCTCAAAAGAAACTGCTTGCAGTTCTCTGATAACTGATCAACAACCATTACAATGAGTTTTTCATGGATTTATAGCCTCGGAGGAGCAGAGGAGGTAGGTGGAGAACTAAATGCAGTATTAAATTTCTGAAAAGAAAGAGGGATGAAGCCCATTCTGTATAACTCCTGTGCATTAATCTCTGATGTTCTTTGAGTGCATGGACGATCTTCTTTAGAATGGGAATTACTCTGATATGACTCTGACTGCAGTACTGTGCAGTACTTTGGTGTATAAACAAAATGACTGAATGGACTGCCATGCTAGTGAAACAAATGCTTCTGATAGCGTAGGACTGCTGCGAAGGGGGGAGAAACCTGCTTGGACACCATATAAACTGAAACCATAATGTGTACTGTGTCCTTGCTCTGGAAGAAACATTCTGTTGATTTGAACTCTGATTTCATGAATCTCTGCGTGTTGTACCTTTTGCATGATCCCTAGGTTCACTGATTTGTTTCTTTGCCTCTAAACTGTTGTATTAAACTCAAAAAATCAATTCTGAATGCTGGAATCCACGATCATGAAGCTGGTTTTTCTTCATGGCTTCATAAATGTCTCGATTCTGCAATATCTGGGCTTTAATGGCGCGGGATAGAGTCTGCGAAGTTTCAAACTTCCTCCTTTGATGGAATTTATACTGCCGCCACCTTTCTTGACATTTCCCTGTAGTACCAACTTTAGTTTTAATTCTGCCTGCTCAATGCACCGCTTGCAACGATTTCTATGAATTATGGTGGCTTTCCGCCTCTCTGGAAACCCTGTACAATACAAAAACATGTTAAGAAATCAATGGGGGTGGTGGACGCAACGGGGTGGCTAGACTGATGATGCAGACTGGTTGATGGCGAAACTATCGTGGATGACCTGCAGTGAGGTGGAAACGATGAAGACTACAATCAGAAGGTGGTGCGGAGGAAAAATGACCGAAAACCTTTGAATCTCTGACCTTTGAATGAATATACGAAACTAGAGGGAGACTGTATGGTGGGCACGTGGAGGTGACGTGGCGGAGCCAATTGACAACAGGATGGTCAATAGTGGGGAGAAGACTGATCTGGGCCGTCAGATCTCAAAGGAGATCGACGGTGGGAAACACAACGGAGGGCGACGAGCAGTGGGCCAGGGGTACGATGGCCGTGGGTTAAATCCCATGCAGCTTCATTGATCGATGACCATTGGATGAGGTGCCCAAGATCCAACAGCTGATATGAATATCGCTGGGCGTCCTGAGTCGAAAGTTAATGCACAATGGACACGCGGTTTTGAAACCGTACAGGAGCCACGCGTCAATTGCTGTATGGAATCGCTGGCCGATGGGAAAATACCGCCAGATCTCGGATGGTGGTGCGATGAAAACTGAGCTGTTTTCTGAACAATGGGCGGGTGGGGACCACGGGGGCAGGCGGACTCCAGACCGTCAGATTGCAATTTAAATGGACGGCGATCGCCCTGTCGAGGCTATAACGGGAAAACGCGAAAGGCTGCGGGGGCAACGATCACCGTCCGATCAATAAGATCGACGGTTGATGTTGCACCCGATACACATTGGAGATAGGCGCTTCAGTGCTGGCGGGCGGTTCCGGCGCCGGGTCACTTGGAAGAAAATGCGTGAGGGGGCTAACAGAAGAGGGGCTAGGCCTATTATAATGTGGAAAATGAGTTTTTAAGTCATTTTAATACATTTCGAAGCCTTTAAAGGGTAACAACAGGGAGATAAAGGGTGAAATAGGCCAAACAAGGGGCATGGGCAGAATTTGAAAGGGATTTTGGGAGATTTTAGAGGATTGACAGGGGAAGATGAGGGCAACAAGGGAACCTTGACAAAGGGGGGCAAAGGGGTAAAAATGAAGGCTTTTAGGAACACAGTTTGTCACAATCAGAGAGGCTTCTTGTATGGAAATTAGCAGAGGGGGTTATCAAAGGCAAAGGCCCAGGAGACTTCAAGGATGATGTGTCATAGGGGAGATGCATTCATTGGAGTCTCAGAAACATTTTAGCCCCCTACTTTTCTTGTCAAAAATTTATAGGGGGGCTAACAGTGGCTCCACATGGGGATGGCTTCTTCTTGAAGGAGTCAAGAACTCAGAGAATAGATCTTTGGAGTAGGCCAGTGGCCTGCTGCTCGGCACATCCCTTTCTTTGATCAACTGCCATAATAATGAAGAAACATCAGCAGAAAAACTTTCCCCAACAATCTACCTACCCATACTACAATCCTAGCATTTTTTCTTCTTCTAGGGTGCATTTGAGCTAGCAGACCCTTTACATCTTTTTATTTTTGCAAACAGAAAATAAACCTATTCTAAATCTACCCTTATTGCTCCATGAGACCAGATTAGATTGTTGGTCTCATATGTTTCTCTACCTAATCTACTATCTACTGGGATTAAACTGTCCAACATATTTCTTCTCTACATTCTAGAACAGAAATTGAAAAACAGTCAAGCCAGGATTAGACTGTCTGACTTGCTGTGGGTCCAAGGCATAAAGACCGTTGCACCTGGACAAAATTTGCAGAAAAATGAAAACAAAACTGTGAAGGCTTGAGATCTGAAACTTGAAACATCCTTCTTTCCCATTGTGACTCAAGATTTTGAGCATGTTAGAGTCACTTCTTTTTTCATCTCAGCTCTGGTTTTGGGCATGTTAGAGCTGATTCTTCTTTCTTCTTTGTTGGCCCAGATTTTGAGCATGTTAGGACCAGCTGCTTTTACTTGCTTTGGCTCAGGTTTTGAGTTTATTAGAGCCACTCTTTTGCATATCATAGGTCCATGTTTTAAGCGCGTCTGAACCTCTCTTTTTCCTCTATTTTTTGAAACATTTTCCTTTTTCTTGAAAATAAAAAACTGCAATGGTATGTACAATGGAAATGGAAACTGGAAACTGTAAATTAGAAGAAGTAATGTTTGAGCCTCCTGCCATTGACAGGACCCCTAAACAGTTCAGTTCCATCTAATTCCTGTAAGAAGAAAGCATTGGGACCCACAGTGGCCTGGATGAGGTATGGACCTTGCCACAAACTGTCAAATTTGTTGTGCATTCCTTTATCCTCTCTTCTCGAATCCCACTTCAACACCTTATCTCCAACTTTGAAATCAATAGCTTTGGTTCTTTTGTCAAACAATTTCTTTACATTCTCCTAAACTTTCATTGCTCTGTTGTAGACTTCTTCCCTTGTTTGCTGGAGATGGATTGTCTGATTTTCTCTCCTCACCATGTTGTCCTCTTCTGTTTGGATCTCCTGGACCAGTTTAATCACCGGTATCCCAAGGCTGGTAGGAAATACTGCTTCTGTTCCATAGACAAGCTGAAAAGGTGACATGCCAATGGAATTCTTTGTTGTAAGTCTGTCAGCCCATAAAGCATGTACTAGCTTATTATGCCATGATTTTTTGTTCTCTTCCAACAGTTTTTTGATGATGATCACCAGGCTCTTGTTGGATGATTCAGCTAATCCATTACCTTGAGGGTAATAGGCAGTTGAATGAACAAGTGCTATTTGGTACCTGTGACAAAAATCAACCATCTTTTGGATCCGAGAGCAGTAGCATTATTAATGATTATTTTCCTTGGGCAGCCAAACCGAGAGAGTATGTGACTTTCCAGGAAACTAATGATGACTGCATCTGTGGCATTCCTAGTGGGAACGACCTCTATCCATTTAGTGAAATAATCTGTGGCTGTTAGGATCCATTTGTGTTGAGCAGAAGAAGTAGGATGAATCTCCCCTATGAAATCTAAGCCCCATTGCAGAAAGGGACCTTCAACAGTGATGGGTTGTAGGGGTAAAGGGAGGAGTTTTCTCTTGCCCTCAAAGATCTGACATTTGTGGCAAGCAACTATCATTTTATGAATATCATTGAAGAGTGTGGGCCAATAATAGCCAGCTCTGAGTATTTTTTTTGTAGTGGCTTTCCAACTCAGGTGGCCTCCACATTCTCCAGCATGGAATTCTTATTTAACCCTCTCTGCCTCATTTTCAGGCAAACATTTAAGTAATAGGCCATTAGGATTCTTCCAATATAAGCTTTCATTCATAATGCAGTAACTTCTGATTTTTAGTTTTAAGAATCTGGCCTTGGTTTTTGATAATCCGGGAGGGGCATTGAGGTGTGTAAGCACATACAGAATGTCAGAATACCAAGGAGAGCTCTGAAATTTTTCCTCAACGGTGAGATCAGGCAATTCTTGTTGCTCATCCAAGGTAATTATCATGTTAATGTATAGGGCTTGTAGGTTTGATTCAGCCATTAACTTAGCTAAGCCCTAACCTTTAATTAGTTTGGTGGGTTTTATCTCAAGGTCATACTCTAGGATCACTGCTATCCATTTGCCCCTTTTCCCATCTGGGTCTTGGGACAGTATATCTTTTACTATGATACTGGGCACATAAGCTACAGTGTGAGAATGAAATATGTACATCCTGAAGTCTTTCAAGGCATTAATCAGAGCATAGGCCTGTTTCTCCATGATGTTGTATTTCAAGGGTGCCTCTATGAGTGTTTTGCTAAAGAAGGCGATTGGCTGTTCCATTCCCTCTGTGTTTTTTTGCAGCAAGACTACAACCACTGTATGCTCTAAGGTGAATGAAAATATCAGGAAATATTTGGAGAAATATGGGCTGATTAGGACAGGAGCTTGGGTCAATGCAATTTTCACTGATTCGAAAGATTTTTTAGCTCCTACGGTCCATTTAACTCCTGCACCTTTCTTTAGCATGTTATTCATGTTCATGAGGTGTTCAACCAGATTTGGAATAAACCTCCTAAGGAAGTTAATATTTCCAATGAAAGACTATAATTCCTTGATTTTTCTGGGGTGTGTGATCTGTAGTATTCCTTCAAATCATTGGGGGTCTATCCTGATTCCCTTCTCAGATATAATGTGGCCAAGGAGTTTACCCTCTTGTAGCCCAAAGACAGTCTTTTTGGGATTCAGGGACAAACCAAACCTTCTACATTTTTCAAATACTTTTCTCAGATGTTTCAGGTGTTCTTCTTCAGTCTTAGAAAAGACTGTTATGTCATCCAAGTAGATAACAATGAAATGTCCTATCTCATCTGAAAATGCTATGTCCATCGCTCTTTGGAAGGTGGCTCCAACATTCATCAATCCAAAAGGCATCTTCACATACATGAAGGTACCCCATGGAGTGGTAAAGGCTGTTTTGAGTTGGTCTTCTGGGATTACTAAGATTTAGTTATATCCAGAGAAACCATCTAGCAGGGAGATCCTCTTAGAACCTACTACCTTCTGAAGAATATGTTCCATTTCAGGCAATGGGTAATTGTCCTTGAGTGAGGATCTATTGAGATTCCTGAAGTCTATACACAATTTGATTTCTCCTGTCTTCTTCCTTACAACCACTAAGTTTGATACCCAATCAGAGAACCTCACTGGCACGATTATGCCTACTTCAATACATTTTCTTAATCTCTTTCTCTACTGCAGGTAATTGTTTAGGATTGATTCTGCGAAGTTTTTGCCTAAAGGGCTTTTGATTCTCCTTCAGGGGGATTTTGTGCTGGATTATGTTTGTGTCATAGGCCTTCAAGTCTTCATAGCTCCATGCAAACACATCAATGAATTCCTTGAAAAGGTCAATGTATTTCTTCTTCATGTCCGCAGGTAAAGACTTAGCCAGTTTAATCGTTTTGGGCTTATATTCAGTGCCTAAGTTGCATTCTTCCACATCAGAGTCTGCATGTTCTATAGTGGGATTTTTTGCCACATCATCAAAGTCAAAGAGGTCCTGTAAGGGTGCCAGGCCTCTGGGTATATTCTTATCTTTGGCCTGCAACACCTCTACCTCTTCACTATCTGCATTTTCACATTTGCGATCTGGGTTTCCAGTCTGTTCATCTAAAGAGTTTATTTCTACGTTACAGGGTGTTTCTTCCTCATCTGAGGACTCATCACCTAGGCAGCTATGGTCAGATTTAGAGTCTGAATCAAAAAACTCAAACTTGTTTCTGCCTACCAGAAAATCTTCGATTTGTTTGTCACCTTCAAAAACCTGCCAATATTTTTCGTTGTCTGGCACAACAGGTCTGAATTTGGTTTGAATGATGATCTATTTATCCCTGGGAGTCTTGGGGTATGAGCTGGCCAGGCAAGCTAATCCATTTGCAATGACATTTTGACTTCTAGGAACAAACACTAGTTGGTATTCAACAAACGTTTTCAGCAGATCCATAGTGTCATTCCTATATGCTCTCAACCTAGGATGTTTCGCTGTGTATTCCCTGTTTACCTGTTTAATAATTAGTTCAGAGTCTCCATGCACATTAATCCTACGGGCTCCTAATTTTTTCAACAGATTTAGACCCAAGATCATATCCTCGTATTCAGCGACGTTATTTGTGCATTTGAAGTGCAGGTTGCAGGCATGACTCTCTGCGTAATCATTCTCTGTGTTATGAATCCACACTCCTGCCCCAACAGTTCTTCCGGTGCATGACCTGTCGAAGTTCATCACCCACAGGGGTTCATTTTCATTTTCCTTATCACTCCTTTCCCTATGGATGGTTTCGTCATTATGTTGCGTTGTAGGGTCTATACTGGGCTGTGGATTTCTTTGTTCCTCATGAAATGTAGGCGTTTCAGGGATCTGGTCGGATGGCTGTTTATACTCTGTTTCTTGTTCACTCGGGGTAAGGTCTCCACCGCATATCTTATAGGTTTTATTGCAGTTTTCTTCTTCGTTGTCCTCTAAATCCAGAGCAGCCATTATATTAAAATCAACAACTTCTGTCTCTCCATTTGTATCTCTGTCTTGGGACTCAGACCCTTTTAAAGATTCATCATTACAAAAGATGAAGGAGTCAAGGTCTGTAAGTACAGAATAGACAGGTGAATTTTTTGGTTTCTTGGGGCTACTGACTAGGAATTTCATCTGTGCCTCCCTATACAGTTTTCTAAGTTGGCCAAAGATTGGGATTGTGGCATATGAGCCATCCATTTGCATTGTACCCTGCAGCTTGGCTCCCCATGATCTTGATAGTAGCATGCCATAATTAGGTGGCACATCTGCCACCACGACATCCATGACCATATATTTAGCTGGGATTTGAGCTAAGCTCACACACAAGTCTTTGATCAGGCCTAGGCATTTTACCCTGCTAGAGTCGAAAGAATATAAGTCTTTGTAGGGTATGGTTATCTCTAGACCTAGTCTTTCCATAACTACCTTAGGCATTAGGTTGTGAGATGCTCTAAAATCATGCATTGCATTATGCAGGATTTTGTCATGAATGTTGAGACTGATATAGAACGGTGGAACTACCACTTCCTGAAACTTCCCCTCTATCTTAGGTCCAAACAAGAGGGTAGGTTGATCATCATTCAAATTAACAGAGTCACCATTCTCACCTAAGTTCAAAACTCTCAAAATCTGGCCTTTATATACATCCTGAGTGGCCAGCTCAGAAAGTGGGACAAAGATTTTGATTCTTGCAATCTCACTTTCCAAATTGAAAGTGGACTGACTCTTTAAATTGCTTATCTCCATTTTATTTGCTACTGCCTTAGTGGCTGATTCAGTGTGCTGACTCTCATTATGTACAGTGTTTGTGACAGTTTTATCAGGAGCACTAACTGCAGTGCTAGTGCTACTAGCTGGTTTACCTTGTGCATTAGTGTTTTGGTTGTCATTTTCTTTACTCTTTCCAGAACTTTCAGCTGACAGTTTGCTACTTTCAGTAGTTTCTTTAGAAGATTTCTCAGGTCTCTTCTTGGTAATGGCCTCAAAAGCTTTGGGTTTAGCAGTTTCCTGACTCTTTTTGCTTCTAAGTTCATAATGCTCTCTGACCTGCATCATGGCATTTTCAAACCCTAACCTATAATCTTCAGATCCCAACCATTCCTCCTCCCAACCAGAGGGTGAAGCCTGGTCTTCTTCTGATAACAGTTATGGATTGAGTCTTCTGTTTCAAACATGTTTATTGCGTTTCCCTCAGACTCTTCTATGATCCCTTCATCTTTGTCAAGAAAGTTGTGGAATGGGGGAATAACTTGTTGTTCTGATTCTTTTTGTCTGTTGGGAGTGTTATTGTTTCTTCTAAAGTTTTGGTTTTGGTTTTGGTTTCTGTTCTGGTTGCTAACTGTGACAACCATTTTTTCCATCATTTGTTGCAACCTTTCCACATTTTTAGACAACTTATCATAATTCTGGTCAGATGTGGAAGCTGCATTGTCATCTCTATATGTTACCCTTCTCTCAGATTTCAATCTTGCTATTTTTTCAATCAAATTGGCTTCTATGTTCACTGCTCCTTTCTGCATGTCCTCCAATGTGTTGTATTCCTTATCTCTAAGCTGATAGGCCATGTCAGCATCAAATCCCTCAGGGTATTTTTCTAGGGCCATGCCTTGAGGAGGTTTCATATGTGGAGGGAGAGCATTGTAAATACTATTGAACCTTGTTGTGTAATCGTGGACACTCTCTCCTACATTTATTTTAAGGGTCATTTATTCTGCTAGGAGTTGGCGCAGATTTTCCCTAGTTTCCCATTTGTTTATGAAGGTCTGATATAGAGCTGGGAGATTGTTGATGCTTCCTGGAGGTAGGACTTTAAACCATTTCTTCACCTCACCCCCTAAGCTTTGGGCAAAGACTCTCATTTTGACCTTATCATCATCAATTTCCATGTAGTCAAAATAATCTTCCATTTTATCTACATGTTGCTGGGCTGTGATGGATTCTTTTGCAGTGACGTGTGGGATCTTTGACTGATAATCATTGGGTAAGGGTACTAGAGGTTGAGGTAAAACCAGAGGTGCATACCAGGCTGCCATGATGATGTTTTGATGAGCTAGAGGGGCTTGGGCAGCAGGTATGTGGATGACAGGGATATTATGACCAGCAGAGGACAGATAAGCAGACCTAGGGTGACTGAGCCCCAAGTTTTGTATGAAATGTAACTCAGGAGGTGTAGATGGAGGGGTCTGTTTGTTCCCAAGATGTCTATCACCTTGCTGTGGTGAATCGGGAAGCTTAGGGTCTGGCTGGTCTAAGCTACTAAATGACCTAGTTCGAGATAAGCTGTTAGGTAGGTCTAGGTGAAGGTGGAAGTGTGATAGAGCTGTAAGATCATCTGGTGTAGAATTAGCTCTATGGATGTGTTTGGAAATAGTTGACCTTTTAGGTGTATGATCTCCCTTGAGGATGCTCTCAGGATCGTCAACTATTTTAGGTGGGTCTGGGTTAGGGTAAGCTCTTGTATGAATGGTTCTAGAAGCCAGAATGTTGTTTCTGACCAAGCATCTTAACCCTACTTGTTACTTCTACTGTGGTTGATGTTGTTAATGAGGATGGTCTCCCAGTGGAGTCTAATGTGAACCAAGATAATCAGCATGCCTACTGATCACCAGTGGAGTCTTTAAAACGTTTGTGGAATATTGGAGTCGCTAGGTGGAGATTTTAGAAAGTTCCTGGAGGGTACACTGTCCACCACGGTGCCTTTGAGATGTCCCTTTTCAAGTATATCTTCAAACCACAACAAACTCTAAACAGAGATTGACTGGGAGGGCGTTTACCAGATATTTCACCTCTGAAAGAGTGTGAGATCTGGAGGCTACCTGGCCATTTCCAGACTCTGTCCAAGAATATGGGAAAACACAAAAAATGGTGTAGAGGTTGATGTGAGAATAGGAGCTTTTAACTGCCAACCTAACCAGAGATTGTAGGTTTTTGAATGCTTAAGGATGTTTAAGGTGTATTGCACTCAGTCCCCAGTGGAGTCACCATTATGTTGGGGTTCCCATGTTTTGGCCAGATTGGCAAGACCAAAAGATGAGACAACATCAGAACCACTTTCAGACCTCGGGATCTAGCCCTCCTGGGTCTAGAGAGGGATCTCTCTAGTTTGAGTAAGGTTTATGTTTGTGAAGCTCAGAGTTTAAGATGTTAGGCTAGTTATAGGCACAAGTTTGTTTGTTTGATTGTTTGTTTTGGTTGCTGGTTATCAGGAAAAGAAGAGTTCAATGTAAGATCAGTATGAGCAAAGAGGGATAAGGCAGAGGTGAAATATTCCAGGAATACTCAAAACCATTGGGCAATGGAGTCAGGAAAGGATTTTATTGCTACTCGATAGGCAGGCTTTCAATTAGGCTAGTCATCTGAAACTTGGGATCTTCAAGATGATTATGTAATATGGAAAGTAGGAGGGAGGATATAACACAAATTTCAGGGCACAAAGTTATGGATCAGCAGGTCGTACAAGGATCCTAGTGGACAGAGCTAACTCTAATCCCCAGTGTTCCCAAATCTTCTGACTAAATCTATAACAAGAAGCATCTAAGAAGTAAATCCATTTAATTCATACATCAGAGAGCAGGCAATAACATCCACTACACTGGTTAAACTAACTGAAATCACTTCCCAGATAATACATTCAGAAGATAAACATAAATGGAAAGGAGAGCAGGAACATAGGGTACCTAACAAGGGTAAATCCTATATCAAACTTCTGATGCAAGCCAGTAGAAATGAAATGAAATGAATGTAAACATAGAGATAGGAAAACATCACCGCTGCTTCAGATCAGGATCCAAAGAAATGTGCTTGTCATATTAAGTAACAATACCAATCAAGTACAATATTGCCAATAGCTGAATACTCAGTCTGAAAACATATCCATCAACCTATCTTACAATCTCTACACAGAGACTGAGTCTCAAAAGAAACTGCTTGCAGTTCTTTGAAAACTGATCAAAAACGATTACAATGAGTTTTTCATGGATTTATAGCCCTGGAGGAGCAGAGGAGGTAGGTGGAGAACTAAATGCAGTATTAAATTTCTGAAAAGAAAGAGGGCCGAAGCCCATCCTGTATAACTCCTGTGCATTAATCTCTGATGTTCTTTGAGTGCATGGACGATCTTCTTCAGATGGGGAATTACTCTGATATGACTCTGACTGCAGTACTGTGCAGTACTTTGGTGTATAAACAAAATGACTGAATGGACTGCCATGTTGGTGAAACAAATGCTTTTGATAGCGTAGGACACTGCGAAGGGGGGAGAAACCTGCTTGGACACCATATAAACTGAAACGATAATGTGTACTGTGTCCTTGCTCTGGAAGAAACATTCTACTGATTTGAACCCTGATTTCATGAATCTCTGCGTGCTGTACCTTCTGCATGATCCCTAGGTTCACTGATCTGTTGCTTTGCCTCTAAACTGTTGTATTAAACTCAAAAACTCAATTCTGAATGCTGGAATCCACGATCATGAAGCTGGTTTTTCTTCACGGCTTCATAAATGTCTCGATTCTACAATATCTGGGTTTTAATGGCGCAGGATAGAGTCTGCGAAGTTTTAAACTTCGTCCTTTGATGGAATTTATACTGTCGCCACCTTTCTTGACATTTCCTTGTAGTACCAGCTTTAGTTTTAATTCTGCCTGCTCGATGCACCACTTGCAATGATTTATATGAATTATGGTGGCTTTCCGCCTCTCTGAAAACCCTGCACAATACAAAAACATGTTAAGAAAGCAATGGGGGTGGTGGACGCAATAGGGTGGCTAGACTGATGATGCAGACTAGTTGATGGCGAAACTATCGTGGATGACCTGCAGTGAGGTGGAAACGATGAAGACTACAGTCAGAATGTGGTGTGGAGGAAAAATGACTGAAAACCTTTGAATCTCCGACCTTTGAATGAATATACGAAACTGGAGGGAGACCGTACGGTGGGCACATGGAGGTGACGTGGCGGAGCTGATTGACAGCGGGATGGTCAATAGTGGGGAGAAGACTGATCTGGGCCGTTAGATCTCAAAGGAGATCGATGGTGGGAAACACAACAGAGGGCGACAAACGGTGGGCCATGGGTACGATGGCCATGGGTTAAATTCCGCACAGCTTTGTTGATCGATCACCATTGGATGATGCGCCCAAGATCCAACGGCTGATATGAATATTGCTGGGCGTCCTGAGTCGAAAGTTAATGCGCAATGGACAAGCGGTTTTGAAACCGTACAGGAGCCACACATCAATCGCTGTATGAAATTGCTGGTCGATGGGAAAATACCGCCAGCTCTCGGATGGTGGTGCGATGAAAACCAGGCTGTTTTCTGAACAGTGCGCGGGTGGGGACCACGGGGGCAGGCGGACTCCGGACCATCAGATCACAATTTAAATGGACAGCGATCGCCCTGTCGGGGCTATAACGGGAAAATGAAAAAGGCTGCGGGGGCAACGATCACCGTTTGATCAATAAGATAGACGGTCAATGTTGCACCCGATACACATTGGAGATAGGCGCTTCAGTGCTGGCGGGTGGTTCCGGCGCCGGGTCACTTGGAAGAAAAGGCGCGAGGGGGCTAGCAGAAGAGGGGCTAGGCCTATTATAATGTGGAAAATGAGTTTTTAAGTCATTTTAATACATTTCGAAGCCTTTAAAGGGTAATGACAGGGAGATAAAGGGTGAAATAGGCCAAACAAGGGGCATGGGCAGAATTTGAAAGGGATTTTGGGAGATTTAAGAGGATTGACAGGGGAAGATGAGGGCAACAAGGGAACCTTGACAAAGGGGGGCAAAGGGGTAAAAATGAAGGCTTTTAGGAACACAGTTTGTCACAATCGGAGAGGCTTCTTGTATGGAAATCAGTAGAGGGGGTTATCAAAGGCAAAGGCCCTGGAGACTTCAAGGATGATGTTTCACAGGGGAGATGCATTCATTGGAGTCTCAGAAACATTTTAGCCCCCTAATTTGCTTGTCAAAAATTTATAGGGGGGCTAACAGTGTGAGAACCTCCACTGTAACCCCAGCAACACAATGGATCTTGCTGCAAGAATCACTGCACTGAAAGGAATAGATTTGGCCTTGAGCCAAGATGTGGAGAAGATGAAGATCAGAACTTCAAGAGCTTCTCAAAAAGGGAGGGAATTCTTGAACAAGAATTCCCTTGTGCTGAACAACACAGCTATCACAGTGTGCAACTGTGGAAAGCAATTCAAATTATCCAAGCTCTAGCTGAATTGTCCACATCAAACGTAGACAATAGAAACCTATTGCCTCTGATTTCTCTTCTACTGCAGGGCCTTCTCTCCTCCTTCTGCTGAATAAACTATGGGAACGCTGTAGCTTCCTTGAATGCCGTAGAATGGGATTTAAATTCATCCAGGTATTGATTTAGAACCAGATGATCCAAGCATCCCTCATGCTTGCTTCTTTTTTGAGAATAGGAAGTGCATGGACCTTCCTCTTCTTCTCTTTGCTTCTCCTCCTTGGGGAGGTTCTCCTTTATTCTGAAAATAGATGAGATCAAGCTCATCTTCTGCATCATCATATTCTTCGTCTTTCTTGGGCTTGAAGGACACAGGCTGAGCCAAGAGAGGTGCTCTGATACCACTGTAATGTCCCTTTTTCAAAAACATCACAAGTCTATTCCAGAGATATACTGTGGGGGCATTTTCTGGATATGTCACCTCTAAAGAGAGGGTGAGATCTAGAGGCTACCTGGCCCTTCACAGACTCTGTCTATAGCTATGTGAGATTTCCTATTAGGAAAAGCTACTCTATTGAGAATACCTCAAGATAGAGCTACAACAATAAGCAAATGCACCATTTGACAAATAGTAGTGACACATACTCATAAACATGTAAGAGGAATCCATAGCTATCTCATTGCAATAATAACAGCAACATATGTATACAAAATCTTGAGGGAAATGATACTCAAGATGCACAATGCCAAGCCTCAAGAGAAGAGTACATAAATCATGAAGAAACTCTGCTGCACATATAAGCCCTAGCTATGACAATGCAGTTTTAAGAGAAACTGCATGCTACAAATGAAAAATGCATAGATATACACTGATATGGTACAAAATAACATTAGGATTGAAGACATCAACTCCCAAAGGCTACCTCCTATCAATCCTAGAAGGATTGATCATAGAACACAAAATCTGCAAAATGACGGAGTAGCTGGGTAGTTGCAGCAACTCAGAAATAGAACTGGATGGAGATGGCTGAATCTGATGCTCAAACTGAATGTTCCTCCTCCAATGGATATTTAAATTGAAAGGCTGATCCCTTCACTAAATATCTCTCCCTCCAATACCCTGCAAGATCCCCACTACAAATGCTCTCAAGAAAATAACAAAGTCACTAGGTGAACTGCGCTGTAGGGCCAAGAGAATGAGATGACCTTGATGCCAAATCTACAATGATGCTCTAAAATCTTCCTCAATAATTCCTCAAAGGGATAGGGACTCCCTTCCTCTGAAAATCAGCTCTGGAAGTGGTGTAGATGTCCTCCACTGCAACTCTCTACAATGCAGCAACACTCTTGAACAAGAATAACGCTGTCACTGGAGATGGTAGCTTAGGCCTTGAGCCATGGAATGTGGAGAATGAAGAACAACCTTCAAGATGCCTCTCAAGAAGGGGAAGGAATCCTAAACAGGAATTCCTCTGGCAATTCTTGCTGAACAACAAAGAATGCTCTCTTGTCTGAATAGACAATGAGATGAATAATACTCAACATAATTTTCAATGGAAATCTTGCCCTCCTTTTAAGCAATGTGAGACCTATCTCAATGGACCCCACTCATTAGGGTTTCCTTCCTCTAGAAATTTCCCTCCTTATCCCATTGCATTGGCCCATAATGTGCTCTCCACCTCATGCTACTGCGCAGTTTGACTTGGTCAAACCTGGCCTAGCCTTCTTGCATAAGCCCCCTTTCACACATGGAGGTATGAAATAAAGCTCCAAAAGTGATCCTCCTTCATACCAAGAGGGATTTTATTACCTATTCATCAAATGAATGGGTCTCCTACCCATTTTATTTATCTTCTATATGAAAATAGCAAAAATTAATGTTCCATAAAAATTGGGAA
The DNA here is from genome assembly GCA_034641835.2 of Pinus albicaulis. Classification (NCBI taxonomy): domain Eukaryota; kingdom Viridiplantae; phylum Streptophyta; class Pinopsida; order Pinales; family Pinaceae; genus Pinus; species Pinus albicaulis. The sequence continues at coordinate 931,467,405 of CM076579.1, read as the reverse complement.
CATTACACATTTAGGAGAGGATTTGTTTCATTTTTTAATGAGCTTGACACAGGAAAATAACTATGCTCATTGCCTGATTCATTTTTTAACGAGGTTGACACAGCAAAAGGAACTGTCCTCAAGGTGACCTGTTTCATTTTTTAATGAGGTTGGCACATGAAAATAACTATCCTCAAGGTGACCTTGTTTCATTTTTTAATGAGCTTGGCAAAAGAAAAGGAACTCTCCTCATGGGAACCTTGTTTCATTTTTAAATGAGCTTGACAGAAGAAATGGAACTATGCTCATGACTTGATTCATTTTTTAACAAGGTTGACATAGTAAAATGATTATCCTCATGGATTTGTTTCATTTTTTAACGAGGTTGGCACAGTAAAAGAACTATCCTCATGGAAAATTGTTTAATTTTTTAACGAGGTTGACACAGTAACATGAAATTTCCTCATGAGAACCTGTTTCATTTTTTAATGAGGTTGAAACAGGAAAATAAATATCCTCATAATGAACTGATTCATTTTTTAACAATTTTGATACAGTAAAAGGAACTATCCTCAAAAGGGCCTTGTCATGGCCTCTAACTAGAAGAAACACATGTTAAGGAACACTCCTCGATCATGGCTTCCAAGAGGTATTCATCAGATGGAAGAACAATTCTTTGGAAGGAACACATGTCAAGGGAATCAATAGGGATAAGAATATCATGTTCAAATAATCCCATAGGGTTTTCCATGTCAATTACCAGGTCTAAGTCAAAGGAAGTCGAGAAAACAATGAGAGGCTCGCTTGCATCAGTAACTGAGAACATGGGACTGGTTGCCACATAATTAACCCGTAGCAGGGTAGATACCACTTCTGTATAAGGAAAATTCAGGGATGTCAGATTATTGGTAATCAAATCGAGACTAACGAATGAAAGCTGGTCAATAGTCACAATGTTTCCATTGTTAGGGAAATACATCACGCGAAAGAGTGTCGATACGAAAACTCTCATTGCATAGATATAGTCTCGCGCAAGGAGATAATTTAAATCCAAGGGGCCTCGGACTACCATAATATCAATATAGACAGTTTTACCATACAAGGTAATAGGAAATTTAGAAAGGATCCCTAAAGGTTCACTAATGGTTCTGTTAAAACCTAAAATATTCTATGTAACATGCAGAAGCTGAGGGGAACCCAAAGCTTGCCAAGCAGTTGAGGATAAAATACTAACAGAAGCACCTTCATCTACATTTGTGTGACGCACATTCTTAATACAAGCATTCACAATGATTTGGAAGGGGATGGAGGAAGGAAGATGAGGTTCTGTCAATATATTCCAATGAAAGGAAAAAACCTCAGTACTTGGAGGGGGTTCTATAGAAACACGTGAAATGCCCCTTGGCGTAGAAGAATCTGATGTAACAAGAAAAACCTGAGTGGTATGAATTTCACTCTCTACATGGAGAGAGGGATCGACCGAATGTGAAATCAAGTCAACCACTTGATCAACTAATGGATCATCAATCTGAGTGATATGAGTTTTACTCTCCAATGGAAGAGTGGGATTGACTGTAATTGGAATTAGATCAATCACTTTGTCAATTGATGGTAGGTTGGGAGAAATTTTACGATAACTAGTTGGAAGTTGTTGTTGTGGAATAGTAATATTTTCCAAAAATTTTGAGGCTTCATCCATGTGAGGGAAAATGTGAGTTTGATGACTCCCTTTGCATAACCTACAAGTAAACCTAAATTTACCCTTTTTCCCAGGAACCTGACAATCACTGATTGATGGATCAATAGTAAGTTGATGGGATTTTTCTGACCATACTTCCAAGACCTTAGGAATACCAGGACAATTGATAAGGAAGTGGTCACCCTTACAAAGTTTGCAAGGGTATTTGGGTTTACAATGCATGTTGGAGGTTTCCTCAACACTACTAACACTTATAGCCGTGGTTGGTTGGTTGAATTCTTTCTTATCTGGCTTCTTCTTCTTCTTCCCTTTCTTCTTCTTCCTAGCCACCTAGTTACTAGCGTTAAGGCTTTTACCAAGCGAAGAGGAAGAAAGGGAGGAAGACATGTTGGGAAAAGAAGGTAAGGGGTCAACATGAGGTTGGTGATGTTGATATGGTAAACTCTGTTGAGGTGAAGCATCCGGTTGAGGTGGAACAATTTGAGTATTCGAGGCCAACAAAGTTGAAAATAACCATATCGGTAAACCTATGGTAAATCTAGGTAATGTCAATGTAGCCATATAAGGATGACCAACATTTCCAAAGCAAGGAAAATTAATAGGATTCTTGTTAAGAGGGGTTCCTTGGTTGGTAGATTCCGGAACTATTTCCATTAGATTCAACTTCAGTGAATTTTATTAACAATTTAAAAATATTAACAATTCAAATTCACAATCCACACCTAAGGCATCTCAACAATTAACACACGCTATCAAATATAGGAGTCAAACCACACACAAACAGTTTGTTTCCATAATAGCAACACTAATTGGTGATGAAATCCAACATCACAGAAATTAATGTGAAAAACTGGCAGTTGGAAAAGTTACCCTAACAATTTTCTTAATGAAATAGTTCGGTGTAAGTACCTCCACTATTCCATCTCAAAGTGAAGTGCACCCTTCGGGATGTCCAAGTGAGTATAGTCAACGTCTGATCCAGGTACAATGGGACCTTCCCTCCACTGTCACCTTAGAAAAAATCCTAAATATTATGGCCACTAAGGTCGCCAACTGAGACAAATGCACCTGGGGGAAAAATCTACGATCCAATATACACTCAAGGGAAGAGTATCAAGTTCAATCCCCTTGAAAGCTCCTCGACATGGTAAATCCAAGGTTTGCTAATAAGTGACCCCAGGTGTCTCGACAATGGTTAATCCGAGGTTTATTGTTTGTATTACGTGCACATCTTCTATCTTTTCCAATGAGATGGGTATGATTACCTCACTAGGTCCAACATGATCTCGTGCTTGACTCTTTTAAGAAGAGCTTCCCAGAGCACAATTGCAACAATTGGAATTTTTCCTTACCGGAAGATACTATTGTTTGTTTATTTTCTTTGTAAATTTAACTACTCCCTATTCCAAAGCACTAATCCTGAACTAGATTGGTGGAAAGAGCCCTAGAAAATGTAAAAAATTGTAGATGAATTTTATTAAGCACTGTGAATTTTATTTGGCTGCTATTTACTCAAAGGGTAAATGGATATGAAACGAGTGGTGTTATGAACTGACCCAAAACTGAATGTAATCGAATATGATAACATAATATTTTCAATTCGATGAATCCTAACTAAAGTAAGGAGAGAGTTTCCATTCACTTCCAACGATGAAAAAATTGATAAATAAGAGAAAATATAACAAATTCTCTAATGCACTAATTTCAGAAAGAAAAATTAATGCTAATCAATTCCAAACAATTTTTATTTTTATGTTTTAAAACAAGCATAAAAATATGTAAATTCAAATCAAAGAAACTAATCTAAGCGCTACGGGGCTCTGATTGAGGAATGGCTCCACCTATTCCTCAAAATTGTTGAAAATGCTTTGATGCGGGAACAACTCAAGCATGCCATGGAGGATGTATTATAGGGGAACACAGGAACGAGGGAATCCTCGTACACAACACCCTAGTATGTACAGCGAGTCAAGAAGAACAAAAGAAGAACGGGAAAAGAGTTCCGGTTGAACACGCAGGTTGCGGGATTTCAGATCAGAGACACCATGCTCGACTTGGGATCTGACGTCAATATCCTGCCTCAGAAGATGTGGGAAGCTCTTGGGTGGCCATGGCTGACTTACTCGCCAATCTAGCTCAGGATAGTGAACCCGTACTGCATTGTGCCGATCGGAAGAATTGAAGAGGTCTAGGTCGACATCGCAGGGCTAAAGATTTACACGAATTTTGAGGTAATCGATATTGTGGGAGACAAGGATCCCTACCCTGCATTGCTAGGCATCGACTGGGCTTTTGAAAACTATGCCATCATTGACCTCAAAAAGGAGCTGATGATTTTTGAATATGGAGAGGTTCGAGTCACTTAGCCTCTCGATCCGTATCAAGGTCCGAGATATACATAAACTATGGATAATAGGGAGGATGCTCAGATATTGGAAAACCTATATCAGATGACAGCAGGGAAGCGGGAGGATTATATTATCCCGACAGCAGCTGGCTCTGTAAGTTGGCACAGTGTCCAGAGCTGGGAGCTGGGGTCGGAACTAGCTTGGGAGGACTAGCAGCAAGGTGGGTATGAGACCAGCACGAGGAGATGTGCCAATATTTCCAGAGTCCATTGGATTGGAGCTGAGATAAGGGAGTACCCCACCTTTTCCAACATGCAAGTAGTAAATACCTTCATCACAAAGGTATAAGACAAGGTACCAGAGGAAAATAGGATACCACTCTTGGACGTAGCACTCCAGTCCACATCAGCCAGGTGGTGGAAAAATCACCACAACTCCCGAGAACGAAAACGAAGTTCACCACCGAGTGGGGGTATTTTTGCATATCACGTAATGCCACTGGGGTTGAAGAACACCCCTGATATGTTTTCCAGGATTTTCATAGCTAATTTCCAGGAATACATTCATAAGTTCCTGGAAGTCTACATAGACGATTGGACTGTCTATAGTTTGCTGAAAGACCACGCCACCCTGCTACGCATGATGTTTGATCGGTGTCGACAACTACAAATTTCCTTGAACCTGAAGAAATGCATCTTTGTGGTTCCATTCGGAACGCTTCTAGGACATGTGGTGTGCAGGCAAGGGGTCTGCATCGACCCCACCAAGGTAGTTGTGATCGTTCACATGGAAGCCCCGGTGACGGTGAAGCAGTTGAGGTCACTGCTGGGGCACACAGGTTATTATATACAGTTCATCAAGAACTATGCGAAGATAACTGCTCCTTTGGAAAATTTACTATGGAAGTCAGAGGTGTTCCAGTGGACGGATGACTACAAGTTAGCCCTTGACACTCTAAAGGAGAAGCTGGCAATGGTGCCCATTCTGGTCCATCCAGATTGGGATAAGCAGTTCCATGTGCATATCGATGCTTCCGGTATTGCACTTGGGGCTGTCTTGGCGCAACCATGGGAGACGATAGTTGACCATCCAGTCTACTTTGCTAGCCGCAAATTGTCTAATGCAAAGCGGAATTACACCACCATGGAGAGGGAGGCCCTCGCAATGGTGTACTCACTCCAAAAGTTCCGCCACTATCTCCTAGGAGGTAATTTTAAGTTCTTTATTGATCACTCTGCATTGAAGTACCTAGTCAATAAGCCCGTTTTGGAGGGACGAATATGCCGATGGCTCCTACTCTTTCAAGAATTCACCTTCGAAGTGATTGTCAAGCCCAAGAGGTTGAATGTTGGGCCCGATAATTTATCCAGGTTGGAGATGGGTGAGAATGAGGGCTCTCTAGATGATCAACTGCCTGATGCTGATCTTTTCCAGGTAGAAGCCATACCAGATTATTTGGCCGACATCGCAACTTACCTAACCATGGGGCAGTGTCCTCAGCACTATACCCCGATCCAGAAACGGCACCTGGTCGTCTGCGCCGCTGACTACCAACTGATTGCGGGGAAGTTGTATAAATTGGGCCTTGATGAGATTCTGCAAAGGTGTGTCCTCAACCATGAATGCGAAGCCGTGTTGTGGGAGTGCCATAGCGGCATTGCGAGAGGACACGTGGGGGAAAAACCCACCGCCAGGAAAGTGCTACAAGCTGGACTATGGTGGTCAACAATCCACACAGATAGTAAATAATTTGTCAAGAAATGCGATGTTTGTTAGAGAACAGGGAGGCCCTCTCATAGAGACGAGTTACCACTACACCCAGTGAATGTGTTGCGACCATTTGAGAAGTGGGCTGTCGACTTCGTAGGCCCCATTGCCCATGTAGCCAAGCATTCAAAGGCTCTGTACATCATCACTACCACAGACTACCTCACTAGATGGGCCGAGGCAGTGGTGGTACGGGACTGTATGGCAGATACGACAACCAGGTTCATCTTTGAACACATCATCAGCAGGTTTAGTTGCCCACGGAGCTTTACCAGTGATCAAGGTACTGTTGGAAATACTGAGAGGGGGGGTGAATTAGTATTTATTTCAATTAGAGCATTAATTAATCTTCAATTATTATCAGTTTTTGTACAATGATAGCAGCAAACAAGAGGAACACAAATGCGCACAATTTTTAAGGTGGAAACCCACTCTAGGACAAAAACCACATAATGCTTTTCTAATAATTCTTTTCAACTCCAATTGAAAATAAAGCTCCAACTTCCTAGAATCTAGAAAAGCATTCTTCTCTAGCTCCCACTGGATGGACGCTCCAATGCCCAAGATTCTTTAGTAGTCACTGAACGGATGCACCAACACCCAATGAGCTACAAATCACCCTAGCACCACCCTACCACCCTATAGAAGAATAAAAGAAGAATGGACTCCTGTACTAGGGAAAATGGTCCACTTTACAATGATATAGAATGATGTAGAAGAAGAAGATATACTAGACCATAACCCCAACTTTGACACAACCACCTAATGATGATCCCAGACCTCCCAACACTACCTCTTCAACCCTTGGTAGATAGACACTAGTACAATTTGTACAATAATGTATTTACAATGACTAAGTACAATGATACCTTTACAATGATTGTATGCAGTGCTGCCCACTTGAAGACTTCATATGATGAACTTCTTGCTGCTGTTATGCACCTTGGTTGCTGCTCTTGTCATGCTACCCTCTGCTGCACCTTGTTTTTCTTTTATGCCGTAGAAAGTCTGGTCCTTTGCAATCCTTGACGACAGATAATCTAGCTTTTTCTTGCCTTCTAGGAGCACGATATTGAATCTAGTGTATCTCTGTTATTTCAGATCCTCAATATCTGACTTTCAGTCCTGTAGTAGTCCTCTGAGTCTTATTTCCAATGCCACAGGTCTGACCCAATTTGGATTCTTCAAGAGAGAGTTATACCCAATTTCTCACACTGCCCTATTTATGGACCGTTTCAGCAGAGCGCACTTGTACGGTGTGCCACGTGTCACTGTTTATTCATTTGCTTCTGAAATTTATAGAGCGAAAATTACAGACTGTGCAATATCCATCACTTTTTATGGCATTCCAATCTGATACTTAGAGAGAGAGTTATGACGAATTTACCAAGGTCACTTCTTTGAGATGAATTTCAGGAGCCTGCAAAAACCCTTACTTACACAGATCATATCTCCAAAACCATTGTGCGAATTGATCTGAAATTTTTACTGCAGCTTCCTTAGGATTTTTTCTTTGCCTCATAAAAATTTCAGCTTCTGAGCCTTTGTAGAAAAAAAATTAGAGCGAAAATTCCACGATGACCTATTTAAGATGGCCGAATCCCCTCCCTAAGGAGGAAATGAAGATCGCAATATATATGAATAGTTAAGTTGAGAGGGGATTCAACAAGTGAACGTGGGAGGGTTTTGAGGAGCTTAGAAAATATTAATTATGACTTTTTAATGACCCATGCCCCAACCCCATGGGGTTTTAGCCCACTAACTGGGGTACAAACTTCAAACATGAATATCTCTCAAACCGTGATGAATTACATGGCGTGCCCTATATCAACGGAAACATCTCGACAAGTAGAAACCATAAAAATAATTATTGACCCAGAATATATTAATTTGGTAGGTAAAAATTCTCATTCAATATTGGATTAGCCCCTAGTGCTGCTTGGGTTGACATCAATGAAAATCGCTGATCAACAATCTCCCCCTTTGGCATTGATGGCAACACAAGTACTCCCCCTGCGATCATGACACCTCTTCCTACAACATTCTCTCCCCCTTTGACATCAATGGCAAAGGGTAACTCCCCCTGAAACACAACCATCCTGCAGACCTGTACACACTTCCACTTGCACTGACACACAACCGTCCTGCAAACCTGTACACACTTCCACTCCCCCTTTATATTCTGAAAAAGGAAAATCTAATGAGAACTTGGGAGAATCCCAAGCTTTTGACGAAGATATTCAAATGCTTCACAAGGTAAAGGTTTAGTGAAGATATCAACAATTTGTTCTTTTGTACAAACATACTCAAGTTTGATATTCTTTTCAACGACTTGTTCTCTAACAAAATGATATTTGATCGGAATGTGTTTTGTTTTTGAATGCATGACATGATTCTTGGAGATGCTGATGGCACTAGTGTTGTCACAGAATATGGGAATAGGCTCACTGAATTGTACTTGAAGATCTTGCAAATTTTGTTTCATCCAAAGGAATTGAGTACAACATGATGCTGCTGCAATGTATTCTGCTTCCGCTGTAGATAACGAGATTGAAGTTTGCTTTTTGCTCAACCATGATACGAGACAACCACCTAGATAGAATGCTGCTCCACTAGTACTCTTACGATCATCAACGCTTCTTGCCCAATCTGCATCTGTAAAGGCTTGAATAATGAGATTGTTACCCTTGGGATACCACAAGCCATATTCTTCTGTGCCCTTTAGATATCGAAGAATTCTTTTGACAGAAATAATATGTGATTCTTTTGGTGCTGCTTGGAATCTTGCTACTTGTCCAACTGCTTGCATAATATCTGGCCAAGAGGCTGTTACATATAGAAGACTACCAATCATACATCTGTACAACTTCTAATCCACATCCTTAGATGAGTCGTCTATGCTCAATTTGCAACCTGTTACCATTGGAGTAAAGACGGGTTTGCAATCTTCCATTTTGAATTTCTTGAGCATTTCCTTGATGTACTTGGCTTGACATATAAATATTCCTTTCTCTTGTGAGATATTTGAAGCACTAAGAAGTATGTCAGCTCACCAAGTAAAGACATATCAAACTCACTTTGCATCTTTGTAGAAAAGTTCTTACTTAATCGATCATCATTGCTACCAAATATTATATCATACACATATACCTCAATAATTGTTAAATTATCTTTATCTATTTGTACATAAATATTGTTATCAACAGTACCTTTCTTGAACCCTTGTTGACGTAGATATCCATCAAGACAATCATACCATGCTCTGGGAGCCTGCTTGAGACCATATAGAGCCTTCTTTAACCTGCAGACATAGTCTTCTTTTTGTGATAGTAGAAAACCTTCAGGTTGCTTGATGTAAACTTCTTCTAATTATCCATTTAGAAATGCCGACTTAACATCCATTTGGTAGACTTTGATTTTTCTTGAACATGCATAGGCGAGAAACATTCGGATGGCTTCCATTCTGGCAACTGGTGCAAATGTTTCATTGAAATCAATTCCTTCCACTTGTGCATAGCCTTTGAAAACCAATCTTGCTTTGTTTCTGGTAACCTGCCCATCTTCATTCAATTTGTTCCTGAACACCCATTTAGTCCCAATTACATTTTTATCTTTTGGTCGTGGAACTAATTCCCAGGTGTTATTCTTCTCAATTTGATCCAATTCTTCATTCATAGTTGCTACCCAATGTTCATTTTGGCTGGCTTCCTCAAAACTACTAGGCTCAAAGGTTGCTAGAAAAGCAACGTGAGCTTGTTGTGATGAACGAAGCTGTCGACCTTCATTTATGTCACCAATGATTTGATTTTATGGATGGTTCTTTTGAATCCACTCTTTTGTTCTCCTTGGAGGAGCTTCTTGTTGTTGTTTTGGTATATCTTGATGATCATTGTTTACTTCTTCCTCGTTGATAGTTGCTTCTTGTTCTACAATTTTATCTGTGTCTTTTTCAGCCCCTGTCTCAAGTTTCAAAGATTATAGATCCTCATCATTACTCGCTAGAACACCATCTTCGTCAAATGTAACATTTATGCTCTCCACTATCTGTTTTCGTCTTAGATTATAGCATTTATAGGCCTTTCTTTTGTGTGAGTAACCAACAAAGATACCTTCATCAACACGTGATTCAAAATTACCCAAATTTTGATCTTCTCTTTTGATATAACATTTGCTTCCAAAGATTCTGAAATATTTTACATTGGATGGTTTTCCTTTCCATAATTCATATGGAGTCTTGTTGCAATTATTTCTGAGAAGACTTCGGTTGATAATGAAGACTGCCGTATCAATTGCTTGAACCTAGAATTTTTCATCCAATTTTGAGTACTTCAACATTGTTCTACCCATTTCTTGTACAGTTCTATTCTTTCTTTTAGCAACTCCATTTTGCTGAGGTGTTCGTGCTGTTGAAAATTGCCTTTTTATTCCATTTTTGTCACAGTATTGCTGAAATAATTTGGAGGTGAATTCTCCACCATTATCTGATCTTAAACACTTTATTTTCAAATCAGTTTCATTTTCAACCAACTCCTTGTAGATCTTAAAGCACTCAAATGCTTCAGATTTTTTCTTTAGGAAATTGACGGCTGTCACCCTGATGTAGTCATCTATCATCAACATGAAATATAATTCTCCGTCTAAGCCTTTTGTTCTCACAGGACCACATAGATCAGTATGTATCAATTCCAATGGATGTGATTAAAAGTGTTCTTTTGTTTTAAATTGGAATTTTCTCTGCTTGCCATGCTGACATGCCTCAAATAGTGTGTTGGAAGGTTTTGAGATTTTCAGCATTTCTCTTACTTCTTCCTTTTTGCTTATCCTGACAAGATTGTCAAAGTTTATGTGACCCATTCGTTTGTGCCATAACCAAATTTCATCTTCTTTAGCTAGTAGACATGCTTTAGTTTCTTCATCCAGAACATATATGTCGTTTGGAGCTCGACTTGCTGTAGCCACAATTTTACCATACCTGCCTTTCCTGATTTCACATTTTGTGGAGTTGAATAGCATTGTGTGTCCTTGATCACACATTTGTCCAACACTGAGCAGATTGTGATTCGTGTTTTCGACCAGTAGAACATTCTTGGCTATAACATCTTTGCTTCCAAGAGTGACGGTACCTGATCCTGTAACATTTGAAGATCCATCATTTCCAAAAGATATGGTTCCATCCTTCTTCTCTTTCAGAGATACAAATTTTCTTCTATCTCCAGTCATATGCATTGAGCAACCGCTGTCAACATACCACACATCTTTCTTTTTTTGAGCCTTGAGAGTGAGAGCACAATTGCCAGTCTTCTTCTTGTTCCATGTTCATTCATTCTGTGGCTTCGAAGATTCTTCTGGAGGATTTTCAAGTCTGCAGTCTCTGGCTATGTGTCCAAAGTTATGACATTTGTAACATTCCATATTATTTCTTAAATTTTCAAATCTATTGATGTTTCGTTGAGCCCTGGGAGGTTCATATTTGAAGAATCTCTTGGAATTGTATTGGTTCATAGGATACGTGTGACATTCTACAGCTTTATGACCAAATTTTCCACATGAATAACAATAGCCATGAAAAATATTTTGGTACCTGGATGAAAATCTTCGTCGAGGAATCGTCTTCCAAGGATGTGCTTGCGAATCTTTTCCAATGAAGTCTTCATGTATGTTAGATCTCATAGGTTCATTATATTTTGTTGTAGAAGGTCCTGCTTCTTCTTCTTTGTAACCGAGGCCAGTTCTGTCGTTGTAAGATCGTTGATTGTTGATGAGTTCTTCCAATGCCCTTGAGCTGTTGGCATAGTTTTGGATAGTTTTTCCTTTCTTCACTTCCTTACGCAGCGAGACTACTTCAGCTTCTAATGCTTCCCTTTCTTGGTTGCTTTCTTCCAACTTCTTTTGAAGTGACTCTTCAATACATTTTTGTTCTTCAACCTCAATTTTGAGACCTTGAACTTGTTCTTCAAGAGTATTGGAACAGATCTTCTCAACATTGAGCTCTTTTATAAGCTTGATTGCCTCCTCATAAAATTCTTCTATGGTCAACCCTTCTTCTTCATTGTTTGATACTTCTTGTTTATTGTGCTTGGCCATAAACAATACTTTGTCATTGGCTTCTTCTTTGCTATCACTTTCTTCATTAGATGAGGAGCTATCTTCTTTAGAGAGAAAGTTCCTTTTGGATCCTTTATTTTTTCCTTGCTTGTTGAATTTCTTAAAGCCTTTCTTTCCTTTTGAGTTGCCATCACTTTTGTTTGGACATTTTTCTACGAAATGCCCAACCTCACCACAACCGAAACATATCAATGGAAGTTTACCTTTGAATTTTCCCTTACCAGGTTTTAGTTTTCTCGTAAAGTAAGCATATTCTTCATCTGAAAGACCTTCTCCATCATCTCCCTTTTCTTCACACTTGCAGGTGCATGTCATTTCAATTGAAGGTTATTTGTCCTTATTGGTTTGCTTAGATGCAAGGAACGCAGTTTCTAGATTTGAAGTACCCTTTTCTTCATCAAGTCTCATTTCATATGCTATGAGAACTCCATGTAATTATTCCTTGCTGAGTTTGTCCAGATTTGCACTGTATTCTAAGACCGATACCTTTGGGTTGAATCTCCCTGGTAGCGTTCTAAGAATCTTCCATATAATAGTCTTCTCGTCAATTGGCTCTCCCAATCCTTCCAGAGTATTGGTTATTTCATCAACGTATTGGAAGTATGCAGCAATGTTGCAATATTCTTTCATTCTGAGTTGCTCAAATTTTGATCTATAGATTTGAAGCTTTGCTTCTTTGACATTTGAGTCACCTGCATATATATTCTCAAGCTTGTCCCATACATTTTTGGCGGTTTTACAACCCAACACCTTATGATAAGCAGATTCAATAAGTCCACTGATAATAATATTTTTTGCTTTTGCATCATTTACCAAATTCTTCTTACCTTGTTCATCCGCGGTTGATGTAAATCCATTTTGAACAGTGTCCCATACTTCGTAACCTTGCGCCAAGAGATAGACCTCCATTCTTCCTTTCCAAAGTGCATAAGTATTTTCATTGAATAGAGGTACACCATTCTTGGTATGCTCCATGACCTCCTTCCAGCTGTTAAACTGCTATTGAAGGAACCAAGCTCTGATACCAATTGTTGGAAATACTGAGAGGGGGGGTGAATCAATATTTCTTTCAATTAGAGCATTAGTTAATCTTCAATTATTATCAGTGTTTGTACAATGATAGCAGCAAACAAGAGGAACATAAATGCACACAGTTTTTAAGGTGGAAACCCACTCTGGGACAAAAACCACCTAATTCTTTTCTAATAATTCTTTTCAACTCCAATTGAAAATAAAGCTCCAACTTCCTAGAATCTAGAAAATAATTCCTCTCTAGCTCCCACTGGATGGACGCTTGTTGTAGAGGTAAATACCCTCTGCAGACAGAGGCGATCCCTACTAGCCCAGATCGGGTCTAGCAACAATCATATCATGCTAAGGTGTAAGTTCCTAATTGCAATAAACCAAATGGTGAAGAAGGCTTACCTTGAATCCAACGCTGTTGTTTGTAGAGGAGATAACACTCTCGTTCCCTTGCTATGGCAGATCACAACCCTCACACTCGCCACTATCGAACACTTGCACACGCAAGAAACACGACAAACACAAGCGTAAAACCCAATATATGCAATTATGTATCAGTCAGAGAAGACACAACTCATGATCATAATGAACAATACGAGTGGAACCATAACCAAAGTCGCTTATCATTAATTCATACAAAGGAAAATACAACTTGGCTATGACGCTGAATCTTCCTTTGGCAGGTCATCAGCGGAATACGTCTCGATAAAGCTTGTCAGGAATGGGACAAGCCTCTCTCTTCAATCGTCAATCTCCTTGCTACTGATTTGGCTCTATGAGAACTATCAAGGCTCTTGCAGCATTCTTTAGGCTATGAAGGCTCTTGGAGACTAGCTTGCAAAGGAAAATGGCAAGATTATATAGATGGTGGAAGGGGAGTTGGGATCCCTACAATCATGGGATTGGCCCTATCCTCAAGGAAGCTTCCATGAGAGTTGGAAAACCACTTCCTCTACATGGAGATCCGAAGCCAACATCCCAACTCAATTTAGAGACCAGTTCAGGAATTGGTTGGAGTCAATATTCCACCATTTATTTTTAAAAAACACTCCTTAATAAGCCTGGCGCGGGTACAACACTGAGACAGTGCACCACTTGGCACGCCCTCTTTGGAGGATTTCCCCCATTGGCGCGGGTATGACACTGAGTAGTCGCGCCAAGGCCAAAAAGGCTATTTTTATGGTTTTTCACAAGGAATTGTCTTTAGGGGAATGAAAGTCCTTGTTCAAGGAGATGCCATGAAGTGGTTTCAGGTCATGTCACTGCTCACAGGTCACGGAATAATCCCTCCAATGTGTGGGACAGGGGATTGCAGGGATAGTGACAAATTACTGTGTAATAGATGCCCCCTAAAGCATGAGGCCCGAGAGAGAGAGAAGGGTGAAATTCTTTACGAGAACGTGTCCAACTGAAAACACTGCCATCGGAAAACCTGCGTAGAGAAGTACAACTGATATCTAAAATACATGATATATGTGGTATGGGCGCAACCATCCATAACAGAGTATACAATAATCCAGACCCAAGGCATGGACGCAGCCATCCAGTAAGGATCGATAAATAGACTCAGGTATGGTCGTAGCCATCCAATGAATGAGTCATGCAACCAATCATAATAATCCACAAATCGCAGCCTAGACTCTAATATACAAAATCCAGGGTCTTGCGCTCCATCTTGACCTGAACAAAGTACAAGTTCAAGCATGCGAATAAGTGAGCTGAAGTCGAACATGCAAGAACATTGCCTGATTACCAGCCAATGATGAAAGTTGTTAACAGACGCGAGAGGTACCACCGATAATGACAATGGCCCTCAAGGTACTATAGGTACAATCTACGGCATGTGAATCAGTGAGCTGGCGTCGAACACCTGTAGAATCACTCGATCGGAGGCCAATGTTGAAAACCTCACGTCAAACGCGAAGAAACTGCCATTAAGGCATGCAGGATCCAAGGTACCAGAAGGGAGTCTCTAGATCAGCTTCCCGGATAATGAGCTGAAGTCGACAGGAAGTGACCTTGATCGAAGGTGGGCCATAGTGTTTCCCACATCATCGACGTGAGACAGAGGAACATAATGTCTTTGTGAATCAGGATCAGATGAGAATCAGAGGAAGGTTGGGACTTTTGCAGAGGTAAAATTCTCTTGAACATATCGGCGGCACGACAGTGGATTTGGCAGTATTTGACATCAACAGATTAGGGGTCATGATGACGAGGCAAAGAGCAGATGAGAGGTCAAAAGGGATCACCCAAACCCACGGAGGCAATCATATAATGAGGCGAGATGTCCCCAACCCGACACGAATGCAGACAAGTGCCATGTTCAAGAGCGACATACTGTCGACACGACAACGATTTTGGTTCCATTTTTCCCCACCATTTCTGGCGAGTACCCCAATTATTTTTGAAAAAAAGCTTGAAGGAGATAGCATATGCTTGTAATATAAATATGTCCTTCGGACGAATCCATCCTAGTACATTTAACGAGCCCTAGGAAGAAGAAACTCAAATACCGTCATTACGACTGAATCCAATGTCATCAGGGTTTAACGAGTTTGACAAAGGAAGAACTCAACGTCTTTTCATATTTAGAGAGTTTGAAAAGACAACGGAAAAGTAAACTCCAACATTCCCTTTTCATAAATAGTTCCTCATATCCGAAAAGGTAGAAAACTATGTCTGAGAAAACCTCCTAGTCGCGATATGCTAGGGTATTCCTTTTTCGTAAATAATCTATCCCAGCCCAAAAAAGGGGTAAACATATACTGGGTAGATGTCGTTTCATGGCCACTTTGACGAGATTGAAATGACAAGGGAATCAACAATATTTTCATGTTTAGAGAGTCATAAAAGAGCTGAAAGTTGACTCCTCCTGGAGGAACGAGTGGTACAAGGGGTAGCAACTGGTTCCGGTAATGGTGGAACTTCTCAGAACAAGTAAAGGTTAAGAGGCTGGCTAACAAGACCACTCATCGCAACAGTTCCTCAGGAATGGGTAAAACAACCAAGTGAAGGCATATGATCAGCCAAGCAGATAGTGACGATGGAATGAGAAAACCAAGGCTCATCTGGCAAAAAAAGGTTGATAAAAATGGCAATCACAAGAGGTAAAATGGGAATGGTTTCATTTTTACACAAGCTTGAAATCAAGAAACTCTGCTTGAAGTTGGTTTCATTTTTACACAAGCTTGAAACAAAGATAAACTATGATTGAAACTGGTTTCATTTTTACACAAGCTTGAAATGGAAACAAACTATGCTTGAAAAAAGTAAGCATGCCCCTAGCATGGTGACTCAATTCGAGGTACATGCCCCCCAAGATTTAGTCCATATGAAATGCAGATGGAGTGAAGGTTCAATTTACGAGATCAAGGGAAAGACTCGACTGGGATTTTACGAGATCTTATCAAAGACTCGAATTGAACGGGAACGTGTTTCATTGTTTTAACGAGGTTGACACATTAAAATAACTATCCTCAGGACACATTGTTTCATGGTTTAAGGAGCTTGACACAAGAAAATGAACTATGGTCCGACCAGCTTGTTTCATTTTTTAAGGAGCTTGACACAAGAAGAGGAACTGTGCTCCGACCACCTCGTCATAATGAACAAGAAGTCATCACTTCCAAGAGTTCCACTCCCGATGGAAGGAAAACATCTTGGAATTCTGGACCCAATGCCCCTAGCACACTATGCACAACGGCATCATCCTTGAGTAGAGGCACGGGGTAGGTAGCCACATAGTTGACCTGCGGTGGGGCAGATACAACGGGCAGATAAAAACCAGGAAGGGATGATGGTGGGCCAGCTGCCACATCAGGACCAAAGAACGAAAGTTGATCAATGGTCACGATCTGTCCTTCATGTGGAAAACAGACCACACGAAAAAGGGGGGAGACAAGCGCTCCCATGGCATAGGTGTAATCGCGCCCCAAGAGAAAATTGAAATCCAAAGGTCTTGGAACAACAAACACGTCCATATGGACGGTTTGCCTCCCAAAGTAACAGGTAACCTTGGAAGGATCCCTAATGGTTGACTAGTTCTTTTGTTAAATGCCAACAGATTCTGCGTAACAGGCACAAGTGGCGGCGAACCGAAAGCTTTCCAAGTAGTTGAGGATAAAATACTAATAGACACGCCTTCGTCTATAATGGTGTTGGGTACATCCAGACCAAAGGCCTGTATTGTTATCTCGAAAGGCACATAAGAGGGAAGGCGGTATGATACAAATCGACTCCAATCAAAGGAAGAGACCAAACTACTTGGAGGGGCTACCATCAAACCGAGATGGTCTTTCCCTAGTGTTACGGAAGAGGAAGGAGCATGCTCCATGACCTCCATCTCGAAGGCGGGAGGAGTATCTTGCGGGACCTCCATCATGGGAGGCAGAGGAGCAGCTTCTTGAGATATAAGGATGGGAGAATCTTTCCCCAAGTCCGATGAATCTGAAGAAACAAGAAGAACCTGAGGGGGATGAGATCCAATCTCGATGGAAAAGACCTGGTACATCATAGAAGGAACTAGCTCAACCGATCCCACAACTAATGGTTGGTCAGGGATGGATTCCTGAATTTGAATTTCTGGAGGAGCGGGATTGACCAAGGATGAATCTTGACCAATCATAGGATCAGCTGGTGGAGGACTCAAAGAAAGCTGTTTATAACCAGCTGGGAGGTGTGGTGTAGAAACAGTTGAGGTATCCAAAACTCTCTTGGCTTCATCCATGTATGGACAAAGGTGAATGGCATGGTGCCCTTCACACAACTTACAGGGATTGGTAAGCTTACCTTGCTTCTTAGGAGCCTTACCAATACTAGTCGGAGACGTGCCCCCAACATGACTCCTAGAAGCCAAAGGCAATGGTGGACGCCTGTTGGACCATACTTCGAGCACCTTGGGAATGCCAGGGCAGTCTCAAAGAAGATGGTCTCCCGTGCACAACATGCAAGGGAACTTGACTTTCCGTGGAGGGTTGGAAGGTTTATCAAGAGGAGGTGCGTTAGAAGCTGCAGCTTTAGCCTCTCTCTTATCAGACTTCTTCTTCTTTGTCTTCTTCTTCTTCTTCTTAGCCACCTGGTTACTCGAATCTAGACTTTCACCAGGCGAAGTAGAAGAGGAGGACGCAGAAATAGGCGAAGAAGGGGAGAGGTCCTCCTTGGAATCAACATGATGTTGTTCAGGTGGAGGAGACAGTCAAACAGTAGCTGGGACATTCGGGACCACAGAGGTTGAAAACAACCGAACGAGCAACCCAACAGGTAACCCAGGAAGGGAAAACGTTGCCATATAAGGAGCACCAACATTTCCAAAAGGAGGAAAAGGACCAGGATTCCCTTCAGAGGAGATTCCTGGGTTGGTGAACTCTGGAAAGGCTGCCATCGGAGATGACCCAAAACAACAGCCTAAGGAAACTAACTTTAACCAGAAATATCTTGCGGGCAGTTAATTTTTAAAACATTGAAACAAAACTCTACTATTTCATCTTTTAAGAGTCGAGAAACAGGAAAAAGGTGACTCTATCACTTTCAGTTTTGAAACAAGCGTGAAAGGACAAGCGCTTGATGATCTTTTCAAATTTAATGAGTCAGATAAGATCAAAATGACTGCTCAGGAATGCTAGGCAAAGGGTGTACCAAATAACCATGAACTGCAATATACACCTTGGTTTCAAAATGAAGGAGAAATCAACCAAGGACTTAACGTATGTGCAAACAATCTCCCCGAATGCTGTGTCCGGTGTAGCATGGGTATAGGGCGGCAGACTCAGCATCCTATGGATAAAGGATAGAAACCTAGTGGGGTATCCCTTTATATATGCGACGGTACAGGGAGCACAAGTCCATACTAGTGCTGTCTAAAGCCAAGAGGCGAACGAAAACTACTAGGTTTAAAGACGCTGGAACACGTCTCTAGCCTAGACCTTTAAATATTTCGTTAATGTTCCAATGCTGCCTTAGTGTAAATTGAATAAATTTTAATGTTTATCTTCAATTATGTTTCAGGTTTTAGGCCCTAGCGAGTGTTATGTCTCAAAATCTCCTAAATGCACACTACATGCCACAATATATCATTTCATTCGATGAAAACTAATTACAAGAGAGTTAAGAGCTTTTCACACATTAACAAAATGATTAGACAACAACCAGTAATGTCTCTAATGCAACTAATGGAAACTAAAAGCTTTTCTTTCAAAGTTACTAATCACTAATAACACAGAAAATATTTAATTCACACTAACTAATCAAAAGCAAAAGAGATTTTTGTATTTTCAATGTTTAAGAGCAAAATGCACTAAACAAAATGAAAACTAATGAAAATAACAATTTGAGAAGTGATAGCAAAGGAGTAAAAAGAAGCAAATTTCACTCAACGCAAACACACAATCAGACCTCAAATTGTCAAAACAATCCCTCCAAACCAAGAGAATCCCAAAGACTCAAATGAACCATGTAATCTAGGCTCAAAGCGAGACAAAGCATAATTCGAATGAAGAAGAAACCAATCACTCAAATAGCGCAACAAAACAATAGGCAACCACCAAACGAATGAAGAGAAGCAATCACAAGGTTGACTGAACAGATAGAAACCAAAAGCTCCCACGGGAGGCTCGACACACTATAGCACCTAGATGCCCTAGAGCTAGAATGTAAAATCGATAGAAACGGGAAAACAACCAAAGGACGAAGGTCACAGTTAGTCAAACAAGGCTTCAGAACACTCAATCAGTCGTAAAAATGAAACCAAACACACAGGTCAAGCTCAAAAAGCTCAAAACAGAGTAAACCTTAGCACCTTACAGGATTGGCGCGACTGTAAGGCAGAATCTAGCGCCATAACACAATTGGTGCAGGTAATAGACTGGAAACATGCGCCAATGGGCGCGACTATCAGGATAATAAGCGCGCCAGTCGAGTTTACTATGGAAAAATAAAAAAGAGAAATCCATGGAACAAGCTAGTGATGGTAAAGCTAAACAAAGCCAAACACACAGAAAGAGCTAGCCAAAAGAGCTGATCAAGCAAGCAAAGTCAAGAATCGACTGAAAAGACAAGACAATACTCCAAATAAATGATCCCCAGTGGAGTCGCCAATTTGTTGTAGAGGTAAATCCCCTCTGCGGATAGAGGCGATCCCTACTAGCCCAGATTGGGTTTAGCAACAATCGTATCACGCTAAGGTGCAAGTTCCTAATTGCAATAAACCAAATGGCGAAGAAGGCTTACCTTGAATCCAACACTGTTGTTTGTAGAGGAGATAACACTCCCGTTCCCTTGCTCCGGCAGATCACAATCCTCACGCTCGCCACGATCGAACACCTGCACACGCAAGAAACACGACAAACACAAGCGTAAAACCCAATATATGCAATTATGTATCAGTCAAAGAAGACACAAATCATGATCATAATAAACAATACGAGTGGAACCATAACCAAATTCGCTTATCATTAATTCATATAAAGGAAAATACAACCTGGCTTTGACGCTGAATCTTCCTTTGGTAGGTCCTCAGCGGAATACGTCTCGGTAAAGCTCGTCGGGAATGGGATAAGCCTCTCTCTTCGATCGTCAATCTCCTTGCTACTGATTTGACTCTATGAGGACTATCAAGGCTCTTGCAGCATTATTTAGGCTATGAAGGCTCTTGGAGACTCGCTTGCAAAGGAAAATGACAAGCTTATATAAATGGTGGAAGATTGACTCCAACCAATTCCTGAACTGGTCTCTAAATTGAGTTGGGAGGTTGGCTTCGGATCTCCATGTAGAGGAAGTGGTTTTCCACCTCTCATGGAAGCTGCCTTGAGGATAGGGCCAATCCCATGATTGTAGGGATACCAACTCCCCTTCCACCATCTATATAAGCTTGCCATTTTCCTTTGCAAGCGAGTCTCCAAGAGCCTTCATAGCCTAAAGAATGCTGCAAGAGCCTTGATAGTCCTCATAGAGCCAAATCAATAGCAAGGAGATTGACGATCGAAGAGAGAGGCTTGTCCCATTCCCGATGAGCTTTACCGAGACGTATTCAGCGTCAGAGCCAATTTTTATTTTCCTTTGTATGAATTAATGATAAGCGACTTTGGTTATGGTTCCACTCGTATTTTTCATTATGATCATGAGTTGTGTCTTCTCTGACTGATACATAATTGCATATATTGGGTTTTACGCTTGTGTTTGTTGTGTTTTTTGCGTGTGCAGGTGTTCGATCACGGCGAGCGCGAGGATTGTGATCTATCGAAGCAAGGGAATGGGAGTGCTATCTCCTCTACAAACAACAACGTTGGATTCAAGGTAAGCCTTCTTCGCCATTTGGTTTATTGCAATTAGGAACTTGCACCTTAGCATGATACGATTGTTGCTAGACCCGATCTGGGCTAGTAGGGATCGCCTCTGTCCGCAGAGGGGATTTAAATCTACAAAAACTCTCCAATGCCCAAGATTCTTCAGTAGTCACTGAACGGATGCACCAACACCCAATGAGCTACAACTCACCCTAGCACCACCCTACCACCCTATAGAAGAATAAAAGAAGAATGGACTCCCGTACCAGGGAAAATGGTCCACTTTACAATGATATAGAATGATGTAAAAGAAGAAGATATACTAGAACATAAACCAAAATTTGACACAACCACCTAATGATGATCCTAGACCTCCCAACACTGCCTCTTCAACCCTTGGCAGATAGACACTAGTACAATTTGTACAATAATGTATTTACAATGACTAAGTACAATGATACCTTTACAATGATTGTATGCAGTGGTGCCCACTTGAAGAATTCATATGATGAACTTCTTGCTGCTGTTATGCACCTTGGTTTCTGCTCTTGTCATGCTACCCTCTGATGCACCTTGTTTTTCTTTTATGCCATAGAAAGTCTGGTCCTTTGCAATCCTTGACAACACATGATCTAGATTTTTCTTGCCTTCTAGGAGCACGATATTGAATCTGGTGTATCTCTGTTATTTCAGATCCTCAATATCTGATTTTCAGTCCTGTAGTATTCCTCTGAGTCTTCTTTCCAATGCCATAGGTCTGACCCAATTTTGATTCTTCAAGAGAGAGTTATACCTAATTTCTCACACTGCCCTAATTATGTACTGTTTCAGAAGAGCGCACTTGTACGGCGTGCCACGTGTCACTGTTTATTCATTTTCTTCTAAAATTGATAGAGAGAAAATTAAAAAATGTGGAATATCTTTCACTTTTTATGGCATTCCAATCTAATACTCAAAGAGAGAGTTATGACGAATTTACCAAGGTCACTTATTTGAGATGAATTTCAGGAGCCTGCAAAAACCCTTACTTCCACAGATCATATCTCCAAAAATATTGCGCAACTTGTTCTGAAATTTTTACTGCATCTTCCTCAGGATTTTGGCTTCGCCTCATAAAAATTTCAGCTTCTGAGCCTTCGTAGAAACAAAACTAGAGAGAAAATTCCACGATGACCTGTTTAAGATGACCGAATCCCCTCCCTAAGAAGGAAATGAAGATCACAATATATATGAATGCTTAAGTTGAGAGGGGCTTCAACAAGTGAATGTGGGAGGGATTTTAGGAGCTTAGAAAATATTAATTATGACTTTTCAATGACCCATTCCCCAACCCCATGGGGTTTTAGCCCACTAACTGGGGTACAAACTTCAAACATGAATATATCTCAAACCGTGAAGAATTACATGGCGTGCCATATATCAACGAAAACATCTTGACAAGTAGAAACCATAAAAATAATTATTGACCCAGAATATATTAATTTGGTAGGTCAAACTTCTCATTCAATATTGGTTTAGACCCTGGTGCTGCTTGGGTTGACATTAATGACAACTGCTGATCAACAGGTACACACTTCATTGATGAAACTATCAAATTGTTGCTGGACACCTTCATGATCCAACATCACAAAAGCAGCCCGTACCACCCGCAGGCCAATGGAACTATTGAAGCGTTCAACAAAATCCTCGAAAAGGGTTTGACGAAGATCTACAATGCCAAGCAATATGATTGGGACGAATGGTTGTCAGCCGCACTATGGGCCTACAGAACAACAGTGAAGCGTTTTACTAATAAAACACCTTTCCAGCTAGTGTATGGCCGTGAAGCTGTGATTCCCGCCGAGTTCACCATACCGAGTCTTTTGATCGCCACCTCCCTAAAGTTCTCAGAGGAGGAATCACTACAGGAATGCCTACACGAATTACAAGAACTTGACGAGGCCAAGTTCCTTGCCGAGTTTCATCAAAAGGTTCAGAAAGACAGGCAGAAGGCGTGGCATGATCACCACATCAAGAGAAAAACGTTCCAAGTTGGAGGTAAGGTTCTCCTATATGATAGCAGGTTTCAGAAGTTTCCAGGAAAATTGCAGATGCATTGGTTGGGACCCTACTTCGTCGTCGAAATTAACGATTTCAAAGCCGTTCGGTTGGCTCAACTAGACGGTACTATTTTACCTGGGTGGGTGAATGGCACATGCCTGAAGCCCTACAATGACTAAGTTTCTTTAGCTTTCTGTTAATAACTATCGCACCTGAGAGACGTCCATGGAGTAGAGTCGTTGAATAACTCTCCCGCACCCGGGATGAGTGTAGGTAGTGTATTTTTTCCATGCATAAGTCGTCGATAACTGCTAGGTTGCGGGGACCGCAACACAACTGATTGTGGTTGGGGAGGGGCACGTCCAGCGTGTCATCCCCATAGGATAAGGAAATGTGTCAAGTGTTAGTACCTATCATTTCATTTAGTACTTGTGTTAGTCCGTAGGATCGCCAAGATTTGAAACATAAATTTCCATAATTAGAAGTAACCTTGCAATAATCATTTTTCCATAATTTGAAGTAACCTCAGTCGTCGCATCTGCCCATTTCCCCATACCATCGTCAGCAGATGTCAGAACACACCTAAGTAGGCGACTGATCACACGATTATCGCCGTGGAGGATGCCAGCAGGAATTAATTCGTTATGGGGTCTCATCAACCTCACTCGTGCTGGTTAATTACATAGCCTGCATGAAGAAAAGTGTGAGAATGCTGGAGAGATTCGAGTTAGAGTTAGCAATTTCTGAAGACGCAAAGGAAATTGGAGCAGAACCAGAGTAGCAGAGGTGTCCCGAAGCAAAGAGCCAAGAGAAGGGGCTGAGAACGATTCTGAAGGTGTATCAATGCCGCGCAAAGATGACAAGAGCCAATCCAGCAGTAGTAGAACGGGCGCTCGACAGTCAGATTCATAAGATGGAGTCCCTCGTCGGGAAGTATGACAGTGCCACCCTCATCGATGTAGACCTCACGGACTCTTTCGAGTTCCTAGCACTTAAACGCCAGGTGTACATGGAGAGCTATACCACAGAAGCAAAGAGAGCAGCAACAAGGATTTTGCCTAAGTTTCGAGGCATCCAGCAGTCCTCCATACTACATTTGAGGAACCTGCCAGTATTTGGGACGACAGGAGCAGCCATGCAATGTACCAAGTTCTTGCTCAGTCGAATTCATAACGGGTCCTTGTGGTTGGGCATAGAAATTCAAATCCATGCCGAGGACATTCACCAGCTCACAAGGCTCTCACAGGAAGGCCCGAATGTATCCTTCGCATGCTAGACCACCTCCAAAAGAGCAAAGAAGTCAGGGGACGTGGATTATTATGCAAAATATGGCACTCGGCGGGGAGGAATGGGAGCGAAAATGGAACTCATCAACAAGTCCGAAGTTAGGTTCGCGTGTTACCTCATTTCCAGTGAGACAATGAGGCATTAAACCAAGGGGGAATGTACCCTGGATACCATTTCCATCGCGTAGCATTGTGTCCAGGGGACTAGGTTGAATTGGTGCTCCTTCTTGCTGAAGGAGTTGTTCGACAAATGCAAGGATAATTACAAGAGGGTAACGAGCTTCATCTATGGATACTTGATAGTTGCGCTGGCCATGTGGAAGTGTCATGCCCCTCTCGTCAGGCTGCCGATAGAAATAGTGGAGGGTCATCCTTTAGCAATGAAATTCATACCATGGAAGGTGTCGGGGGATCCCAGCACCAAAGAGGTCAATGCAGAGGCCTTCTAGAGTTGGTATGGTTTAATGACTGATGTGGTGACAAGTCAGCAGAGGATTCCCAGAAATCTGCTGGACAGATATAGTGAGCAAGTCTGGTTCGAGGTTAGCCACAAGAACACCTTCCTTCGACCTAATTGTGTGCCGGAAGATACATTTTAGATGAGGCCGCTGAAGTTCCAACTTGATGATACAACCTTCCATGACAAAGTTTGTTCATGGCCGGGGGTTGCGATGGAAGTCCGAAGCGGGGTATACACATACAATTTCGACAAGATGCTACCACAACAAATTTCTGGCGAATCGGAAGCAGAGGCGGCCAAAAGGGTCTCCAACTTGCAACTCTTCCCACTCATTCGCCAACTAAACACACAGGTATGAATCCTCAATGAAGTGGTCTGAGTAGTCTCAAGCGGTGCCACTCCTTTCCCTGTTTTTTCTGAATTTCAGCTTTCTCAGTCCACCTCGCTTCTCCGCTCGATCTCCATCACTTCCCCCATTCCTAATATTTTGTTTTCTTCACCAAGTCCAATGACCACCCCGCTGGGGGAAAAGAGTAAGTCCTCAAATCTCCTAGAGGCTCCCAAGGCCAAGAGGGCCAAAACCATAGAGTCAAGTCCAGTGGTTGAACTCACTAAGAAGGATCCACCCTGGCCACTGAGCCCAGGGGTACCCATCCAAGAAGAACCACTCATCGAGACAGGGGCAATAGGCGGGATTCCACCTCAACCTCCCCTTGACCCCTCCAACTTCATAAACATCCGTATTTCACCACCCCGTACCGACCCACTCCCACCTACCACTTCATCCGCACCATCCAACTCATCCGCCATCGTATCAGACCCAGTAATCCGGGACCTAATCAATGGGGACCATGGGACTGAGGCCAACTCAAGTACAGTAGTGACACCACAGGTCAACCCTGCTGGGGACCCCCAGACCAATTTTTCTGATTTAATCACACAGATGGCGCAAATAGTTGCAGACACGGCTGGGACACAGCCTGAGCCTACTCCACTTTAGCAGACCGTCCAAGAAGATCAGGGGGAGCGGTCAGACCTAAATATGGCGGACTCTGCACCCCATCCAACTCTGCCACCATCCCCTCAAGGACACTCCACCAGATCAGTTTCTAGTGGGCAACCACTGTAGGAGCGGCGACCGGATCAAGGTACTTCAGGGGCCGAAAGTATGGAGATGTGGGGCATGGCTTCGCTGTACCACTTCATTCAGAAGGTAGCCCAGTAGGAAAAAAGGCTCCACTCTGAGCTGCAATAGAGGTGTGAGCAACAACAACAGTAGATAATCGCGCTTACTGAACAGTGCGAGCAGCTCACAATGGCACACGGGTAGCTCCAGGACCAGATGAACGAGGTGGCTAGGGTTTTCGCGAGACTATGGCCTCCAGTAACGGCTCACTACACTCGGATGCCAGTAGATGTGCTAGAAACGGATGTATTACAGCGAGCAATCCACCTTAGGGTTGCATACATCGACCTCCACCAGGAAAATGCAGAGCTCCAGGCAGCATTAGCAGCACAGCCAGCGCTGCCCGACCCAACGACAATCTACACAGCACAGATTACGGAGAAACAGGGCTAGGTAACCAAGATGTAGGAAACTTTGAGTACTGCAGCTCGAGATACCTATGACCTCCTGAAAGGTCTATAGGAATGCTCGACGGCCCTTACAGTAAAGACTCAGCCCATTTCAACTCTGCAACAACTCTCAAAAGACATTCAGGATGCCATGGACCCCTCGCAGCTGGACCAGCTGTATGCCCAGGCGGATGCTCTAGAGATTCAGATCCAACAGATAGAGGCCAGTTCGGTAGTGTCCAAGCAGGAAATTCGAGAGCTTCGCTAGCCCCTCCAAATCAACACCCGGACAATGCAGCAGTTAGCCGCCGAGGTCGGAACCCAAATCAGCATGGTATTCAGTGCTGTACTGGTGAACTTCGGGGAGGAAGCTATCACCAAGATCACCACGAAGACAGACACATTATTACAGGGGTGGCAACAGGCTATGACAACCTTCAACGATCTTAAGGCTTCAGCGTTGAGCAAGGTCCAGGAGTTGGGGCCCTTGTTTGGATAGCAAAATGAAGGTGCGCAGCAGGAACAGGGCACAGGGTCCGGCAGAGCTATGGAGGTGGAGATAGTGATTTGTGATTGACTCGGGACGACTCAAGAAACTGTGGTCGGGGCCTGTTGGGGACCTTGTTTTTAATTTTGAATAAGGAACAAATTTTGGGTTGTGGATCGACACATGGCAGGCGCAAAAACAACAGGTAGCGGAGCTGCCGAGGTTGTGGAAGAACAGGAGATAGCTGATGAGGCTGATGCAGATAAGTACAGACGAAGAGAGGATATGTTAGAGAACAGATAGCAAAACTCATGGGAAATAGAAAGAAGCCGAAAGCAGCTGAAGAAGAACACAAGAGAAACTAGCAGTTGCACTGGCAGGTGAATAAATAGGCCATCACCTAGCCGAAAAGGAATTCATGCACGAATGCAGAGGGATTGAAGAGGATCGAGCAGACGCTGTAGAAGAGCTCAGTCCTGAGCACAAAATCCTTGTAGTTCCTAGGCTTCTATTGATCTATCATGGCTGTATTATCTATCTCTCTATCCTATGGGACGTCTGTAATAGAAATGGAAAGCTCTTCCTGTTGAGCGATGTAACTATGGATCCAGCTGAAGGTTATTAATATACTTGAAGGTTGTTGTCTTATTGTATGAGTTCACGTATGCATGATGTCTGTGGTACCTTAAAATTTTATTTCCTTAGTATCTGCATAATGTTTTGAGAAGATCTTCTATGTATGATGTTATGTATGCAAATGATTCTATGTTAGCTTCAAGTTTCGAATCCATCCGCCACTACTGATTTTTTCCCCTTCTGCATGTATCGCGACACGCCTCGGGTGAGACTCTCTGCTTTTAGGAGTAAGGTGAAAATTCCAGCGTGGTTCTAGACTACAACGGACTCCTTTGTTAGCCCCAATCCTGAGTTATGGTCTTGCACTGTGAGACATAACATTTGTTCCTTATAGCAAACATATATATATATATATATATATATATATATATATATATATATATATATATATATATATATATATATATATAGCTTAGACTTAATAGAATAAATACCTAAAATCCTCATGGGAATGTATCAAGAGCTATTATAGTCCTCCAAACCATAATTTGATCTCGTCATCCAATTAACCCTGAGCCCTACTCATCAACCAAATTGTTGTGTAGAATTGATGGCTTCTCCCCAAAGTCCTACGTTGTCGTTTCTTGTTGGACATGTTAGATCTATGTTATCTATTGGCACATAAATCCACTCCCTAGAAATGTTAGTAACTTGATGAACATGTGGTTGAAATTTTAGTGTAAAATTTAGAATAATATGTTAAATAATGTCCCATGCAAGTTATTCTCTTCATTTGGGTTTGTGCTTGCTGGCCTTAGGAGGTGTTTATAGAGTTTCATGCCTTGCTTGCCCTATAGATTTTAAAAATAGACACAAAAAATAACATATAAAATTTCCTTTCATATAAAATCAAGTTGTCAAAATGGGTTACAAAATATATTTTGTAAATAGTTGTGGAGTTCCCTTCAACGTTAGCTTTAAATGATGAAAGAAAATTTATAATAAAAACATTTTAAAAAAGTTTTTTTATCAAAATAAATGCCTATGAACTTCTAAAACATTGCATCCAAATCCACCTTAGGCTGAAATAAGGCAGAAGAAGGACAACACCAAACCACGCTCAGCCTCGTAGCTAGCCCTACGAGGACAGGAGAGGGCTCTCTCCGGGTCAATCTCAATGAAAATATTAAAAGGGGCTCGAGATGACGAAAAAAAAAACTGATTTTAGGCTAGATAAACAAAAATGAGGGCTTGATTTTGATTTTTAGGGGTTTTTGTTGGAAAAAGGGGAAAGACAATTTTTGGGCTTGGGGATGAGGCCAAATCTTGCAGAGTTCAAGTTGGGGAAGGGTAGGCAATGATTTTGATGTCTTAGATCAGATGAATGGATAGAAAAGACTTCTGAGAAGCTGAAGAGGGCAAGAGAGTGCAAGGATCCTCTTCAAACTGACGAAGAACACGTAAAACTAAACAAAAGTTTAAGGCAGAGCACCAACAAATCAATGAATTCTACCTCAATTACTCATTTGTTTAATTCAGAAGCATAGAGAAGGGAAATGCCATACATATAAAATTAATGAAACTTAAAATAACATGGAGAGAAACATCATCAAAACTCAGAAGCCACAAGGATCCCAACAAGTGCTGCAAAACTCTGGTCTTTCCTTTGCCAAAAACTGAAAATGGATATACAATGAGGTGCCAAAATTTTCCCAAGTATCCAACCCTGAAAATGTCTCAGAAAATACAATATATAGACCATCCTAACCCCATCCCATGCCTCTAGGGGTCGAGCTCATCCTTCTAGGAGCTGTTTCAACCAATTCTAAACATGGAGCTAAAATCTAGGCAACCAAACAACTTGCCTCTATATGCTAGGAAACTGATCCATTCACTTAATTTTCACTTTTTAGTGAATGAATCCTCTAGAACAAGTAAAAACATGCCAAATTTACATCATAGTCATAAAATTACATCATGGTAGGTCAATCATCACATGAAAAAGTAAAACTAGTCAAAATTGGGCGAATTTCTGAGCTGAAGAGTGAAAATGAGGCAAAATTTCTCTATGCGCCGGGCTCAAAAACTCAATGTGTCGCGCCACTTTGGAGGTGATTTTGAGGCACTTCCAGAAGTCAAAATTGATCTCATGATAGCTCGTTGGAAAGCCCTAGATGTCTGATATCCAACCCAAGTGGAATTTTCCAATTTGGATGTCATTTGCCCCTCCAAAACTGCAATCTCCCAAGTCTGGTTCCTGCTAGTGCAAAAAGTGGCAGAAAGGCCATTTTTGGAGTGTTTTTGGCCCTTTAGGCAGCCCATAATTTGATGAAATTCTTCGGCCATTCCTGAAAATACATAATATATCATGAAAAACCCAAAAATGCAAAGTTTTCCTCCAGAATATGTCCCAATCATAAGCGCGCGTCGGGTGGCGCGACGCGTCGGGCGGAAAAACCTGTTTTGCAACCAAAATTTTCAAAATGACAAAATCTTCTCCAAATTTGCTGAAATTTGGAGTGAAGGTCTCCCATCATGTCTCATGCTAAGCCAAGGAAACTTCGGCCAGGATTCGAAGTGGATCCGGCCTTTTCCGATGTTTCAGTGCTTTTCTCAACCTCGCCTTCAAGATCTTCATTTTTGCTCTGCAAACGTGTGTGTGGGCCCAATAGTGGTTTTTCATATGTCTGAGCATGTATTTTTCCCTATTGACCTTCGCTAAGAGCTTCTCCAGATGAATTTTGACGTGTGTAAGGCAAGTCTCTCGCTCAAATGGTGTCATGTCACCTGGTCTCTTTCGGGCCAATTCACGGTCTTCACGGATTTGCCGCAACTCTATAAGTGTCTGCTGATCCTCCAGTTGTTTATTACGCTGCTCCAAGTAATATATAACTCACTGAGCTCTCTGCAACTTCACAGTCAAAGTATCAATCTTAGCCTTTTGTTCCAAGATGATCTCTTTCAGCTTTGAGCTAGGAGACCTCGCATCAACATCGATCAAAATAAAATCAGTATCTTGGCCTCGCGAGGGGCCCTCATCGTGCATAGGCTTCTTGCCTCTGTCTTGTACCTGTGCTGATGTATAAGGTGAGACCCCTTCCACGCCATGTGGAGATCGGCACCCTTCATCCTTGTGAGGCCAACGAACCCTTCCACCACGGTGGGTCGTCCTCGACCTCGTCTTCTTGTCAGGCTCGTGGCCTGCAGTATCTCCCTTTGCTGAACACGATGAGAACAGTCCTGGGAACCTCAGAATGGAAACAGTCTTTGAAGGTCAAAATATATGGCGTCCGGAGGAGGTGAGGAAGTGCAAAGAAGTCACAAGAAATGAACTCATCCCATGTGATGCCCTGCAAACCAAGCTGATGTACCACAATGATTTTGATGAGCGCATAATGATAAATGCTGTTATGTTGCTGCTCCGAAGTCTTCTTTTGCACAAGGGTAGTCATCCGCTCTATGTTTCGGCACATGAAGTATGGAATATTCATCATTCGCACTCTTGTGAAATGCATCAAAAGTATGATATGATATGCATAAAGGCGTGAGAATCTACCCTCACAGCTGAAGTATCTAATGATGAGCTTCATTAATGGCGCATAGGAATCCTTCAGAAAACGGAATGGGAAAACTATGCTCAGCTGCCTCAAATATCCAGGCCTGATGTAAGGCTCATAATATGCTCTATCCAGCTACTATCTCTTATTCCACTCCTCACCAATGTTCGGTATCCCAGTCGCCTCAGAAATAGCCTCTTGTGTCAAAGTGAAGTTCACTCCAACAAGATTTACATGACCATCACGCAAATGTAGGACAAATAAGTGAAATAACTACGGATGGTGCTGAATCTGAGATATCATTTCACAATACTGAAAAGTTCATGAATGTTGCTGAAAGCATGTCATTGCAAGCGGGCAGGCCTTCAATTGAGCCAAAGAAGTGGGCTCCTCCCTGACGTGCCTGCCACTCTTATGAGACCTCCTCGGTACATTTAGCTCTGCGGTTGAATCACTGTCCTGCTCATATCCCTGCTCATATGATGAATTTGTTTATGACATGATGCTGAAATGTGTTTGTCAATTATATGTTTGGTTGGTTTGAAAATGAGCAATTGGTGTATTTGTTTCAATGCCAAATGTGTACTCAAGGGATAATGAGGGACTGTGGTAAGTATAAACAGTGGGAAAGAGGACTTTCAAATGAAATTTATGATGTGAAAATAATCACTTGACTGTATGGGGATTAAGGATTTGGAAACTCTTTGCAAATAATATGGGAAAGGTAAAGAGATAGGAGTGGTAGGGTTTAGTAAAAGGGAACAAGGGATATGAGTAGTTGGGGAGGTTAGGGAATAAGGGATTAAATATAATGGTATAATTATAAAAAGGAAAGGATCATAAGTGGGAAGGACATTTGGCAACCAAATTTCAGTTTCAAAACACCAATTTCCAAAACCTAAAGGAGCAGATTTTGTTGTAAATATAGGGTTTGTATTTTCAAACTTCAAACTTTCAAATCTTCCCTCCAAACATCATCAAATAAGATTTAATAGCAGGAGCAAGCATCACACACTTACTTGGAGGCAAATGAATCGAATTGATTTGAGTTTGGAG
The DNA here is from genome assembly GCA_034641835.2 of Pinus albicaulis. Lineage (NCBI taxonomy): Eukaryota > Viridiplantae > Streptophyta > Pinopsida > Pinales > Pinaceae > Pinus > Pinus albicaulis. Next base: position 931,435,165 of record CM076579.1, on the reverse strand, counting down.
CAAGAATGACGATTTTTAAGCCTGTCGAGCCTGTGCGCCGCGCGCAGGCCCAATGTGCCGCGCTCAGTGGGTGCGCCGCGCCCTTAGAAATTTGCACAGAGTTTTTCGGCTCTATGCACCGCGTCGTGTGTGTGCGCCGCGGCCTATCCCAATGCACCGCGCTGCCTTCAACACACACATTCGGCCTTCTAAAACGTAGTTTCACTCTTCAACCTCAAACTTGAATTTCTCTTGGAGATTTTCTCAATCACTCTTGTTGCAAATGAAATGAATGGGCTTTGAGAAATATCTTATAGACATGGTTTTAATTTTTGTTTCTTCAAAACCCATTTTGTAATGTTTTTGACTTTTGTCACTTTTTCATTTAATAGAACTCTGTCTTTTGCTTCCTCACTGACTTTCTGGAGCTTTGAATGATGAAATTGGTTGATTTTTTGTAGGGATGTTGGCGTTGAACCTTGGAAAAGGAAAACCAGAGTCTGCTTTGAAGTCTTCATGACTGAAAAATACCTGATTATTACAAAAACAATTTTGATAATTTCTTCTTCAAAACAGAGTTTTGAAGAAGAAACATTCTCGAGCATATTGATAATGAAAATTTTGAACTGAAAACTTGTTGAAAACATTCTCATGGCCTGCGGGCATTATACAACATTTCGAAAGACCACACCCTAGACCTAGAAACTAGAATGAATCTTTTGACCAAAATAACCATTTATGCCTGTAAATGACATGAAATGAACTTTGATGAATTTTGAGAAATTTGACCAACCCAGCAGGTACAAGCATGAGGGGAAATGAAAGAACAAAACCCTTCCGTCAGACAATGGCATGCCCCTAACGGAATGCAGATTAATGAGCGGAATGAGACACCTAAACAATGAAATGCAATAAGAGAAATGATCTCTGACAGAGGGATGTAAAGACCGAATCTAACATTGGCTCCAATGGGGATGGTAGCTCCTTGGAGGTGCCAAGAACGACAGATATTTGGGAGAGCAGACCAGTGCCTTCGTCCATTGGGCTATGGAGTCCATTATTTTGACAAAACAACTCAATAATTTTGACTAAAACTTTAACTTAAACTGACTCGAATTTTAAAATAGAAATGACTGAACCAAACCGACTAAACAGACTCAAACGAAAAAAGAAATCTTTCTTCAGAAATATAGCCTTCACTTCGGGCCCCAGACTGAAGAAAAGACTACAGTTCACACTTACAATGAAATTGAAATACATGATATGTACAATGAAAATGATCAGCAAAAAACAACTTAAAAATGGTACCGCTTGAGCAACAGGCCATTGACCGGCCCTCCTGGACAGTGTTCACCGTTCATCTCCTTCAAAAGAAAGGCGTTCTGACCTCGATATGTTGCAATCTTGAATGGACCTTTCCAGAGGTTTTCAAACTTATCGTGTTTACCTTTGTCCTCATTCCTAGCATCCCACTTCAGTACCACTTCCTCCAACTAGAATTTATCCGCCTTCGCTTTCCTATCATAGATATTTTTGATTCTCTCCTGCAACTTAAATGTGTTCTGGAAGACCTCTTCTCTCGTTTGCTGCAAATGAATCATCTGATGAATCCTTCTCTGCATATGGCTTTCTTCACTACCAGCTTCCTAAAAAAGCTTGACCACCGGAACAACAAGTGAAGTAGGAAAGACGGTATCTACTCCATAAACTAACTCGAAGGGGGACATACCAATGGACTTCTTTTGACTTACCCGATCAGCCCATAGCGCATTCACTAGCTTCTTATGCCAACTCTTCTTATTGATGTCCAACAAATTTTTAATGATATTGACTAGAGACTTATTGGAAGATTCCGCCAAACCATTACCTTATGGATGATAGGCGGTTGAATGCCCCAAAATGATTTTATACTTAGCACAAAAATCAATCATCTTTCTTTATTTAAAAGCCGCTGCATTATCTGTGATCAATTTACTCGAGCAACCAAAACGAGACAAAATGTTGTTCTTAAGGAAATAAATAATTACTGAATCGGTGGCTTGTCTTGTAGGAACTGCTTCGATCCATTTCATAAAGTAATCGGTGGCTGTTAGAATCCATCTATGCTGTCCTGAAGAAGGAGGATGGATTTCCCCAATGAAATCCAAACCCCACTGCTGGAAGGGGGCGCTTACCTCAATAGGCTTGAGTGGAAATGGCTGTAATTTCTGTCTTCCTTCAAAAATATGGCACTCATGGCAGCCTTTGATTGTTTTATAGACATCAGCAAAGAATGTTGGCCAATAGTACCCAGCTCTCAAAATCTTATTGGCAGTTGTTTTCCAAAAATGATGACCGCCGCAGTCACCTTTGTGAAAATCTTCCATTACCTTCTTCACTTCTTCCTCCACCAAAAAATTCAATAACACACCACCTGGGTCTTTCCAATAAGGTGCAGAATTCAAAATACAAAATTTTACAGCCTTCAGTTTCAAAGTCCTACCTTTGTTTCTAGTCATGCCGGGCGGTGATGACAGATTTTGAAGAACATACACGATATCTGAATACCATGGGGAATCAACAAACATTTCCGATACCTGAAGTGGCGAATTCTCCTCATCTTCATCAGACATAGCAGCAATCAGATTTATGTCTAATACGTGTAAATTCGATTCGGCCATAAGCTTCGCCAGCCCCTGTCCCTTGATAAGTTTCATGGGCCTTATTTCGACATCATATTCCAGCAAAGCTGCGATCCACCTACCACGTCTTCCTTCTGGATCAGTCTGTACTAAAAAATATTTCACGGCAGCGTTAGGAACATAAGCTAAAATATGGGAATGCAAAATGTATACCCGGAAATCCTTCAATGCCTTTACCAGTGCCAGAGCTCGTTTCTCAATGATGTTGTATTTCAAGGCTGCGTCTCTAATAGTTCGACTGAAAAACGCTATGGGCTTCTCATGTCCATCTCTTTTCTGCATTAACACAGCTGCCATGGTATGTTCTGAAGCAAAGGAAAACAAAATAAAATCTTGGGTGTAATCCAGGCTGATTAACACTAGAGCTGAAGATAGTGCCAACTTCACCAAATTAAAGGACTTTACCGCATCTTTAGTCCACTTCACTTGGCTGTCCTTTTTCAGCATATTTTTTATTTCTCTCAAATGCTCATCAAGGTTAGGGACAAAAAGATGCAAAAATTTCATCTTACCATTAAAAGACTGAATCTCCTTCTTGTTCCTAGGAGGGTCAATTTGTTAGATTGCTTCAACACGTGCTGGATCAATCCAAATGCCATCTTTGGAAATAATGTGACCAAGTAATTTGCCTTCATCCATGGAAAACAAGCTCTTTTTAGGATTAAGCGAGACACCATATTTTCTGCACTTCTGAAAAACAACTTTCAAGTGATACATATGCTCTTCATCGAAATTGGAAAAAACTGTCAAATCATCAAGGTATATAACAAGGAAAACATCTTTTTCATTCGCAAAAGCCATGTCCATCGCCCGCTGGAAAGTTTCACCAGCATTCTTCAAACCAAATGGCATCTTGGCATAGTGAAATGTCCCCCACGGAGTGGTGAAGGCTGTTTTGTCACGGTCGTCCTCATGGACCAAGATTTGGTTATATCCAGAATACCCATCGAGTAGTGACATCCGAGATGCACCCACTACTCGCTGCAATATATGATCCATCTTAGGCAATGGATAATTGTCCTTCAATGACACCTTGTTCAAATTTCTGAAATCAATACACAATCGAATCTCACCTGTCTTTTTCCGCACTGGCACTAAATTGGAAATCCAATCAGAAAATCTGATGGGAACAATGATTCCTTCTTTGTACAACCTGTTTACCTCCTTCTCAATCGATGGCAGCAACTTCGGATTGATTCTTCTTAGCTTTTGTCTGAAAGGCTTCTGATTAGGCTTAATTGGGATAGTATGCTGGATTATATTGGTGTCATACGTTTTTAAATCTGAGTAATCCCAAGCGAAAGCATCAGCAAATGAAGACAAAAAACTCACATATTTAGCCTTTACATCTAGTGGCAATGATTTGGATAACTTTACCATTTTGGGGTTTTCAACTGTCCCAATATTTACATGCTCTACTCCTTTTTTCAGTCGGTTGTAAAGTTGGTTTCTTGGCCACATCATCCTGATCGAAGAGCTCTTCTAAAGGTATCAAACCTTTAGGAATAATGTTATCTTTCAGCTGTAACAATTCCATTTGATTTACTTGAACATCATCACCATCATCATATTCTACATCGATTGAGGTATCTTTGAACTTACCTTTACTTTGCAGAAAATCATTAATCTCATCATCATCTTGGAAAACTTGCCAACATCTCTGATTATCCGAGACGGTAGGACGGTGCTTCACATGGATTTTGAACTTATTACTTGAATTCATTGGGATCTTCAAGTTACTTGCTGCCTTGGCAAGTGCATTTGCAATTCCATTTTGAATGCGAGGAATACAAGTCAAGGTATAATCTGAAAACTGCTTCAAAATATCAAGGACAACGTTCTGGTAAGCCCGCATCCGGGATGTTTCGTTTGATATTCACCCTTTACCTGCTTAATCACCAATTCGGAGTCGCCATAGACTGAAATTATTTTAGCATTCAGCTTTCTAAGAATCTTTAGGCCAGCAATCAGAGCTTCATACTTAGCCTCATTGTTCGAACAATCAAATGCTAATTTGTAAGAACATACCCGGACATTGCTCGGTGCCTTGTTAGGAGCGAAAAAAGGATTGCGTACCCAAATACCAATCCCAACACCATCATTGCCCACTGCACCATCGAAATCCATGGTCCATAGACCCTCTTCATCATCCTTTAAGTGCTGAAATCGTGCTAGCTTTGTTTTTTCTGCTTGCTGTCCACTATCTTTAGCTGATTGCTCAACTGTGCTTTCCGGTTGTTGCCTTTCTTTCTGCAAAACTTCTCTGAAATTATCGGTAATCTCTGGAATATCTTCTTCTTGAACTAATTGACTATCTACATCATTGAAACTATCGGCAAACAAAACAAAAGACTCTAGATCTATATGTACATAATTAATCGGATGATTGACCAGTTTCTCCTTGGTTGTAATCATATACTTCATTTTTTGTTCCCGGTACAACTTTCTCATTTGGCCAAACACGAGAATCGTCGCATAGGAGAAATATAATTGTAGTGTCCCTTTCAATTTTTCTCCCCAAGATCTGGAAAGCAACATACCAAATCTCGGAGGAATGTCTGCTACAACAACGTCCATCAAAACATTCTTTGTAGGAATCTGATCCAAAATTACAACCAAGTCTTTAATGAGCCCAATACATCTCACCCTGCTAGAATCAAATGAATAAATATCGTGGTACTTCCTGGTAATGTCTAAACCCAAATTCTCCATGATTGCTTTCGGCATAAGGTTATGGGAAGCACCAGAATCAAACATGGCATTATGAAATACAAACTCATGCAACCGAAGACTGATATAAAAAGGAGGCACTTCGCTGTCTGGAGACTCACCATCTAAAGCTGGTCCAAATATCAGCTCCGGTTGATCATCTTCAATATTCACCATATCGGACATGGGATCAAAATTCAAAATTCTAGAAACTTGACCTTTATAACTGCTGTTCCTCATTAGTTCAGTCACGGGGATGGATACCTTTAATTTTGAAATTTCATTCTCCAAACTAAAGGCTGAAGTCTTTTCGATCTCTTTGGCTGGAAAATATTTCTTTTCAACCTTCTCCCTCGATGTAATTGGCTGATTTGATTTTTCTACTGATGATGACTTGGTGGCAGCAGGATCAACTATCTCTTTTGCTTTCTTTTGTGCAACAGGTGAATCGTTTTTAGGCGCTGAAACTTCCTTTCTCTTCTAAATTGGATTGACTGGTACATCTCTATTTCTAAGAGAATATTGCTTCTGCTGAGCTGACAATGCATTCATGTATCCTCTCTGATACTCATCCGACTCCTCCTCAAGGGCTGCATCATTAGCCAAGATAAAATCCTCATCTCTTTGTACCGTTGAACTTTCTGCGTACTCTTCATCTTCAGTGATATAAATGGGCAAATCATCAGGAGTAAAGAAATGATTTTCCTCCCCCACTACATCATCTTCATCATTTGAATCCTGACCAACAAAATTTTGCTGAAGAGGTGTCTTTACTTGCTGCTGGACTGTTGGTTCTTGTGCTCGCTGTTCTCGTTGCTTAATCCTGAATTGTGGCTGCTGCTAACCACGGAAGTTGGGATTTCGAACTTGTGGTTCGGGCTTATCAAGAGTGAACCTTTCGAACATTTTTTCCACTTTGCGAAGTATCTGATCTGTAGATGTAGAAGCTTATTCCTTTATCACAACTTTCTTCTCTGCTTTCAGTCTAGCTCTCTTATCATTCAAATTTGCCTCAACACTCACGGAAATCTTTTGCATATCCTCTAGAGTAGGCGGATCTCTATCTCGTAATGAATAGGCCATCTTCGGATCAAAACCATCCAGGAATTTTAACAAAGCTGACTTCTTAGAAGGCCTCAAGTCATCAAGAATTGCATTATTAACCGCATAAATCTGATAATATAGTCTTGGACAGACTCACCAGGATTGCGCTTGATCTTAGTATACTCAGAAGTGATTTGAAGCGGATCTTTATTCATCTCCCACCAATCTAGAAACTATCTCTGAAGGTCTTCTAATGTATTAATACTTCTGGGCTGTAAAGCTCTGAACCACTTGCGTACCTCAACTCCAAAAGTTTGGACAAACAATCTCATGGAGACATTCTCTTCATCAATTTCATGGAGGTCAAAAAAGTCTGTCATTCTATCAATATGTTGCTGAGCGGGCACACTTTGAGGAGTACCATAAAACAAAGGAATTTTACTCTGATAATCAACGGGCATGGGATCCAAGTTTGCTGGCAAAACAGGAGGTGCGAATCTAGCAGCCATTGCTCTTGGTGGATTTATGATCTGTCTTGGAGAAACGGGTGGAGTAGGAGCAGTAGGTGTGCGAGGTGTATGTGGTGGGGATGGAGGAGGAAATACTGCTGATTGCTGATCAGATATCAATGGTTGCACGGGAATGGTAGGAATAAAAGAAGGCTCAGCGTGAATTTGTGAGTCATAAGCAACCACTGATGGACCAAGAGTTTCAGAAGCAGATTCAATAAAATTAGGAATATTCGTTGCCACAATAGAGTTTTGAAGGTTCAGAATGTAATTATCAATAGATCTATTAGCTTGTTCAACCTCAAGATACTTAATGAACTCGGGATTTATGACGATAGAACCAGTAGCACTTTCAGATTTAGTTTCGAATAGCGACAACTCGAACTGATCATCAAACACAATATCTTCAAGGAACTCAAATACAGTCGGGCATGAATGAGATTTAAACAAAGGGATCACGGGAATTTCTCGAGGGAGGATTCTAGAAATCAGATTGGGATTCTCATACACTGGAGGGGGATCAGGATCGGGATTTGATCTAGTGTGTCTTCTGGAAGCCAGTGTGTTGATCTATTCAAAAATCAAAGGACAAAACGATCTATTCAGCCTATCAAATTCTAGACTCAATCATCCAAAAGTCTAGAATGATGTAATATACTGGGGTAAATCACAAAATAAATAACACGAAGCTAAGCCGGGGATCAGGCGGAAGCAACGATTTCTATTAGCTAATGCAAAACGAAAAGTTTGAAAGCTACCGGCAGCTTGGAACCTCAGGTACGCCATGAAAAAATAACATCAACAGAAAACCATTTTGTTTCTAAATTATGTATTTATATATATTGAATTCCAAATCCACCTTAGGCTGAAATAAGGCAGAAGAAGGACAACACCAAACCACGCTCAGCCTCGTAGCTAGCCCTACGAGGACAGGAGAGGGCTCTCTTCGGGTCAATCTCAATGAAAATATTCAAAGGGGCTTGAGATGACAAAAAAAACAACTGATTTTAGGCTAGATAAACAAAAAGGAGGGCTTGATTTTGATTTTTAGGGGTTTTTGTTGGAAAAAGGGGAAAGACAATTTTTGGGCTTGGGGATGAGGCCAAATCTTGCAGAGTTCAAGTTGGGGCAGGGTAGGCAATGATTTTGATGTCTTAGATCAGATGAATGGATAGAAAAGACTGCTGAGAAGCTGAAGAGGGAAAGAGGGAAATTTAAAGTATTTTCCTCTTCAAGCATTAAAAACAATTATTCATAAAGTTACGTGACATAGCAAATCAATGAATTCTACCTCAATTACTCATTTGTTGATGAAGCCCATAGAGAGAGAAATGGCATACATAAAATTAATGAAACTTACAATAACATGGAGAAACATCATCAAACTCAAGCCCCAAGGATAGAACAAGTCTTTGTAAAACTCAGTGCTGTGCCAAAAAGCTGAAAATGGATGTGTTGGTGAGAACTTTCCCAAGTATCAATGCACGAAATGGAAATACAATATATATAATTCATACTAACCCCTTCCCATGCCTCTATGGGTCGAGCTCATCCTTCTAGGAGCTGTTTCAACCAATTCTAAACATGGAGCTAAAATCTAGGCAGCCAAACAACTTGCCTCTATATGCTAGGAAACTGATCCATTCACTCAATTTTCAATTTTTAGTGAATGAGTCCTCTAGAACAAGTAAAAACATGCCATATTTACATCATAGTCATCAAATTACATCATGGTAGGTCAATCATCACATGAAAAAGTAAAACTAGTCAAAACTGGGCGAATTTCTGAGCTGAAGAGTGAAAATGAGGCAAAATTTCTCTATGCACCGCGCTCAATTTTCTATGCGTCGCGCCAATTTTGAGGTGATTTTTAGGCACTTCCTGAAGTCCAAATTGAGCTCATGATAGCTCGTTGGAAAGCCCTGGATGTCTGCTATCCAACCCAAGTGGATTTTTTCAATTTGGATGTCATTTTCCCCTCCAAAACTGTAATCGCCCAAGACTGGTTCCTGCTGGTGCAAAAAGTGGCAGAAAGGCCATTTTTGGAGTGTTTTTGGCCCTTCAGGCAGCCCAGAATTTGATGAAATGCTTCGGCTATTCCTGAACATACATAATATATCATGAAAAACCCAAAAATGCAAATTTTTCCTTCAGAAGATGTCCCAAACGTAAGCGCGCATCGGGTGGTGCGACGCGTCGGGCGGAAAAACCTGTTTTGCAACCAAAATTTTCAAAATGACAAAATCTTCAATTTGCACTGGAATTTTGAGTCAGTCTTCATCATCTATCATACTAAATAAAGAAGCCCAAACCAGGTCGAATTATGGGATGCGGCCCAGCACTAGGCAATTTAATTACTTTTCTCAAGCTCACCTTCAAGATCTTCATTTTTTCTCTCCAAACGTGTGTGAGGGCCCAGTAGTGATTTTTCATATGTCTGAGCATGTATTTGTCCCTATTGGCCTTCGCCAAGAGCTTCTCCAGATGAATTTTTACGTGCATAAGGCATGTCTCTCGCTCAAATGGTGTCATGCCACTTGGTCTCTTTCGAGCCAATTCACGGTCTTCACGGATTTGCCGCAACTCTAAGAGTGTCTGTTGATCCTCCAGTTGTTTATTCCACTGCTCCAAGTAATTTATAACCCACTGAGCTCTCTCCAACTTCACGGTCAAAATGCTAATCCCAGCCTTGCACCCCAAATAGTCACCCCAGCTTTTGAGCTAGGAGACCTCGCATCGTATCGATCAAAATAAAATCGGTATCTTATTTTAAAGGCCCTGTGTCACATAGGATTCTTGCCTCATCTTGTGCACGTACGTGTATAGGTGGGAACCCCTTCCCGCCATGTGGAGATAGTACTCGCGCTGCTGTCGAAGGTAACGAGACCCCTTCCACCCCTGGTGGAGATAGTACTCGTCGTGCTGCTGCAAATAAGGCTCTGTGGCCTCTCTGATATGTCACACACACTGGAGCACTGATAGGCTCAGTCTCAGGAACCTCAAAATGATGTGAAGGATCTGCCTCATCATGAAAAATATCGGGAGGAGGCTGAGAGGCTGCAAAGAAGTCCCGGGAAATGAACTCATCCCATGTGATGTCCTGCAAACCAAGATGATGTACTACAATGATTTTGATGAGCGCATAATGATAAATGCTGTTATGTTGCTGCTCCGAAGTCTTCTTTTGCACAAGGGTAGTCATCCGCTCTATGTTTCGGCACATGAAGTATGGAATATTCATCATTCGCATTCTCGTGAAATGCATCAAAAGTATGATATGATATGCATAAAGGCGTGAGAATCTACCCTCACAGCTGAAGTATCTAATGATGAGCTTCATTAATGGCGCATAGGAATCCTTCAGAAAATGGAATGGGAAAACTCTGCTCAGCTGCCTCAAATATCCATGCCTGATGTAAGGCTCATAATATGCTCTAACCAGCTGCTGTCTCTTATTCCACTCCTCACCAATGTTCGGTATCCCAGTCACCTCAGAAATAGCCTCTGGTGTCAAAGTGAATTTCACTCCAGCAAGATTTACATGACCATCACGCAAATGTAGGAAAAATAAGCGAACTAACTCCAGATGGTGCTGAATCTGAGATATCATTTCACAATACCGAAAACATGAATGTTGCTGAAAGCATGTCATTGCAAGCGGGCAAGCCTGCAATTGAGCCAAAGAAGTGGGCTCCTCCCTGACGTGCCTGCCACTCTTATGAGAACTCCTCGGTACATTTAGCTTTACGGTTGAATCACTGTCCTGCTCATATCCCTGCTCATATGATGAATTTGTTTCTGACATGATGCTGAAATGTGTTTGTCAACTGTATGTTTGGTTGGTTTGAAAATGAGCAATTGGTGTATTTGTTTCAATGCCAAATGTGTACTCAAGGGATAATGAGGGACTGTGGTAAGTATAAACAGTGGGAAAGAGGACTGTCAAATGAAATTTATGATGTGAAAATAATCACTTGATTGTATGGGGATTAAGGATTTGGAAACTCTTTGCAAATAATATGGGAAAGGGAAAGAGATAGGAGTGGTAGGGTTTAGTAAAAGGGAACAAGGGATATGAGTAGTTGGGGAGGTTAGGGCATAAGGGATTAACTATAATGGTATAATTATAAAAAGGAAAGGATCATAAGTGGGAAGGACATTTGGCAACCAAATTGCAGTTTCAAAACACCAATTTCCAAAACCCAAAGGAGCAGATTTTGTTGTAAATATAGGGTTTGTATTTTCAAACTTCAAACTTTCAAATCTTCCCTCCAAACATCATCAAATAAGATTTAATAGTAGGAGCAAGCATCACACACTTACTTGGAGGCAAATGAATCGAATTGATTTGAGTTTGGAGCAAGAATGATGATTTTTAAGCCTTTCGAGCCTGTGCGTCGCGCGCAGGCCCAATGCGCTGCGCTCAGTGGGTGCGCCGTGCCCTTAGAAATTTGCACGGAGTTTTTCGGTTCTATGCACCGCGACCTATCCCAATGCGCCGCGCTGCCTTCAACACACACAGTCGGCCTTCTAAAACGCAGTTTCGCTCTTCAACCTCAAACTTGACTTTCTCTTGGAGATTTTCTCAATCACTCTTGTTGCAAATGAAATGAATGGGATTTGAGAAATATCTTATAGACATAGTTTTAATTTTTGTTTCTTCAAAACCCATTTTGTAATGTTTTTGACTTTTGACACTTTTTCATTTAATAGAACTTTGTCTTTTGCTTCCTCACTGACTTTCTGGATCTTTGAATGATGAAATTGGTTGATTTTTTGCAGGGATGTTGGCGTTGAACCTTGGCAAAGGAAAACCAGAGTCTTCTTTGAAGTCTTCATGGCTGAAAAATACCTGATTATTACAAAAACAATTTTGATAATTTCTTCTTCAAAACAGAGTTTTGAAGAAGAAAAATTCTCGAGCATATTGATAATGAAAATTTTGAACTGAAAACTTGTTGAAAACATTCTCATGGCCTGCGGGCATTATTAAACATTTCGAAAGACCACACCCTAGACCTAGAAACTAGAATGACTCTTTTGACCAAAATAACCATTTATGCCTGTAAATGACATGAACTGAACTTTGATGAATTTTGAGAAATTTGACCAACCCAGCAGGTACAAGCATGAGGGGAAATGAAAGAACAAAACCCTTCCGTCAGACAATGGCATGCCCCTAACGGAATGTAGATTAATGAGAAAAATGAGACACCTAAACAATGAAATGCAATAAGAGAAATGATCTCTGACGGAGGGATGTAAAGACCGACTCTAACACACTCGACCATATTTTCTCCCAAATTTTGGTTTTTTGGCCTATTAGGCTTGAAATATTACCCTTAATATCTAATTACATGATTGAGGAAGAATAAAAACCACTTATGACCTTAATTTTTTCAAATTATATTAGGGATTTTTTATTTAAATTCATGCTCTTAGGATTTCAATTACAAATTGGTGTTTTTTCCTAGGATTAATTCCTTTTCAAATCAAAATTTCCATTTATGAAATTAGTTTAGGCTTTGATTTCACGACATTCACCTCATTACATCAGATCAACAAAATAAGGACACATTTTATGCTACACACGTAGTGTCGATACCTCTTTAGTTTGGACGAACCCCAGGTTGATAATTAAAGTTGGTAGCCTCGGTAGTTGCAACATTCTTGTTGCAATACTGAAGCTCATCACCCATTTGATCAAGTTCAGGAATTAACCTCACATCAGGTAAACATAAATTTAGTTGTACGTAAAATAATATAATCATGAGATATATGTACTAGTACAATTTTATCCATTATAGAGTAAGTCAAAATCATATTTTTAGGCATCATATAACTAAATAAAAGATTTACCATGCATATGACCAACTGAAGCAAATTAATTCCTTCAACCTTTTCAAAGTATTTTTTCTATGCAATATGGAATATATACTCATCCTATCATAATGCCTCTTGAAAGAGTCTTCCAAGATGATGAAGTTTTTATAAATTTAGAGCCTTTTATATTGGCTATGATATAGCGTGAAGTTTATATATAGATTTAACATATGTCAGTAGTGGTTTTATTATTAATATAATGGTGATTTATTATGGATTGAAAATTATACTTATTTGATAAATAAAGTGAGAAGGGGAAGGCGATAGCCTTAGAGCAGTCCAAATATGCTCATGAGGAAGAGATTACTGATGAAGAAATTTTTATGTCTGCCTATCTAATCTAATCAATAAAGAAGCTGAAAATCAAACCGAACAAAAAAATTAATTATTTAGTTCTGATTAAGCCTCAGACATATGAGATAAAAGGCGAAATCAGAACCTTGCTGCAACAATTTTGTTGGTATGGGGTGAGAAACTCATTTAATTATCCCATTTATTTTTTTATTATTTATTTATCTCATCCTTTATAAAAAACTATTTATTTTACATGAATTTTTGGCGGAGTACGATCCTCATGCTATGACTAGGTGGTCGGAGTTGGTAGTAGCATCGATGCTCCACCTATGAGTGATTCACCGGTCATTGAAACAGGTACACCCGCTGAACCAACCAGAGTAGGATCTGCAACCCCTAAACATGTACATCAAGATCTACACATGATGTTGTGGATGTAGAGCAGGATCCTATTGCATAATTTGAATTTAGATTTCCTAGATCTTCCTGTGTTACTAGCATGAGATCACTGCCACTCATGTTTTGGTAGATGATGAAAGCGTCCCCATGAAAATATATAAACTTCCATATACTTAAGAAGTGTTTTAAATGTTAAGTACAACCTAAATGAAATTAACGTATAGTCTATGATTATTTTAAACAAATGATAATATATTTTTGCATGAAATGATATATTTTATAGGCGTTTGTATGGAAAACACTTGGAAATATTTGGGATTACCATTCACTGAAACTGGAAATCCCAAAGTTCCAAGTTAAAATATGAACTTATTAACATGATGGTTTTCCTATTCGGTGAGGGTACCTTCAAAAAATATGGATTTACCTCAAAGGCAGAACTACATTTAAAATATTTTCAAGACCAATATAGGCATCAATTGGAAAGGGCTAAGTCGCATGAGCATCCTCCATCGATTCCATAGATGGATTGGAGAGTGATCGTGAAAAATTCACATGAGAAGGAACTTCAAAAATCAGGGAAGACTTCCTTGGATTAGGAAGGTATGAGGCACTTTGAATAATGTAATTATGATGATTTATCATCATTGCGACATCTAATTAAGTTTTTGAGTGTTTTAAATATAGGCTCCTAGATACTTATAAATCCGCAATGGATAGAATAACGAAACATGGGAAACATCATCTTGGCTCATGTGGTTACTCAAAACTAGCCACAAAAATTGTAAGTATATAAAAAATAATTTGCATCCAAATTATAAATTTTAACAATTTTAATTTAATATCACAGAAGAAGAAAAATTCATATTATAATGAAAAAATTTAGGGGTCACAATTCAAATAGGCTCCAATGGAGGAAGACCTAAATCTTGCTTTCAAGTACGACTATCAAGTAGTGGTTGAATGAAGGAAAATTTTGGCGTATTCACAGTCTTCCACCACCCAACCTAACACTTAGGGAAATAAAAGCAACGAATAACATACATAAATAATTAATTGTACAATCTACTGGTTTTTATTTTTGGCCATAAATTAGTGTGCTTGATTGTAAAAAGAATACAAACAATGTAGATACAACACATGAGGCTATTGATGGTTGAGTGCTTGATCTTGAGACTAATGTTCAACTTTGTACTGGAGGTATTTCATGTGTTATAAAAAATTTGTAGTATCAAATACAATTAAACATATTTAAATGCAAATGGTGTATTAATTATAACCTTTCTTGTTTCTACACAAAAGAATGTACATGATGTGACCAAAGAAGAGGAGGAACATATGGCCACATCCGAAAGTATTTCGCTTCCCTCCACTACCGAAGAAGGTAAAGAAAACTATACTACTCTTTTTATTAATAAAACATGTGTAATAATAATAACTATAAATATGGATTTAACATTTGTTTCTTATTGCAGTTGATTCTCGACCCCACTTGGAGAAACATAGCCATAGAAATAGGTTAGAAACAAGACATATTATATTAGAGACCACCACAACTGAAGGGGGCCAAGATCAAGGCATCATTGCTAACTAAATATTAAAAAAGAGAAATAAACATTATAAAAAAGGACTGCACTTGTTTATTTATAGCTATTTTTTTTAGTACCACATTTTTTACTGATAGGTTGAATGCCTCATGGAATGTGCACATGTAACTTTAGACTATATTAATAAAAAGTTGTGATTTTTCTATTTGAAAAAATAAGAACAATTTTTTCATATTATGTAAACGTATTTTTTGCGATAACAATTGTTGAGATAAAATATTTTGTGGATGTATGAATGAATGAATGATGACACCCTTAAATGCATCATATATTTGTGATATTTCTTTATCTAACTCCAGTTTGAGGTTATGTTTAAGTTATAATTCAAGCAATTGTTTATAGGTGCTCAACCAAAACCCATGTAAACTAAATAAGGGGAAAAATCTAGAAGATACATTCTAATATTTTGTCTCATATAAACTTTGTAGATTTTAAACATCTTGGTATTCAAGTCATTTTGAAATATGTACAACCCTTATGACTACTAGGAAAACCGAGGATTATTTCATAGGTTATAACACTAGTTTCCATAAGATTTATAATTAGAACTACCATGCATTGAACTTGTTTCTAACTTACCAACATTTTTTAATTAACCACCCATTTTAGTCTTGGGGATGAGATACTTATAAAAATTTTCCTACTGAAGGATTTGAGTAAATCAAAATCTGAGTTTGTGGACTAATGTATTATTAAAATTCAATATACATGATCGTAATGTTAATAAAAGAGTCGATGTCTTCCTTTCCTTGAACAATACATTTCTTCTCTTCTCCATGAACTACTCCCTTATTTGTGATGCCTCAACCTTCAAAATGAATAGTTAAGGGTTTAATCCTCTATGTTTCGGTGATTAAAATTTTCATCTTCATGTGCCCCTTTCAATTACATAATGGTTTCAACTCATGTGATGATTAACTCAACTATACATTTGAAAATATCATGATCAACAAAAGACATGATTCTCATTGAAATATACCATTGAATCACTCGGTACAATTATCTAGGCCTCCTAATCTAGAACTAATCTAAGATAGTTCAATTAAAAAAATATTATAGCCCATTTTTAATCCAATTCATGATGGTTCTTAGCCAAATGATGCCCAATCCAATTGAGCTAAATCATTAAATTGGATTTTTTTATTGATTAAAATGTTTCATCAAATTCAAATCTTTGAATGTTTATAGTTAAGGATGGTGGAATAAAATTACAAATTATACTTATTTTATAAACATGGTGATAAGGGGAAGGAACCATACTAATATAATCCCATAAATGTGGCCGAGGAAGTGCTTAATTATCCTGTTTGGTCTAATGATGATGAGTTGTACATGTCTCCTGACCCAATCGTAACATTCAATAATCTTGTGGTTAGAATAAATGAAGAAATTTCTCATTTGATTCACATTAGAAATTGTTTGTCACCCATAATTCTGATGATATCCAAAGATGACTAAATTACCAATCCTAGATTTCTAGAAATAACATTTCAGACAAACATTATCAGTTCTAGAAATCTCACTGCCTTCATCATTTTAAGTCTATCAATTCACCAAAAAATCTTCATCCATGCCTCCTAAAGGGTTATCTTGCTTCTTTAGAGAAGAAGGCTCATTTCAGGCTCTTTTATCCCTATTTTTCAGTCCATTTCCCTCTAAGAAATAACCCTCATTTCCCTCATTTTTCTTCATTTTCCTTCAAAAGTCTCACTCTTTCCTTCACTAAAACTCCTCATTTTTCCCTAAGAAACTCATTAAACCATTAAAACCACTCTATTATGGTTTAAAAACCCCCATTTTACCTATTTGAATCCACTAAAATAATCAGAAACCCTTATGTTTGGTCTAAAAAGACAATCTTTTACAAATAAGAGTTTAAGCCCCAAGGGATTAGATCTTTCGCCCATATGTCCAAGCGCAAGCAACCAGGCGCTAGACCCATCGCATCGGGAATTCCCATCGCATCAGCCTTCCGCTATAAAATCCGCTTTTTCCTTCGGAATTTCCTCCCCACCGATGCGATAAGCCCCCTCCTTCCATCGGCCCCTGGTCACATACCCCTCCACATGACCATGTCCTAGGCCTAACCTTGGCCCTCATCACATCGCTCCATCGGCTTATCACTTCCCCTTTTTTTTTCTTTTCCCCTCCGCAGAAATATGCTAATGCGATAAGCACTTTTCTCCTTACCCCTTGGTCACTTCTTCTCCACCGAACCACTGACCACGCCTTTCCTTAAGCCCTGTCCCCTTTTCTTTCTCCCTGCCTTCTTACCCCACGAAGAAATCTCCACCATCAAAACTAGAGCATCTAATGGTCATTGCTTTCCCATTCCATCCCTTGCTCACTCGACACATTTCTTAGTTTCGCCTTCGGCATGAAACCCACACTGTAGATCTTATAGATCTAATGGTTCTCATTAATTCCGATGACCCAACTCCGTCAGGGCCTACCATCCGCCACACACAGCGCACGCCTTATCAAACACTGACACTTGGCTCCCACTTTAATTTTCGATCCAGCAACTTTTTCATCGTGCTCGGTCCGCACCTTCGGATCTGTTCATTCCCATCTGACGACTCATAAAAAATATTGCGCGATTTTTTCTCCCAGGATTTAACAACTAAAAATTACGTGATACCAGTGGTTTTGTTGCGGACAGGTGTCACGCAACGTATGGAATCGTGTTCATTTGCGATAATACCGCTTATTGCCTTTTAGGCTAAGAAATGTCTCTTAGAAGCACCTTAGACCTATTTACTCTTCACTGTATTTATGCATTTCATCTGCTGAATGTTTGATTGAATAAGTTTAATGGATTTTTCAACCTTAAAGCTTGTTTATTTCAGAAGTAATTCAATATAGTTGGCCTCAAGATGATTTATGGTTTTCCCTGCTTTTTGTTGACACTTTAATAACTATTTTTGAAGTCTCCTTTCAAAGTACCATTGTCCAAAGTTTGCCAAAGAGGTTTGTTTTGATCATGCCCTTTGTACTTGCTCAAATAATTGTTTTGAAAGTCTTTATAATTGCAGTCCTAGATGTTTAGGAGTTCCCTCTTCTATGAATGCAGTTATTTGTTTATTTTGAATGTTTTCTTATCCTTGAAAGTGAAATATTTGATGAAATAGAGTGTTCCTCGACTCTTAGATTTCATTTTGAAAGTTTGTCTTGAGATTGTTATTTGCTGAAGTGTAATTTTTAGAATTCATGGTTAGCCCTGTCTATAAATTACTTCTTTATGTTCAAATGATGCTTTAAGTCCCTTTGTTGAAGAGTACATATAATTAAGGATTCTTAATTTCCCTTAGTTCTACTTTTCATTCTAAAATCTTGATGTTCATTTCATTTCACCTGAAAACTTTGTAGATCCAACAGCCAAGTTAGATTTTCCCTTTGATACCCCTAATTCATCTACAAACTTGTTACAAACTTCCATTAGACTCCATTTCCCAATGACTTAGAGATTTCTCTTTTCTATCTATGCTACCTAGGTCATCATGTCCCACAAAACAATCAAACAAACTCAAGCTTAATAACTAGCCTAAAATCAACCCTTTACAAGAAAACAAGTCATATTTTTCAAACATATTGAGAGATCCCTCTCTGAGACCAGGAGGGCTAGATCCTAGAGCTCTAAAGATTGGTTTACATGTTGCCTTGTCATTTGGTTTACCAATCGGCCAAATCACAGGACGCCAACATTCTAGCGATCACGGTGGGACCTCTGAATTCATAGTTGTGTAGCAAGCTCTTATAAACTCATTAGTCCTTAAAAAAACCATAGAAATTCAGAAAAACCCAAAAACATTTCAGATTGGTTTTCAAATAAACCATTGGTGGTGGACCATAAAAAATTTTACCTTCAGAAAAGCTAAAAATTTCCACCTGGCGACTCCACTAGCCCTAGTAGGCCTATTACCTAATTAGTATTCCAGATTTATTTTAAATTGTGTTATCTAATCTTGAGGAAGTTTAGAAACCTAGTCCTCTATTATAGAAATCACAGTGAGAGGAAAATTTTTGAGAAAACAGTCCTGAAAAACCTCTTCCTCTCTAAATTTTGAAAAATTGAAATCTGGCTTCACATAGGATCAACACTAGATCTCATCTAGATCCTAATCCCCCTACCATTGTTGACAATCTAGAGAGGATTTTGTGGCAAAATTCTAGACCTGGAAAACCAACTATTGATAGGACCATCACAAGAACAAGATCTGTCCCTGAAAACCTCACAGGTTTGAAAGATCCTCACTTTGAATTACCTCACACAAAGAACCTCTTTAGAAATAAGTCTCAAAGTGATTTAAACCAAGTTGATTTTGAAACCAAAGATTTGCAACAGAGCTTTAGCAGAGAAGCCTCACCTTCTACTCCACCTGATTCTCAGCTTCTCCATCATTTCAGCTCCTTCCATAGCAAATCTGCTCATCATCAGTTTGTTGGCCGAAGTGTTTCTTCCACTCCTATCCACACATCCACTATTCAAAACACTCCATCTCAGCCCACTTTCCCTCGTGTTAATCCACCTCTTGTAAATCCCCCATTATTTCCAATCATGGCAGCATGTTATGCTCCACTAGTGTTACCACAGCCTATGGCTCCCTTGCCAAATGATTACCAATCCAAAATTCCCCATTTCACTGCAAATGAACCTACTACTGCCCAAAAACATGTAGAAAAAATGAATGATGCTTTTGATTATATGGAAATAGAAGAGGAGACCATTAAGATGAGAATTTTTGCTCAAAGTTTAGGAGGAAAAGTCAAGAAATGGTTTAAAAACTTAGCTCCTCACAACATAAATGATATCCCTTCTTTATATCAAGCATTCATAAACAAATGGGAAACCAGAAAAAACCCTCTCCAAATCCTTTCAGACTATACTAACCTCAAAAGGAATACTAGGGAAAGTGTCCATGATTACTGCACTAGATTCAATAGTGTGTATAATGCACTTCCTCCAGACATGAAACCTCCACTAGGCTTAGCCTTGGCTAAATTCCTAGAAAGCTTTGACCTTGAAATGGCCTACCAACTAAGAGAAAGAGACCCATCAACCTTAGAAGATATGAAGAGGGGAGCAATGAGTGTGGAGGCAAATATGATTGAAAAAAGAGCTAGGTTGAGAGTAGATAAAAGAGTTACATACAAGGATGATACAATGCCATCAACCTCAACATCAGATACTAAAATTGATAACTTAGTGAAGGTAATGGAGAGGATGATTGAAAAGATAAATCTGAATGATAGAGTGCCTCCTAGAGAAAACGAAAACAGAAATAAAAACCAAAATCTTAGAAGAGACCCTAATCAAGATAGGCAAAGAGATAATTACCAACATATTAGGCCTCCCTTTCAAAAATACTATGTTGATCAAGAAGAAGAAAGGGAAGTTGAAAGGTTATAGGATCTGACAATGAGACAAATGTTTTTCTCACTGAAGAAGAACAAGGATTCTTCTCTTCAGAACAAACTAAATACAATAATGAGGATTTCGAAGATTACATATTAGGGTTTTAAAATGCTATCATGGAGGTACACAAACAATACAATCTTAGAAGCAAAGGTAGCCTAGAGATTTCCAGTTACAAAAACACTAGTACTGCTGTTAAGAAAACATTAGAAAATAAGCCCAAGAAAACAACAAGTAACAACAACACTTTAGCCAAGAAAATTGACCAAAATAAAGACAAAAACATTCAGCAAAGTGTTGAACAAAGCTACCCTAGAACTTCTTCTTGTGGCCCTAACAAATCTGTCCCCAATAACAGTTCAAATAAAAATCAGCAAATTAGAATTGCTGAAAGAATTGTAAATGACAAAACAGATGTAAATATGTCAAGAACAATAATTCCTTTCAGTCTTGAAGGGGAAATTGCCAAAATCAAAATCACCACACCCTTAGCTAAACTATTAACTCAGGACGTATATAAAAAACAAGTTTTGAAAGCTTTGAATATGGGTAGTGACACTGATACTTTAAACTTGGCAGATGATAAACCATAATTATCGTTTGGTCTTGAAGTTGAAGGGAAATACCAAGAATGAAATATCCCTCCCTTCTATGTCAGCTTGAATATACATGAGAAAATCTTGCACAATGCCATGCTAGACTCAGGTGCTTCTCACAATCTTATGCCCAAAGTAGTAATGGAAAGCCTAGGCTTAGAAATTACTAAACCATATAAAAACTTGTATTCTTTTGATTCCAACAGGGTCAAATTCTTAGGCTTAATTAAAGATTCGTGTGTTAAATTATCTAAAATTCATGTTAAAAGTCTAGTAATGGACATAGTGGTAGCTGACATCCCCCCTAAGTATGGGATGCTTTTATCTAGATCCCGGGGAGCCAAAATTCAGGGTAGCCTTCAAATGGACATGTCTTATGCCACCATTCCAGTATTTAACCAAACTAGAAGACTATATAGGGAATCCCACATGAAATGCATGGTGAGAAATATAGATAGACCAAAAAATTCTCTTATCTACTCCATCCATTCGGATTTTGATTCCTTTATCTTATATAATGAAAATGAAATCAGTCAACAAGAAAAGGAAAACAAAGGAGAATTTAGTCTGCCAGAACAATCAAATCTGTCATCAATTCAAGAAAAGAACAAATCATATTTCAACAACCTTGAACAATAGAAAGCTAATGAAAGAGAAATTGAAATACCTTGGAAAATAAACTTTGATGGCTCTTGTAGTAAACTAAGTGCAGGGGCTGGTGTATGGATATAAAACACAAACAAAGGATTCTTATACAAACTGGATTTTCCATGCACAAACAATATTGCTGAGTATGAAGCCCTCCTTATTGGCCTACACTTACTCAAATATTTAGGAGCCAAAAGAATATCAGTCCAAGGGGATTCTGAGCTAATTATCATGCAGATTAAAGTGGAGTATTGAACCAAAAACCAAAAACTTAGAGAATATAGGAATGCTGCTCTTGACCTCCTAAAAACCTTTGAAAAACATGAACTCATTTTCATCCTAAGAGCTCAAAATCATCTTGCAAATGAACTTGCGTTTGCTGCTAGTAATTGCCAAATACTAGAGTCCAATGAACAAATTGATGTAAAGGTAAAAAAAAGACCTGCCATAACAGATAATGAAGATTATTGGCAAGTATTTAAAGGAGACAAACACATAGATGAATTTCTGCAAGAAAATAATGACTTTTCCATGCCAACACTTGTTTTGAGCCATGAGGAAAACTGTTTTAATGAAGAACAAAACCCTGAAACAACGCTGTCCTTTCCTGTTGATATAAATCATTTGGAACATCCATTTAGAATAGAAAAAGTTGACAGTACATACTAGAAAGACCTAGAGGTTTTACATTGTAAAAATGATACAATTCCAAGAGGTCTTACACCATTAGAACAACTTTTCGATTTCAATGATGTAGCCAAAGAACCAAGGATGGAGCCTATAGAAATAGACATAGAAGAACATAACATAAGCAGCCCATCAGAACCCAAAATGATCAAGTTGTCCAACACTCCCCCAGCTCATATTAAATAGCAATACATAGACATTTTCAAAAATTTTAAAGATGAATTTGCATGGGGATACAAAGATTTAAAATCATATGTTACCAGCATCATTCAACACAAAATTCCTCTTAAGGAAAATAAAAAACCTTTCAAACAAAAACTCAGAAGGATAAACCTTGTTTTATTACCTTTTGTTGAGAAAGAGATTAAGAAAATGTATGAGGCTGGGATCATAGTTCCTATCAGGTATTCAGAATGGGTTTCTAACTTATTATCTATTAGGAAAAAGACTGGGGAAATTAGACTCTGCATTGATTTCAGGAATATAAACAGAGCCTTCCTTAAACATAAATATCCCTTGCCAAAAATGGATCATATACTTCAAAGAGTGGTTGGGTCTAAAAGAATTTCACTGCTGGATGGGTTCTCAGGTTATAATCAGGTTTTAGTACTCCCAAGTGACCAACATAAAACTACTTTTACTACACCTTGGGGTACATTCATTATGTAAAAATTCCATTTGGCTTAATGAATTTAGGGGCCACCTTCCAAAGGGCCATGGACATAGCCTTCTCAGAAGACATAGGCTATTTCATAATCATTTATCTTGATGACATTACTGTTTTCTCCAAAACTGATGAAGAACACTTGATTCATTTGAGAAAAGTTTTTGAGAAATGTATGAGATATGGCTTATCTTTGAATCCCAAAAAGACACTCTTTGGTCTCCAAGAAGGAAAAATTCTTGTCCACATTATTTCTAAAAAGGGAATCAAAGTAGACCCTAAGAGGATTGATGGCATATTGAAGATCAACCATCCTAGAAACCTAAGGAATTACAATATTTCATTGGGAAGATAAATTTTTTAAGGATATTTATCCCCAATCTTGCCGAGCTATTGAGAAATATCACAAATATGCTTAAGAAAGAGGTATATGTTAAATGGACAATACAAGCTAAACAATCATTTGAACTAGTGAAACAAGCTTTGACTCAAACACTAGTTCTTATTAGTCCTGAATTCACCAAGGATTTTTATATATTTTCTTTCGCATCTGAACATACAATAGCTGCAGTATTACTGAAAAAGAATGACATGGGGCATGAACAACCAATATCATTTTTTATTAGGGCTTTAAGAGATGCTCCACTCAAGTATACCATCATGGAGAAACAAGCCTTAGCCTTGGTAAAAGCATTGAAAGACTTTAGAGTCTACATTTTGAATTCTCTCATCATTGCTTTTGTCCCACATACTGTTGTCAAAGATATTCTAAGTCAAGACCCTGATGGTAAAAGGGGAAAATGGATCGCTATTATTCTAGAATATGACTTATAAATCAGGCCTACCAAGCTAATCAAAGGGCAGGGATTGGCAAAAATCATGGTTGAGTCAAACTTCCAAGTACTTAATATGAATATGGTTGATGTCTTAGAAGAAATAGAAGAATTCACAGCTCCATTCATTAAAGAAACATTTGTGAATTCACCCTAGTATGTTGACATCATATATTTACTGCTTTATCTAAATTCTCCTCCTTTTTTGTCCAAAACTAAAGCTAGGTTTTTGAAACAGAAGGCTTTAAATTATTGCATATTAGATGGGGTTTTATATTGGAATAATGATGTTGGAATATTGCTTAAGTGTTTGCTTGAGGTTGATGCAGATAAAATCATGCATGAACTACATGAAGGAGAATGTGGAGGACATTTGTACTGGAAGACCACAATAAATAAAATCCTCAAATATAGTTACTATTGGCCCACCCTTTTCCCAGATACTCAGAAACTTGCCATGTCTAGCCATAAGTGTCAAATTTTTTATGGCAAAATAAAACTCCTATCCTTACCCTTACATCCCATCAGTGTTGAGGCTCCCTTTCAACAATGGGGCTTGGACTTCATTGGGGAAATTCACCCATCCTCTTTAGCCCAACATAAGTGGATCCTCACTGCCACTGATTACTTTACCAAGTGGATAGAAGCGATAACTTCTAGGAATGCTATTGACTCTGTCATTATCAAGTTACTTGAAACCAACATACTATCTAGATTTGGTTGTCCAAGAAAAATTGTTACAGATAATATTTTTGCCTTCAAATACAAGAAAATGGTTGACTTCTGCTACAAATATCATATTACATTAGCTCATTCCACTGCCTACTATCCCCAAGGAAATGTATTAGCTAAATCCTCCAACAAAAGCCTTGTCAGTATTATCAAAAAACTGTTGGAGCAGAATCAGAAATCATGGCATAGTAAGCTTGTTCATGCTTTATGGGCTGATAGGTTAACCACCAAAAATTCAATAAATATGTCCCACTACCAGCTAGTTTATGGCATGGATGCAGTCTTCCCAACCTCACTAGGAGTTCCAGTCATGAAGCTCCTCCAAGAGGTACAATATGAGGGAAATGATATGTAGAGAAGGATAAATTAGACCATTCATTTACAACAGAACACAAACAGGCCAAGAAAGCATCAAGAAAATATTAGACAAGAGGACTAAAGAAAGCGATTTCCAAGTTGGAATGTAGTTCTAAAGTGGGATTCTAGAAGAGAAGAAAAGGGAAAACTTGGAAAATTTGAAAATTTGTGGAAAGGACCCTACATTATTCATTCTATCAGTGGTCATAATTCATTCTTTCTACAAAAAGCTGAATGGAGAAGATCTATTTGGAGGTCCTGTCAATGACAGGATGCTCAAGCACTATTTCTGCCAAGAATCCTAAATTTTAGAGCCTTGTTTTCCACTGTATATAACATTGTTTTTAAATTTGAAAAAAGAGAAAAAAACAAAAACAACAAAAAAAAAGAAGAGAAAAGAGGGCAGATTCAAAAAAGGGTATAGCCCCATACCCAAAAGAAAATCTTCTGAAAGTGAGCAAATCTAAATGCCACTGTTGATTTGAAAATGACATATTGCTCATTCATCTAGCCTAATCATGGCTGAACATACTTTAAATTTATGTTGGTAAGTTAGTAGAAGCACAAATTTATAAAGATTTTTTCAGACTTGGCTTGTCAGTAGAATAGATTAGGATAGAAAGGAAATGGTTCTAACAAGCTCGAAATATGAACCAAGAAAAGGAAAAAGATAGCTCTAAATAGATCAAAATCAGAGCTAGAAAAAAGACTTGAAGGATATTCATAAATTTCAGATTTTAAAAAAACTTCATCATTTTGTTTTATTGTTCTGCAAATAAAGTCTATGTGCAGCTTGTACATACAGCCATAGACACCCTAGCAAATCAGACAGTCTAATCCTGATTTGACTGTGTTTAAATTTCTTGTTTTAGAAATAGAAATAAAATCTGTCAAACAACTTAATCTTGAAAAATAGTAGTTAGGTAGAAAATAAAGAGTTCAACAGTTTAATCTGGACTCTTGGAAGAAATAAGGATAGGATTAGATAGTTTATTTATGTTTTCAAAATAAATAAATAAATAAATAATAAAATTTCAAATATTTTGCTAGTTCAAATGCACTCAAAGGAAGAAGAAAAAATGCTAGGACAAGTAGGATTGGGTAGGTACAGATGTTGTTTGAAGAAATTTAATGTTGAAGATTGACAAAAGTTGTCCTTTTCAAAAAAGGATTAGCAAGAAAAGAAGAAATTTGCCCTATAGATAAGGCACTGGTCTACTAAAACTCAAAGATTCCTGAGGTTCTGGACACCTAGAAAGATAGTTTTCCTCCCCAAATGGAGCCACTGTTAGTCATCCATAATTCTGATGATATCTAAATATGACTAAATTACAATTCCTAGATTTCTAGAAATAACATTTCAGACGAACATTATCAGTTCTAGAAATCTCACTGCCTTCATCATTTTAAGTCTATCAATTCACCAAAAAATCTTCATTCATGCCTCCTAAAGGGTTATCCTGTTGCTTTAGAGAAGAAGGCTCATTTCAGGCTGTTTTATCCCTGTTTTTCAGTCCATTTCCCTCTAAGAAATAGCCCTCATTTCCCTCATTTTTCTTCATTTTCCTTTAAAATCCTCACTCTTTCCTTCACTAAAACTCCTCATTTTTCCCTAAGAAACCCCTTAAAACATTAAACCCACTCTGTTATGGTTTAAAAACCCCCATTTTACCTATCGGAATCCACTAAAATAATCAGAAACCCTTCTGTTTGGTCTAAAAAGACAGTCTTTTACAAATAAGAGTTTAATCCCCCGAGGGCTTAAATCTTTTGTCCATATGTCCGAGCGCCCATGACCAGGTGCTAGACCCATCGCATCGGGCATTCCCATCACATCGGACTTCCACTATAAAATCTGTTTTTTCCTTCAGAATTTCCTCCTCGCCGATGCGATAAGCCCCCTCCTTCCATCGGCCCCTGGTCACATGCCCCTCCACATGACCATGTCCTGGGCCTAACCTTGGCCCTCATCGCATCGATCCATCGGCTTATCCCTTCCCCTTTTTTTTCTTTTCCCCTCCGCAGTGATATGCCGATGCGATAAGCACTTTTCTCCTTACCCCTTGGTCGCTTTTTCTCCACCAAACCACTGCCCGCGCCTTTCCTTAAGCCCTCTCCCCTTTTATTTCTCCCCGCCTTCCTACCCCACAGAGCAATCTCCACCACCAAAAATAGACCATCTGATGGTCATCGCTTGCCCGTTCCATCCCTTGCTCACCCGACACATTTCTTAGTTTCGCCTTCGGCATCAAACCCGCACCGTAGATCTTATAGATCTAACGGTTCTCATTAATTTTGATGACCCAAATCCGCTGGGGCCTACCATCCACCACACACAACGCCTTATCTAAAATTGACACCTGGCTCCCACTTTCATTTCCGATCAATCAAATTTTTCTTCGCGCTCGGTTTGCACCGTCGGATCTGTTCCTTCCCATCTGACAGCTCATAAACAATATCGCGCGATTTTTTCTCCCGGGGTTTAACAACTAAAAATTACGCGATACTGGTGGTTTTTTTGCAGACAGGTGTCACGCAACGTATGGAATGGCATTCATTTGCGATAATACTGCTTATTGCCTTTTGGCAACGCGAAAACCACTAGCTGTTTTCCATTACCGCCCATCCTCATTTTTCGCGCCAATGAACTTTTAAACCCTGTTTTCACAGGTTTTCGCCTCTCCACCTGCATATCTACTTCTGCCCAACCCCTCCACCCCCACGCAGTCTTTGAAAGCAATAGAGCCTCCACTACAGGATTTATTAACTTTTTTATTTTTATTTTGCAGGGTTCAATGGAAGTTTTTAAAGTCAAAAGGCCCTCTCAGGATTTAATTAAGGAGCAGGACAGAGGATCAGTACCTCTAAAGCCCAAAGCAACTGCACAATCACCAAATATGAGTGTTCGGGGGTTATTTCTGTGTAATTTTCCCAATCTGGAATGGCTAGCAATCCATGGTTGGAAAACACATTTTCCAGAAATGGAGGCAACAGGATTTGATACCAAGACCTGGATCCCCTTAGACCAATGTGTCTAAGACCAAAATCCAAGGATTGGGATCAAGGAAATCCTAGGATTGGGATCAAAAAAATCACACACCTAATTCCCTTCAGAAATTTCCCAAGGAACAAGGTTGCAGAGATATCACAATATATTCCAGAGATTTACTATAGGGGCATTTACTGGATATGTCACCTTATAGAAAGGATGAGATCCAGAGGCTACCTGGCCCTCTATAGACTCTGCCTATAGAATCTGTAATATTCCTCCTACAGGAATTGCCCAAAGAATAGGGCTGCAATAATGTATGAATATATAATGGGTTCACTGCGTTATTTTCATGAGCCTACACATATGAAGATACAATAGCCAATAAATGTGTATTGCAGCAGCAAAGAGTACAATGCTTGAGGATTCAATCTCTCAAGTTAGACAATGAAGGCCTCAATGAATCCTGTACATGAAAATGAAGGCACACTGCTACAAGAAGAAAGCCATGGCTAAAACTGTGCAGTCATATGGAGAAACTACATCATATAGAATGAAAATATAATGATATATCAATGATAGCTCAAGAAATAAGGGGGAGCAAGCTCTCAACCCTTGAAAACACTAGTACAACAATCCTTAGAAGGATTGACTACCATACATGTATAAAATGGGAAAATACAATAATGCCGGAGTTGCTGGGCAGCAAAAAATCATAAAAAAATAGGAGGAAATAGCTGAATGAGATTCTCAATCTGAAATGGCCTCCTCCAATGGGAAATCTGAAGTGAAAGACTAATTATTTCACCTAATATCCCACCCTCCAAGTGTCTGCTAATCCCTCACAGCAAATGCTCTCCAAGAATAACGTTCTCTAAGAGAGGGAATGCGTTGCATATGATGGAAAGTGGTTGGCCTAGTGCCAAAGATAGTGGAATAAGCTCAGGAACCTCCTTTTCTGATCTCCCAAAGAGATGGAAGCTCCCTCCATTGAAAAACTAGCCAAGGATGGTGTTGTGGAAAACCTCCCCAGCAACACCTAGCAACACTGCAGAAAATCCACCTAGAACTGTGCTGATGAAGATGGATGATACTTGAACTCAATGTCTAAATATGGGGAATATAGTGCAACCCTCCAAGAGCTACTCATGAAGGAGATGAAATCCTAAACAAGAATTCCCTCGACAATTCTTGCTAACTAGCAAGATGTTGCTGCAAGTCCACAGGACCAAAGATGAATAATTCTCAAGATGATTTGCAATGGCTTCCTTGCCCTCCTTTTAAAAAATATGAGCCCCCTCTCAATGGACCCCACTCATTAGGGTTTCCTTCCTCTAGAAGCTTCCATCCTTATCCTACTGTGCTGGCCCACAATGTTCTCTCCACCTCATGCTACTGCGCAGTTTGATTTGGTCAAACTTGACCTAGCCTTCTTGCAAAAGCTCCCTTTCACACATGGAGGTGTGAAATAAAGCTCCAATAGTGATCCCCCTTCATACCAAGAGGATTTATATTACCTATTTATGAAAATAATGGGTCTCTTACCCATTTTATTTATCTCCTATGTGAAAATGGCAAAAATTAATGTTCCATAAAAATTGGGAACATTACAGTCCTCCCCTTTCAAAGATTGCTTGTCCTCAAGCAAGTACAAGGATAGAATGAGTTATTTCCAATTAATTTCTATATAGCATCCATGCATGATAAAATCCAACAAGAAAAGGATTCCATATCATCAATCAAGTGTCTAAGTCGTCCCTCCAACATATGCAATCCAGCTTTTGGTGAACATCCACAAATAGCTGTCATGTAGAACAATTATTTGTGAAGGGAACAATGGGATGTCTAAGGGCCTCCTTGAGGCATGATATCTGATATGCAATGGGACTCATCATCCCCATATTAATCTCCCATCCCTAAACTATCATCCATACAACATAAGTTGCCTCCCAACATGGCAACTCACAGAAATCTCCCTCCACCTTGAGCTCCGAAAATGAAGGTGGGCTGAAAATCTAAATATGGAAAGCCACATAGCTTGCCCCATGATATCCTTCTCTCCACTTGTGATAAGTGTAGAGTGTGTGCTGATCATGGGCTGCAAAAATATTTCCCTCAAGTGGAAAAGTGAAGAGAAATCCTCCATGGATCTCTCCTCCATCAATGATAATCCGGCTGGCCCAATACATTTCATCCATGATGAGTAGGACATGATCAAAATAGAATACCCCAATGACATGTTTGCTATAAGTTATACCATTTGCATCAAGGCAAAAACAATGTCTCAATGGATACAATGAAACCTCATCCACTGCAACTGCAGAACATAACATGGCAAGCATTGTGTAGAAAATATCACCTCTACTACTGAATAGTAAATAGATGAGTGAATCAGCAATAAAAAATCAATACATGCCCATATACAGACAATGGATGGATATCATCATCAACCTCATGGCCCACCTCAAAAGAAGGAAAATAAGTGGCTGTGGTGGCCATGTTTCTCCTCATGTTCCCCTTAGAACATGCCATGCATAAACTTTGGGAATCATCTTCCCTCAAGGACACACCAAACTCATGTGTCAATCTTCCGATCATGCTTCCAATAAGAAAATGAGGCATAAAATCAAATAGAACCATGATCAAAAATAAAATAGGGGGATTACTGATGGTTTCGTATGGTGTTGGAAAGTACCAACAGTCTCCCAAGGGTGCATAACATAGTTCTGCAAACTACTGCTCAAGAAATGTACAAGGAAAAATGATTTGAAGTACAATGCTAATAATATGAATTAGTTGAACATGTGTAGAATGGAAATTTTTTTTCCCAAGGCCATGTGAAATATGGCTGACTCCATCATATGGTTTGGCCCAACTTTGCTCACGGAGCAATATGAAAAATCTGCCCCTTTGAGGAGCCATGCACTGCAACATAATGACAAGAGTGTGTAAATCAGCATCAGAAAATGTAAACACAAGACTCTTACCATAAGCTGGAAGTAAGATGATATATGTATCTATGCATGTGACCCTACTCCCAAGTGACAGTGTTGTGAGATCATGCATAAAGGCTCTTTCCCATGCCAAACTCTGTTTCTTGACATGCTCCTTGTCAAGAAAACCTCTGGTGATGCTGCTGCAAATGTGAAGCTTTTCCCAAGATGGAAATGCCTCCCGATCAGTCCATGCTAAGGAGTAATCCCTTTGCACTATGAGAGTGCCCTCCTCTACTCCTGCAACACTATACTTCATATGAGAGTAAATCTGCTTGTGCTCTCTCCATGATAGTACAAGCAATCCAAGTGCTTGTTGCCTCCTCATGCTCACATCATGCAAATCATGTGATGAAGGTATCATGACTGATATAGATACCATATCTACACCATGTATCCCTAATCCTTCCTGCTCAATGATCTAAACACCTTTCCACCTCTCCTCCACTCATATCCTCCTGGAAAAAGAGTACATCAAGTGATGGCCAAACTCCTTCAAGAGGAACCAACACAACCAAGCTTCTTGCTGCCTGGTATCATATATTTGCAAGTGTAAAATCAGCCTCTTGCTTTTCATCCACACCCACTCAGCTCCTTGTGGATGTTGCCTCCTTCTTTCTCCTTTGGTACTCCTCCCATGAGGGCTACCATCCTCCCAAACCAAATTTCTCTCTTTGCATTTCATGAGAGTTTGAAATGCAGCTCCTTGGATACCTTTTAGAAAAGATCTCTTACCCATGACTATGTTGGATCCATGAGGACCCAAATGTGATGGAGGTAATATCTCCTCTCCATCCATTTTTAACAGCGCTGTTGATCCCTTCAATGATGTAGCAGCTGTTGCATCCTCCAGTTTAAAATTTGATTCATTGTTTTTCATGGGGGTATCATGGTTCACTCCATCCTCCAAAAGTTGTTCACACTCCAACCTCAAGGGCTGAATGTAACTCAACCAAAATTTATGAGGATGAGGGTTCATCTCCTCTTTGAACCCATTTCACAACGCAATGAAATCATGGTGCTCTAAAATAGCACAGTGTGTATATTCTTGGATCTTTAAAGATAAATTTCCACCATCTTTAAAATAACTTGCTGAAATGGAAAGTGGAACTTCACTCATACCTTGGTGGATCCTGGGATTATCTTCTTGTATGGTTGCATTAGTTGTCTCCTCCAATGCAATGGCTGCCTCATCCATAGATATAGAAGGCTGCCCTCCCAAGGTTGTGACAACATTGGTGCAATCTTCCTCCCATGGTGGAATGGCTTTCCCTTCTCTTGTCCTCTCCCCATCAAAGGTTTGGATCAACCTTTGAGTAAGGTCTTCAAAATATCTTACCCTTGAATGGACCAAGGGTTTGAACCACCAAACAGAGGCTTCATCCTCCATGTGCAGCGCTGTAATCTTACTTCTTCTTCCTCTGTCACTGGATGTAGCAAGAAAAATGCCTCTAGCTTTTTCACCCAAGCCCTAACTGAGGTGCTCCCATCAAAAGTAGGCAATAGAAACCTATTGCCCCTGATTTCTTTCTACCATAGGGCCTTCTCTCCTCCTTCTGTTGAATAAACTATGGGAACGTTGTAGCTCCCTTGAATGGGGTTTATATTCACCCAGGTACATACTTAAGATTTGATGATCCAAGCATCTCCCATGCTTGCTTTCTCTTTGAGAGTAGGAAGTGCATGGACCTTCCTCTTCTTCTCTTTGCTTCTCCTCCTCGGGGAGGATATTCTTTGTTCTAAAAATAGATGAGATCAAACTCATCTTCTTCATCATCTTCTTCTTCTTCTTTCTTGGGCTTGAAGGCCATAGGCTGAGCCAAGAAAGGTGCTTTGATACCACTGTAATGTTCCCAATCTGGAATGGCTAGCAATCCATGGTTGGAAAACGCATTTTCCAGAAATGGAGGCAACAGGATTCGATACCAAGACCTGGATCCCCTTAGACCAATGTTTCTAAGACCAAAATCTAAGGATTGGGATCAAGGAAATCCTTCTAGGGTGGTGAGACAAGCTTCCCACACCTAATTCCCTTTAGAAATTTCCCAAGGAACAGGGTTGCAGAGATATCAAAATCTATTCCAGAGATTGACTATAGGGGAATTTAATGGATATGTCACCTTATAGAAAGGATGAGATCCAAAGGCTACCTGGCCCTCTACAGACTCTGTCTATAGAATTTGTAATATTCCTCCTACAGGAATTTCCCAAAGAATAGGGCTGCAATAATGTATGAACATACAATGGGTTCACTGCGTTATTTTCATGAGCCTGCACATATGACGATAAAATAGCCAATAAATGTGTATTGCGGCAGCAAAGAGTACAATGCTTGAGGATTCAATCTCTCAAGTTAGACAATGAAGGCCTCAATGAATCTTGTACATGAAAATGAAGGCACACTGCTACAAGAAGAAAGCCATGGCTAAAACTGTGTAGTCATATGGAGAAACTGCATCATATAGAATGAAAATATAATGATATATCAATGATAGCTCAAGAAATAAGGGGGAGCAAGTTCTCAACCCTTGACAACACTAGTACAACAATCCTTAAAAGGATTGACTACGATACATGTATAAAATGGGAAAATACAATAATGCCGGAGTTGCTGGGCAGCATCAACTCATAAAAAAAATAGGAGGGAATAGTTGAATGAGATCCTCAATCTGAAATGGCCTCTTCCAATGGGAAATCTGAAGTGAAAGACTAATTCTTTCACCTAAGATCCCACCCTCCATGTGTCTGCTAATCCCTCACAACAAATACTCTCCAAGAATAACGCTGTCTAAGAGAGGGACTGCGCTGCATATGATGGAAAGTGGTTGGCCTGGTGCCAAAGATAGTGGAATAAGCTCATGAACCTCCTTTTCTGATCTCCCAAAGAGATGGAAGCTCCCTCCTCTGAAAAACTTGCCAAGGATGGTGTTGTGGAAAACCTTGCAATAACACAATGACCTGCACAACTCCACCAGAGCGTGATGGTAGAGATGGATGATGCCAAGCCTCCAATGTATATGAATATGGGGAATAGAGTGCAATCCTCCAAGAACTGCTCAAGAAGGAGAGGAAATCCTAAACAGGAATTCCCTCGAAAATTCTTGCTAACCAGCAAGATGTTGCTGCAAGTCCACTAGACCAAAGATGAATAATTCTCAAGATGATTTGCAATGGCTTCCTTGCCCTCCTTTTAAAAAATATGAGCCCCCTCTCAATGGAACTCACTCATTAGGGTTTCCTTCCTCTAGAAGATTCCCTCCTTATCCTACTGCGCTGGCCCACAATGTTCTCTCCACCTCATGCTACTGCGCAGTTTGACTTGGTCAAACTTGACCTAGCCTTCTTGCAAAAGCTCCCTTTCACACATGGAGGTGTGAAATAAAGCTCCAAAAGTGATCCCCCTTAATACCAAGAGGATTTTTATTACCTATTCATGAAAACAATCGGTCTCTTACCCATTTTATTTATCTCCTATGTGGAAATGGAAAAAATTAATGTTCCATAAAAATTGGGAACATTACATTCTGTGGTTTGAAAGGTGCTGGTCATACAAATGAGACCCTCGGCACGCCAAAGACACCTGCACACGACAAAAATAAAGAAATAACTATAAAGAATCATAGGTTAAAGGATTAAAGCACAATCAAAGCCTCAAAACAGGTTTTTAGAGCCTAAACATGGTTTTAAAGTTTAGAAGATAGAAGGCTTAAAATATCCTTAAAACTAAAAGATAATGATAAGCGCTTCGGGAAAAATTAAAACCTTAAAGACGAGGATTAAGGATCTAAACCTACAGTTAAAAGAGGCAGGAAAATGTAAAAGGCCGATGACAAAGCCCGAAATAGTAAATACAGTCAGCAAAAAGACAATTATGGGCCCAAGCAACAGAGGATTAAAAGGTAAAAATCAGATGAAGTGTTAAAGGACAGAAAATAAGATTAATTTAAAAAGGTAGATCAAGGCTAAAAATGCCTTAAAACACAGTTTTATGATAAATCAAGAAGACTTAGGCTTAAATATAGCCTTGAGTACATCAAAGGAGTAGTTATTCACCTAATAACTCACAATGGACACCTTTCACTTGCTTTATACCTCAAAGGCAAAGTTGGCAGTTATTACACAAAAAGATATTATAAACTGTCAGATAGTTATTTTAAAGGGAAGAAAGGAGCCTCAAAGTCAATCTTTTCAGCTCTTTTCATCCTCAGGAAATAAAGAATAGATTTAATACATAGAGGATTAGTTGTTAAAAAATCCTACCTTATGCCTTGCATGGTTTTTAAGGATAGGAGTGAATTTACTGTGTCATTAATGACATTCTAAACCCTAGATGTTTCCACCTCCACATTTGTAGCATAAATACTGCATTTGAACTCATTGTAAAAGGGGGGCATTTTGATAACTCTTTGAAGTAATACATAGTTCTACTGAGATTAAAGAGAAATTGATGTACTAGAACCTGTGGATGTTTTGACTTGTTTGTGGATGAAGAAAGCTCTATCATTGGATCCATGAGCTTGGTTTTTGGTGAAGTATTCTAAAACCGTTTAATGTTTTTCCTGTTTTCATTCTGTTTTCATCATCTTTTGCTTGCAGTGGAGTAAAAGTTTTAGGCTAAGAAATGTCTCTTGGAAGCACCTTAGACCTATTTACTCTTCATTGTCTTTATTTATTTCATCTGCTGAATGTTTGATTGAGTAAGTTTAACTACTTTTTCAACCTTAAAGCTTGTTTATTTCAGAAGTAATTCAATACAGTTGGCCTTAAGATGATTTATGGTTTTCCCTGCTTCTTGTTGACACTTTAATAACTATTTCTGAAGTCTCCTTTCAAAGTACCATTGTCCAAAGTTTGCCAAAGAGGTCTGTTTTGATCATGTCCTTTGTACTTGCTCAAATAATTGTTTTGAAAGTCTTTATAATTACAGTCCTAGATTTTTAGGAGTTCCCTCTTATATGAATGCAGTTATCTGTTTATTTTGAATGTATTCTTATCCTTGAAAGTGAAATCTTTGATGAAATAGAGTGTTCCTTGACTCTTAGATTTCATTTTGAAAGTTTGTCTTGAGATTGTTATTTTCTGAAGTGTAATTTTTAGAATTCATGGTTAGCCCTATCTATAAATTACTTCTTCATGTTCAAATGATGCTTTAATTCCCTTTGTTGAAGAGTACATATAATTAAGGATTCTTAATTTCCCTTAGTTCTACTTTTCATTCTAAAATCTTGATGTTCATTTCATTTCACCTGAAAACTTTGTAGATCCAACAACAAGTTATATTTTCCATTTGTTACCCCTAATTCATCTACAAACTTGTTACAAACTTCCATTAGACTCCATTGCCCAATGACTTAGAGATTTCTCTTTTCTATCTATGCTGCCTAGGTCATCATGTCCCACAAAACAATCAAACAAACTCAAGCTTAATAACTAGCCTAAAATCAACCCTTTACAAGTAAACAAGTCATATTTTGCAAACATACTGAGAAATCCCTCTCTAAGACTAGGAGGGCTAGATCCTAGAGCTCTAAAGACTAGTTTACATGTTGCCTTTCCATTTGGTTTACCAATCGGCCAAATCACAGGACGCCAACAGACATAACATTCTTGATATTAAATATATGATAAACATGTTCAACCAACATCTTCAAAGATGTTTCTATATTGTTCTTTACGTGCTCAAAATTTTGATGTCTTGATGCACAAGTGTAGAATATGGTTTTTGTAATTCTTTAAACAATAATTAAGCTCATAACGAGGTCATCAATACCATCAATCTTAGATCTCTTTTATTCATAGGTGTATCATCTTTCAATAGTGATTTCGCCTCCCTTTGAAAAGGTGACAATGGAAAAGCTTTTAGGGCTTCCAAAAGAGACCCATGGACATGCCTTTCAACTTGAGACTATGATCACTCAAAACTTGTCCAAAATATGAAGGCTTGATAGATGAATTTTGAAGACTTCATATCTTGTAAAATTGCCTCATACCTTCGCTTACTTTGACAATATGCTTGGTTGTTTTTGGGCTCATCAATTAGCCTTTTGATCGATAGATAATAGAGTCCTTAAGCTCTCGCACTTCTTGAATAAGTATGAGGTTATGTCACATAGAAGAGTGTTAGTAGAATGAGCCCAAAAATTCACTTTCTTAGCTGATAGGGTCGGTCCAGGGAGAGAAGCTCTTCTAGCTATTCGGTCATCAGGAAAAGTGTGTGTATTCCTCCAAAACACCTTACTCCTTTCTATGTATAATATCAACCTTATCTCTGTAATTAAGGCTAGTAATCATGCCCCAAGTTTTTTCTTCTTCTTTCCTTCACAAATTCAGACTAAGGAATTCACTCTTCTTGAGATGAGATGGTGCCAAGTTGATCTTCTTTTCTACCCTCACCTCAAAACCTAGCTTTGCTACCATGTTGAGAAATCTAGGCAGAGAGTTAGTTTAAATATTAAATTTATTTCTCTTTAATGTTTGACATTTTCTTGAGATTTAGATCCTTCCATGGCTTTGGTTACATATCAATGTTATGGTTAATTCATAGATGTATAGCCAAATAAAATAATCACATATTCATATCTAATCCATCTTAGCTAACACAGATAGGTCGATAGATCATCACTTTGGTCCATATAGATAGAGATATATGTAGGTTTAGGCTATAGACCATGGACGTGCTATCCCACCTGGTCTTGATAACCCCTATTCACTAACCTCAAAATACAAGGAGGGTGTAGAATATCATACATTTGATAAATCTGTGGCATACTTCAGTTAACTCTGTTATGAACACCATGATATTATAATAAATTCTTGTGTTGAACTAAGCCTTTACACAATCCATGCTCATGATAAGTCAACCATCTACTACTTTATATCCCTATCCCACTACACCTTACACTACCACACTCGTAATTTAGGTGCTAGCTACTCCTGCTTCAATTCCTAATCACAAAATTTGTGATTATGATGATAATTTAAGTACATATATGTATAATGTCCATGATGGAACATATGAATTGTCCTCCCCAAATTAATCGTCAATGATTATAATTTTAAATGGGATAACACTGGTGTATCTCATCATCTCAAAATGACCCGAAAGATGAAAGTTTACAATTTTTTTCATCATCACTTCACACTATCTCATGGATGATCCTTTCTATAGATTATATGAATGAATTTATGGAAGGCCATCCCATCTACCTATCCTATGATTGATTGTGACAACAAGTGAATAAAGGATAATTGACATATATTTGTTGACAAGATCCCCTACTTATATATTGTACTTTGTTCACTTATTATCACAATCAATCATAGGCTAGGTAGAAGGGATTGATTTCCTAAAATTCATGCATATAATCTATAGAAGGGGTAATGTATGTGACAATGTGAAGTGATGGTTATCATTGGAAAATTGGACAGGCAAAGGACATCATGAAATGTCAAGTAGAAGGATTTATAGGATGGAAAAACATTACAAAATATGGAAAATTTAACTTTTACTAAGGTCAAAAGGAAAACTTATTAAGTCACGCATAGAAGGCATTGGCACAAAGCACTACATGCAAACTTTTCTTCGATAGTAGCACAAATCTCTGCAGATATCCCTCAAATATCCATGCGGTCTTGGGCATGGTGGAAGGTCACCATCCGAGACCACTTTGCACACTTCAGGAAGAAGATTCTCCACTCAAGGCCACTAGGGACAACCACCTAGAGCCATCTTGAGACCTCAAGTGAGAAAAAAATGCAATAAACCTCCACTCTTGTGTCACTATCCATAATTGTACCAAGATAGGGAAGAATATTTGAATTTTTCCTATAAAATACCACCATGAGAAGAAAAATTAGAACACATTGTTATGTTGGCCAAATTTCCCATGAGCAAACTAGCAGTGTGTTGTCCAAGTAGCAAAGGAGTGAATGGATTCATTTTTTGGCCATCAAACATTTAAATCCCAAAGGAGAAGTGCATCAATTATATGTTATCTGATCACTCATTTGAGGAGAAGAGAGAGGCTTGCAAATGGCTTAAGGGAAGAGACCTCCTTGCTTTGAGTATTAGAGCTCCATAGCTCTTAGGAATCACTGCGAGTGCTTTATCGTTCTACCTCTTTTTTACCACCAACAGCTAATAAAAGAGGATTCATTATTTGTTGGTAATATTAGTTTATTTAAAATCGATATTAAGCTTGTGTTATATTTGTATTTCGTGTTTCTTGTTTCCTCCTCTATTGTAGTATGCTATGTTTTATAACTAGTTTTTCTACATGTTATGATGCTTCACTAACCATATAAAAACTTGTTTTTTCCATGTGACATTTCTTGTAGGAAAGAAACCTCCCCTACCAAGCACTGTGCATTTTTTCCACCCTCGTGTCAAATGCACCAATACAGTATTGGCGACTCCACTTCTTTTTACTCTTAAACTAAGTGGTTGTTGTTTTGCAGAACCTATGTTCTTCTCAAGATTGCTGCAAGACCATTTCTCCTCTTCCTCAAATTCTCTAATTCACCCTTTGTGAAGAGATTCAGTTCAGATAAGGCAAAATTTCCGTGCATAGCAAAACCACACGCATTCAGCCTAGACAGACGCGCAAGTCCACGCACCTATGTAAAAATAACCCGCGCGGAAACCAGTGAGCCATTTTTTCACCGATTTTCTTTATTTTTTGCAATTGTAAAGTGGCTGGCAGCCCATAATAAATCTTCAAGCACTGTGTTATGGTGTTTTTTGACTATTAGGACATGTTTTTGGCTGAAATTTAGCTTAGTTATTACATAGTTATAATTTTAGTTTATTATCACAAATTCACATAGTTTAATTAGGGGGGAAGTAAGTGGTGTGGAAATCCACACATGCTATCTAAATGAACCATCTACTGATAATAAACACCAAACACATAGGATTAATTAGCAGGAAGTAAGTGGCCCATATCCACGCATCTTTAGCTAGTTTTCATTTTTTCAAATTTTTTGCATTAAGTTTAGTTTAAATTTTGCATTAGGATTCGGGACTAGGATCTAGGTATCAAAGAAAGAAAGTAATATATACCACCCTTGCACCTCTTGGTGATGCTAGGTATGCATATGAATGCTTTATTTTGATATTTTTTCATCTCCCTATAGTGCAACATTTAGTCTAATTAGGAAAAAATGTAAGCGGGCCATTATCCGCGCATTGTTTATTTTCTGAAAGGAACAATCAAACATAGTATAATTAGGAAGGATTGTAAATGATCATTGCATATCCACATCCTATAAAATTATGATTGTACACTTCATTACACACACGAAGATTCAGTAAGTTAGGACCTTGGCCCTCTTCTTGTCATCGCTTCACCAAGGCACACCATAAGCAAAGTAAGACTCCTTAAAACTAACCATTAATTGAAATCATTAAAATATCCCCACAAGGGCCAGAAAAGAATTAATAGTTCAGATTAGGACCATTGGGCATAGGCATCTAATAAGCTACCACGGTCATTCTACATTCTTGAAACATAGAAATTGACTGTTTAGGGAGCTTAAAATCCATCTATCCACCCACGGAACAGAATTCCCAAGCACTATAGAGACCCTATTCAGCAGGGGTTAAGCTTAGTCCCAATGCATGCGGTACTATTTGGGGCTACCTAACCCATCTATTGATCGATACTGGTAGTTGAATACCA
Source organism: Pinus albicaulis (assembly GCA_034641835.2). Lineage (NCBI taxonomy): Eukaryota > Viridiplantae > Streptophyta > Pinopsida > Pinales > Pinaceae > Pinus > Pinus albicaulis. The sequence continues at coordinate 931,394,465 of CM076579.1, read as the reverse complement.
AGAAGCTCAAGACTTGAAAGCTCACATGGGACGACGATTCTTTAGTGGCCAAGTCTAGGGCATCCTTCCTTATAAGTGATGGTGCAAGCAACACTAGATCCTCTTACCTATAACTCGGTCGATTATTTGGCTACTGGAAGGCGTCACCAGTTATTTCAGGACGTTAGCCCCAGTACACATCAGAAGATATCTTTGCAAGGCCTAGTTACATTTGAGAGTGTGAGGATGATTATGTCTTTTAGGATTTTTGAGTATCATAGGTGAAACAACCAAAACCATATTTTTTGATTGCTTGATCACATAGTATTAATATAAAGGATAAATTTAAATTTTATTTTTCGCTTTGTTTTATGTATGTGATCACATTTTTCTTTGATAATAATCTCTCTCCTCTTAGAAAACTAAAAATATTTCCAAAATCAAATTGATTCGACACCATAGTGGACCCAACGGGACCTCGTCAATCTAGAATATATTTGGACCTCCCCCCATTAGAGGGATGAGTGCCAGGTCTTTCACCATTCAGGAGTTAAATACGACACATATCTACCATTATTGGTTCATCCTTTATCGGGGCATATTTAGTTAGAACCCCAAGGGTCACCCAATGCCACACCTGTGGAAACCCCCTCAGGGTCACTAGACACAACTCCTCCCACAACCCCCAAAGGGTAGAGGAGCGCTACCTGTTTGGGGATCCAACAGAACACACAACCAGGTACGTCACAAGGTAATATCCCCTAGACACCCACCATACACAAACATATTCCTGTGTTTTCACAGTTCACAATGGCATTCAATACTTAGTTACCTTTCCTAGCATCATTAAACCTCCTAGATCTATCAAAGTTAACAAATGATCCCAATGCACACAACCCTAATTGCCCCCCCCATACCCATGAAGCTCTCTTCAGACATTCCAAAATTTTAAGGGAAGCAAGTGGAAGACCCTGGAAGTAATGTAATGAATTTCCAGCTATGGTGTTCGTCAAATAGTATTATAGATGATACTATTCGACTAAGACTATTTCAGCACACCTTAACCAAACCAACCGTGAAATGGTGTGTGGAGAAGCCTTCTTCTTCGCATGAAAACTTTAGCACCCTCGATACTGTGTTCCTCAAATATTTTCAGTTACCCATCCACCACGATTTAGGAATGGAGTTACTGACTCATTTTAGGAAAACACCATCTGTCCATATCTCGGACCATCTCAATGAATGACGTCAACGTCGAAGTTTGTGCAAAGCCAAATTTGATGATAGATTTTTACTGGACCATTTTTGAATACTCCCACAGTAGATATTTCAAAGGATGTGGCAAACCAAGGACCTACCTCCGAGGATAATTCCATTAGTAAAGCCCATCAACTCGAACTTATGTACACTCAGTCAGGATACATTTACAACATCCTGCCTAATGCCCTGCACCTACAAACCTATAAAGAATTTCCAGGCGCGTCGAATACTGTAGACGGATTGATCAGATCATTAACCCAAGTTCACCTACATAACAATATCCCATACCCAGGTTACCCATATGATCCTAACTAGAATATCACGCAACCAGGCTACCATCAGAGTCATCTTGCACCTCTGTAGAATATGACCAATAGGGCATCGTCGTACCGCCATTAGCAAGGAGGATCGTACCCTCCCTCGTAGGGGACCCAGTGCATAGCTAGTAACGCTGATGGAAGAGATCCTTCCTAGCAATCATATAAAAACCAGGGACAGGGACCCCAATATTCCCCCTCCCTAGCACTAAACACACCGTTGAAAAAAAATGCACTGGTGAATTTCATGCAACCTTCTTAGGCTTAGCCATTCTAGTCTTACAATCAGGAGAATCATAATCATCCTCCTAACACACCAAGGAAAAAGCCGAAAAATAAATAAAAGGGAGATTTGGGATAGGGAGGCGATAACTGACAACACCCTCCATGATTTTAGGTTGGGGCAACCCCAATCAGAATCAAAAACAGGATCCAAATAACTCCCTAGGGAAAAACAAGAGGGATAATCTACGAGAAAACCACTCTTGTGCCATTTGTGGTGAGTATGGACATTACACTCGTCACAGTCCCAAACTCCCTGTGCTAAAGAAGCTTCAGGGTAACCGTGGACAAGGGGTACCTACACAACAAACCGATGCAATGCAGGAGCCCTTCCCCCACCAAGGGATAGTTAGTACCCAACAACAACAACCACCCCCAAATAATTTTAGGAACAAAAACCACGAAATCTATATGAATGGTGAGGAAATTTTCTTTCGGAAAAGGAATTGAAGTTATGATACCCCTCCAGACACCAATCCGTCAGGGGCCAACATGAGTGCACTTATCGCACTGTTAACTATATAAAAAATGCCTATTGATTCCCTGCCAAAGATGGCTAAGGGTCCAACAAGGTGAGTAGGACATCACTCCAAAGTGGCCCATAACTATAGCATTATGGACGATTTATCACAATTTCCCATTTCCATGTCAGATTTGGAGGTCCTGCAATCTTTCCCAAAGCAACAAAAATCCTTACATTCCATGTTAGGCGCCATTGACCCTGCTGATTCACGCCTAATGGCTTTTGACTTAGATAAAGTCACTGCCAGACTTCCTTCATTGGTTGCCTTCCAAATATCGGTGTCAGTCCAGATTATCACTATACACTGATGTATCATTGATGAGGGCGCATCTACATGAATCATGTCCAAAAGTGTTTGGAAAAAGTTAGGATCTCCATAACTAAAGCGATCCAACATCACACTCAGATCATATGAAGGCACCCTTTTGCCCCCGTCGGTCTCTATTAGAATATCCCTGTCAGCTTGGTTGGAAAGATAGCACTGATAGATATTGAGGTCTTGGACGCTTAGCTTGACTACAATATACTCCTTGGGCGGAGTTATATGTATGCCATGTCTACCATAGCATCCCATGTCTTCTGGATTATGATGTTCCCCCACGAGGATCACATCATCACCATTAACCACTTGGCACACCATGAAAAATGACCCATGACGACTGCAGATGTCATTCTACCCTATGTAAATGCATATACATAATCTCTCATGCAGTACCAAGAATATGGCCCTGGCTAGTTCAAACCGTCATCTATCCTTGGATCATTCCTAGGAGATACCCTTGTCATACCAGAATCATTCTCTGATATCACAGGGGCCCTGGTGTGCATGATGTCATCATAAAACACTGAAGCCATCCAAGAGACAAAGACTAGTATAATTTACAAAACCAAGGCCATAGGCACGGATTTTATACCATACGCCATCTCCAAACTCCAATCTCATACCCTCCACCTGGTTTCGTGTCAAAACAAGTCTTGGCAATGGTAACATTGCCAAAAGTGTCTTTCACGATACCTGCCTGGTATCTAGTCCCACCAACCATGTTGGGATCCCTTGGCATTACATCTACATCAATAACCCCCATCCCTCCTCAAGAGTTGACACTGGTTAAATAGACTCCCGTAGCAACGCCGGTTAAAGCGACCAGGAAAACCCACAAAAAAGGGAAAAATATAGAAAAACTCAACATGCCAAGGGCACTGCAACCTTTTTCATTGTGCGATATTTTAGGCCATCCTACCAATATTTTCCCAGATTTGGATGAATTAAAACATATCCTCAGCTTTGAAAGAAATACTGCGGCCATAATTTCCCATAAAAAGGAACTAGCCAGAAAAAATCTAGGCAAAGCATTACGTACCAACCACACATGGGATATCTGCAACGATTATGGGCATTACACTCATAATTTTCCAGAAATGCCATGATATAAGGATGCCTTACATGCCCTAGAACAATCATATCAGGAGGGTTCCCCATACAGACAAATGGGGAAGAACTCCAGGTCATATTATACCTACAAGAGGCAAGGCAGTCACCTGAAAGACATTTGTTTGTCCCTCCTCATCCTGTCCAACGTTGAGCACTCTGTGATGAACACAATCATTTCATCACCGAATGTGTAGCCCTAGAGCTATTTCAGAGATGGTATCTTGTTAACCCATTATAATATGTTGGCCTACGAGCAGCCCAATATTCATGTTGGATATGTTCTGGCGGTCACCCATTATGTCATTGCTATTATATCCCTCGATTCCATTCAGCATTAACCATTATACGCATGGCCAATGAGGCTCTCCCTAGGATATGGCTTAGATACGAAATCCATGGAAAGCTTGACAACACAAGAGGATGTGATAAGAAGATCCATTCTCTTTCTATGAGCAGAAAAGCAGCTAGTTGGAGGCACATAGTCACCCCTAATTGCCCTCCACGGAGAAGACCACCCTATGCATTATGCAACACACGTAACCATTTTTTCGCCAAATTCCCATACCTATAATCACTAAGCAGATGGTATCCAATCACCTCATCAACCCAGAGGGAAGAGAATACCTAAGAAAGACATCCTTGTCTAGTATGCCATCATGCTCAACATTGTATTTACATCCCTCGAGTGCACTCGCTAATCAACATCATACATTCATTAGAAACACAACGCCGAGATATAATCAGTCCAGAGCCAAGAGAATGCAATGTAAGGTAGGCTACCCCCAGGAAGCCTACCCCTTATCAATACAAAAGCATTGAGCAAGTCAAACTGATGCATCATCCTAGGAGGACCCATGTTTAGTTAAGGACAACATGCGGGCTATGTGATAAAATTGACCCCCAAGTCAATCAATGTAAGGAACTGAAGAACCTTAAAAACAACCTTCACAGGGCCACCCCCATCCCACAGATCAATCTCTCTAATCAAGAGAAGATCACACACTTCTATTGCAGGATTTTATCACAATTCCACCATACAAAGAATTGTGAGTACCTCACAAGGCTAAGAGCGACAAGAGCAGCATTAAGTCTAGCACCCCAAAAGGAGTTGGACCTCCCAAAACCAAAAGCTTGGATATGGCACATTAAGGGAATTTTGAGGTATAAAATGGGCCTCCTAAGAAAAATGTACAAAAAAAATACTTTATAAGAACCAATAGGATTCAAGATGATGATGTCAACCACGGGGGATGATTCACCATTTTTTAAGTAAAAGGGTAGAAAGATTTAAAAATAATAAAATCAAAAAACTACTTTTTCAACTCATATTTTCAACTTATCTCCCAAAATTTTTACTCAAATTTCAAGTGGGAGTACTTGTTGGATGAAAAACTTAATTCATCATCCAAGGAGTACCCGTGTTGCATACTTTCGATGGACCTTGCTACCTGAAAAATGAAAAATACATAAAAAAACGTGATTAAAATCACGTTTTTCATGTATTTCTCATTTTTCATGTAGCAGGACCCATCGAAAGTATGGAACATGGGTACTCCTTGGAAGAGGAATTAAATTTTCATCCAACGAGTACTCCCGCTCAAATTTTGAGTAAAACATTTGGGAGATAAGTTGAAAATATGTGTTGAAAAAATAGTTTTTTCTTTTCTCCCTCTAAAATTTGATGATGCAATGAAATATTATTTTATTATTTCCACTATTATTTTATAATTTCTTTAGGAGGCCCATTTTAGACCCCAAAATTCCCCTAATGACAACGAAACATTTCCCCTACGCCTGATCCTTTCTGAGTGTCCACTTCACAGACAAAGAGTAGTGTTGGTTCCCACACCATCTACTTAGTAGGCACCATGGTACCATGCACCATTTGCACCGGTCATAACCACAAAATAGAGGCATGCCCCTTAATGGAAACATTTAAGCGCATCTTCACTAAGCACAATTTCCAAATCTAGGAAAGTGCAAGTACTCTTGGTAGAGCAATATATTGACACCTGGCCTGACGTACCACCAGTATGCTAGAAAAAACATCAACTGCACCCATCCAAGGTAGAAGTAATTAAACAAGAAATTGATAAGCTTCACAAAGTTTGGTTTATCTACCCTGTCACTTACACATCATGGGTTTCCAACCCTGTTCCCGTCATGAAAAAAAGGACACTATTCGCATCTATACCAATTTTCAAGATTTGAAAAATTCTTTTCCAAAGGAAAAACACCCTACCCCATTCATCGAACAAGTATTTGATGCTTGCGTAGGACACGAGGCCCTCTCCTTAATCGATGGATGATATGGGTATAAAAAAATCCAAATTCATCATACCGACCAGTACAATACTGCGTTCACCACTCCGTGGGGCACATTCGCATATCAGGTTATGCCATTCGGTCTTAAAAATGCTGGAGCCACTTTCCAACATGACATGAATTATATCTTTCACGAACTGGACCACCTTATCCTTGCCTACTTGGATGACCTGACTATTTGATCGAAGAAGTGATCTAATCATCTCGAAGATCTGTGGCTAGTTTTCCAACTATGCTAACATTACAACCTATGCTTGAATCCTCTCAAGTGCATCTTTTGCGTCACTATAAGTCAAATTTTAGGTTTTATTGTGTCCTAACAAGGGATTAGAGTGGAACCCTTCAAGTGCCATGTAATTAAAGAGGTAACACCACCTCGAACCCTCAAGCAACTCCAAAGCTTTCAGGGAAAAGCCAATTTTCTTAGACACTTTGTCCTGGATTATGCCACTTGCACTCAGGGATTCCTATGCCTCCTCCGTCAGGATACCCTATTCAAATGAGACGATCAAGCCCAAAAATCATTTGAGGCATTGAAAGGTGCATTATCTTTAGCACCATTGATCATTCGACCAAACTACGACAAAGATTACACCTTGTATCTGTCAGCGTCCGAGACCGCTTTGGCCGGGGTGTTAATCCAGGAGGGCCTCGATGGTAAAGAAAACATAATTTATTACGTTAGAAAAAAAATTATATGGCCCCGCGTTAAGGTATGAGTTTGAAGAGAAAAATCCCCTAGCATTAATACACTTAGTCCAAAAACATTGGCGCTACATTATCTTAAGGACTATAATAGTCGTCGCAGATATCAACCCCATGAGATACCTATTGGCCCATAGTTTAATGAACCAGAAATACACTTGCTAGATAGTTATATTGCAAGAGTTGGACTTAAAATTTAGCTCCCCCAAAAGAAAGAAGTCTTTAATTTTGGTCGAGTTCATCACTGACCTCCCAATTCAGACCAAAGGATCACTAGTCAACGACTCACTACTAGATGAACATATCTTCCTAGTGATGACCGATGACCCTTGGTATGGAGATATTCTATTATTCCTACGAACCCAAAAGTTCAAACCAAATCTAACACGTGATGACTGCAGGTGCATACGCCACCGGGCCCCCCAATACCTCCTTATGGGACATGTCCTTTATCGGTGTGGCATCGACACAATTCTACGTCGATGTCTCACTCATGACCAAGCTAAGAAAGCCCTTAATGACTGTCATACTGGAGCTTGCGGTGACCATCTCTCTGGAATGGCTACTACCAAAAACGTTCTATAGGAAGGATATTTTTGGCCCACCTTATTCCATGACTGCATATCAATAATCAAAAGGTGCAAGTGATGTCAACGCTTCGCTCACAAGGCAAGAGTACCTCTTGCTCCCCTGCACCCATTCATTGTAGCCAGTTCCTTCTATAAATGGGGGATCGACTTCATGACTTGCAACCCTACATCATCTAGAAACCACAAATACATTATTTTCACCGTCGACTATTGCACCAAATGGGCAGAGGCCATGCCCACATACAACAACATGGCAAAAATCGTTGCATGATTTCTATTCAACCATGTCATCGCCCAGTTTGGTGTACCAAAAGAGTTAGTCTCCTATTAGTCATCCATAATTTTCACTATCTGAAGATGAATAAGTAGTGGTCCTAGATTTCTAGAAACAAAATTCATAAATATTGTGAGCTCTAGAAATCTCACTGCCTTCATAATCCTGAGATAAAATTTTCACTATTTCATCTTCCTATCTAGTCATGACTAGCCCACCACTCCTGGAAGACCCATCATGGGCTCAAGCCATTTACTTTAACCCCAACTGTCACCCATTTTTCACCATGTCTTGCCTTTTGGCCCAAATCCTCTATTTTTCTTACCTATAGGATTCCCTACTACTATTCAAACCTACCAATCAAATAGCATTGCTGTCTCTTCCATAATATTCTCAGACGCTGATTGTCTCTACAAACCCTTTGGATAGTCAAGTATGCTAGATCCTGGGTCTTCAAAACACACTAAGCTTATCACAGGTCCTATCTTATACTTGGTGATCCCTAAGTCTAAAATCTCTGTCCAAAATCCAAGTCCAAAGGTTCCCATTAGGTCACCTAAGGTTTCACTGAGTCATAGGATGGATTTTGTGCCCAACAATTTATGCCTTCCTGCATGAAGAGGTTGCATTCAAAGGGGAATAAAATCAAGCATTTTGACCCAAAGTAATTCAAGAAAAGCCTCCTTGGCTTAGAACACAAACACTACAAGGGACAATTGCCCTTGTTCACATTTTTTAATGAATATCCAAGGTGACCACCGACAATAAGGAGAGGCAAGGTAATGGGATGTGATTATCACCAGGAGGTAGACACAGACAAGACAAAAGCAACAGACCTATAGGTAAAAGAGTATCAGGGTTTGTTTGGTAGATTAACAAAATAGTGATGACAAGAAAAATCATCTTAGAGATTTCAAGGACAGAAACCTCCTCTCAGGGTTATTGAAAAAATAGCATTTCTTCACCTGCATTAAAAGAAGAAAGACAAAGAGTGTCAGTTTAAAGGGGATCATTTTACCAAAGGGTATAAAAACAGAGCTTTTTTAAAATATAAAGTTGGGCATAAGTTATTGTCAAAACAAGCCTAAAAAGGAAAAGTGTAACCTCGATATGAATCTCAGCAATAGACTCCCAAAAAATGGCCTCCATGCCAAAAATATTGTTTTGCAAAAGATGACAAAAGAATAAATAAACATTTTTTCCAAAAAATTTCAATGTGTGTTCACAACAAATATTAGTCAAAATAACACTAAAAGATAGGAGACATTAACTTTACAAATGTGGGTTTGATCTTTTAATTTTATTTCAAAATCAAATATAAAGGTCACTTGAACCTTCCCTATGCATCATTTTCCATTTTCAAGGAGAAGAAAGCCGTTAAGGAGAATAATTTTTGGTTTACAGACCGAACTGTGAAAATTATCAGGCGCTACACCCCTGGTCTCTGACGCTACACACAGGACGGAGGCAAGAAGTGTAAAAATACACTGCGCTACGCGCTCACGGCCCGACGCTGCGCACCTGGCCTGGTGCTATGCATAGGCCCAGAAAATACCAGAGGCACCCGAGGCACCACCCAGTACGCCCGACGCTACACACAGGTGCTGCACATAGGGGCTACGCACCGGCGTTGCGCATAGGCGCTACGCTCCGACCAAGTTTCTCAAATTCTCTCAAAGAGCTCCAAAAATCCGAAATCTATCTTCAAAACTTCTACAATAAAATTCTAAAGGTTGGTGAAATTTGTCTCCTCCCAGGCTCTCCTTTTTCTAAAAACAAGAAAGCTATCCATAGTCAAAATTAGCCCAAACCCTATACTATGCAAGGATCAATTACTTAGTTTTTGAGTTAGGGTTTGCAAGTGAATTTGGTTTTGACTACAAAAAAAGATTGGGTGACTGTAGTTATTTGCTAACCTCTAAACCCCAAGTGCAAGCTCTAAAAACTCATTTTCACCTTAGTTTTCATTTTGCAAAAAGTTGACCTAAAGCTACTAAAAGCACTTGGTTTGCCCAAAAACCCTCAAGAAAAGTCCAAAGGTCCTACTATTGTTTTTTGCACCAGTCATCATGTCAGAGGGAGATAGTCATACCAGTGGTGATGAGAGTCATAGTCCCACTAAGCCAAAATATCATGGAGGAAAAGCAAAAAGATTTGAGCCCTTAGACACCAATCCACTCACTTCATCTCCTATGGTCCTTTCATGCTTCCAGGATGTAGGGTGTTACAGATTTTGTGAAAAGGTCAAGCAAGTCAGCAACCATGCAGACTTAACTAGATTATTCGTCTGTAGCTTGCAAAACCATCAAGTCAATTTGGCAGGAGTACAATTTGAGCTCTCATCTGAGATCATTTCTAAAGCAACAGGTATACCAGACATTGGTGAGGTGTGGTTCAAACAAAAGAAGCTGGAGTTAAGTTACTATGGGCCCTATTTGAAACCCAACTATCAACAAAATTGTAAGGCTATTTTCCCTTTTTCTCATTTGCTGGAGAGGTATGCTGCATTGATGAGGCAGATTATCAGTTATTTCGCATGTGAGGGGAGATACTCTCGGATCTAATCATATCATATAAGGTTGCTGATGAATTTTACCAGGGTCAAGATGATGAACCTACCTTACTACATTTTCCGAAGCATTGATAAAATGGCCTCAATTTTCAAGAAGAAAAGCTATGACCACCAAATGCCAAGCCTTTTTCATCACTCCCTGATCAAAATGATTTCCCTATACCAGCTAGAGCAGCAAGGAATATCTTGGGAAACCTTCATCTCACATGATGTGTTTGTAGACCCCCGGGCCTTCATCCAGCAAAACTTGCCTTCCACTTCACAACCATCTACCTCCACACATCCATCATATCCCCATGTGCCTTCTCCCCAAATAATTTCACCTCTTACCTCCTCCCCTAAATTTCCAAGTGAAGGGGCTGACAGTAGCCCTAGTGAAGAAAAAATAGGAGGCAATAGTCAGGAGGAAGATGAGACAGATAATGATGGACATGGAGGGAGCAGTGGAGAAGAAGATGATGAAAATGAAGAAAACAATGAAGAGGGGGGAAGTAGCCAAGAGGAAAATAGAGATGAAGGCAGTGATGGCAATGATGAAGTTAGTGAAGGCAACCACAAAGATGAAGAGGCACAAAAACATGATGAGGAGGAAGAGCAGGATGATGAGGAGGACAACCATCAAAACACACCAAGAAGTCAAGGAAGGAGTCATGACAGTCATGACAACAGTCATGACTGTGTTGACAAAAATCAGTCCAAGCATGACAAAGAAATTCAGAGTGAGGCAAGTGCAGAAAATATCAAGCAAACTAAAGGCCAAAATGATGATGACACTGCCTTTAAAACTCCCATTGTTACCCCTCTCACATGCACATATCACAAAGGGAGAAGAAATGTGTTTGCTGCCTCTAAAAGGAAAAGGGCCATCACTTCTAAAATAGTAAAAATATTGGACAAAGGCAAAGAAAAAATGGAAAAGGTTGAACAAAAGGTACAGGTAAGAAGGAGCAAAAGGATCAAAAAGACTTCTCAAGGCCCTCTTTTTGTTGATCTAGACAGTGATAATGAGGACCAAGGGATGAGTACAAAATTTCCCCTCTTAGAAAAGGATGCCCAGCTTCAAGAATGAGAAAAGGACTTTGAAAGGACATAAAGGGTCATCTACTATTATAAACAAGAGCATAAAAATTTCAAAGAGGTGAAGAGGGGCTTTGCCTTGCAGAAGAAAATGGTCAAACACTATGCAAGGAAGAGCATGCTTGCTAATGCCAAACTCAAGCAAGCCCTCATGGATCTAGAGGAGCTAAAAAAGACCAAATTCCATGACAGCCTTGGAATCTTGGCCGATGCTTCTTAGAAGATGTTGAAAACCCCTTGAGGGGTCTACATGCCAATTTTGAGGCAAATCCAGAAACTTTTTGTTTTTTCCAAATTTTGACCCTTAGGAGCGCAACACCCTAGGCAATACATACAAAATTGGGGCATATTCAGCTATTGGAGTTTAAATTTTTTAATTTTTCATGTCACCAATAGTCTACCCACAAAATTTCAGGTCAATTGGAGCATTTCCCCCCCTCAAAAGGTCAAAACACACCTCAAAAATGACCTTTCTGCCTCCTTTGTAGGCCTAGCGCTGTGCACAGATCAGTCATGGGAGATTTGGTTTTTGTGTAGGTAAATGGTATCCTTTCAACACAAATCAATTTATTTTTTGAAATTAGACTCATCAGGCTTTCCAACGAGCCATCACGGGGCCAAATACAATGCTGGGAAGGGGTCTAAAACTCAGCTGCAACAGACCCTATTTTTTGTTGAAATGGCGCTACGCATAGAGACAGCTTTTTTCCAAAAGTCAACAAAAGACATTGATTAATGAAAAATCAGTTTTTTAGTGTTTTTTTTGGAAAAATCACTCCTGATTTTATTTTGGAGTTATGTTTGATGTTTTTCATTTATTATCTTATCTCTTATGTGTCTTGGGCCTTGCATGGTCATTAAGCACATGTATGACATTTATGGCTAAATTAGGGTTTCTGGAAGCCTCTTAGGGTTTCCACCTCCTCATTTTATCCATAAATAGAGCCTGAGGCTCTTATGTATTAGTGGGATTTTGATGAATTATGCCGAAGCAAATACATAGTCTCTTGGAGTTTTTGATTAAAATTTGATGTCTTAGAGCTCATGCATGCCCTAGTTTGCTTGTTGATGGAGAGAGACTGTTTGCAGGATCCATTAGCTTGGTTGATGGTGAAGTGTTTCTTATGTTCATGTTTTCTAGTTTTCCATTATGTTTTTCCATCTTGCTATGTTGCAGTAGGAAAAAAAAATTAGATTAAGAAATGTTTCCTGATGGCACCTTACTTTTGTTTGTCCTTCACTGCCTCAATGTTTTCTTCTGTTGAGATATGTTAGGGAATCAATCTCTTGCTCTATAAGAATTTCTTAGCTTGTCCATTTCTTGAATGGTTTAGATCAGTTATTTTCAAGTATGATTTACGGCTAGTCCTGCATATTGTTGCTACTGAAATACTCTATTTTGGAATCAACTCTTTAGAAGCATCTTTGCCTAGGTTTATCAAAGAAGTCTATTTCAAACATGCTCTTTGCCTTTAGTAGCTAAATTTGTTTCAAGGAACCTTCACATCTGTAACTTTAAATGTTCAAAGTTTTCTCTTCTTCCATGGTTATAACTATTTGTGCATCTTAAATGTTTTCTGCTCTTGATAATGAAATCTATGAAAGTTAAATAAGTTTCTTTCCTTTCTATAATTTTGTTTTAATGTTTGTCTTGGATAATCATCTGTGTTCAGTTTGAAATCAAATGGATTAGGTTTCACTTATGCGTTTGATTCTCTTTCCATGCTTATGATTTTATAACTCCTTTAGTCTAAAAAGTTATTAAGGATTCAGTTCGACCCTTCACTAGATTTTATTCTCAAGTTTAATGTTCATCTCATCATCCACCACAACCTCAAAGACCCACCAACCAAGTTAAAATTTCCCTGCAAATGCTCTTGAAACCATTGATAAACTCATCATGACCTTGTTAGACTCCATTGCCAAATGAATTAACAATCTTCCATGTTTTCTATCTAAATCCATTTGAGCATCATACCAAACCAAAAACAATCAAAATACCCTGCACTTAACATCTAGCCTAAAATCAACCCTAATCAGCAAACAAGTTCATATCTTTTCACCTACTAGAGAAATCCCTCTCCGAATCCAGGAAGGCTAGGTCCTTGGATTCCAAAGCTTGGTTTTATGTTATCCTGTCCATTTGTATCTCAATCAATCTAGAAAATTATGGGGAGCTAACATAATGGCGATCACGGTGGGACTCTGAGTGATAAACAAACTTAGAATTCCCTAAACCTTTCAAAAGACCCTTAAGAGTACTATCTTGTGGATTTATCCCACCGCTCACACCAACATCATGGTGATCATGATGGGACTGATTTCATAGTAGCCTGACAAACTCTTACAGACTCATATACATCCCTAGTTTGACTTAAAAACCAACCCATAACCAAGGGTAGAAACTAATTGCTTCACCATCCTAGCTAGATGATGACTCAGCTAGGGGATACTCATTAACCTTAAGGCTGCATAAAGAAACTCAAAAGCCCAAAAATACTCTCTAGATTGTTTTTTATAAAAAATTGGTGGTGGACCATTTGATACATATCCTCAAAATTTCAAAAAATCCACCTGGCGACTCCACTAGTCTCCAGTAGGCCTTTTTTCATCTCACTAGTCCCATAGGTTGTTCTTGGATTGTATCAAATAAGTCCAAATTAGTTCATAAGGGCCTAGTTATACCTTGTGTGAGTAAAGCCTCTCTGATCTTTGAGTAAAGAGATCTGGCTTCACGAAGGATCAATACCAGATCACACCCGGACCCAATTCCTCTTGCCATAGTTGATGACCCAGAAAAGATTTTGTGGCAAACTTCTAAAGCTGGAAACTCACCCACTATTAGGACCATTCATAGAGCAATTTCTGCACCAGAACATCTTACAATTTCACAAAATACTCTTTTTTACTTGCACCATACCAAGAATCTATTCAGGACCAAGTCACAAAGTAGAGCTAACCAAACTGACCTTGTAGATTTGCAGCAAAGCTCCAGTATAGAAGCTTCTCCTTCCACTCCACCTGACTTTCAACTTCTCCATCACTGTATCCCTTGCCATCTCAAATCCAATCAAAATCGGTTCTCCGGTCCAAGTACCTCAACTACACCCATTCATACCACCACTATGCAAACCGCCCCTTTTCATCCTACTCCACCTCTCACAAATCCTCCCCTTGTAAAGCAGCCCTTATTTCCTTTTCCTCCCATCATGGTAGCCTAGTATGCTCCATTGGCTCTACAACAACCACTATTACCTCTGCCAAATGACTATCAGTCCAATATCCCTCACTTCCTAGGGAATGAATCCATCACTGCTCAGAAACATGTAGATAGAACTAGTGATGCTTTTGACTACATGGAGATAGAAGAAGAAAGCATAAAAATGAGGATTTTTGCTCAGAGCCTAGGGGGAGAACCTGAAATGTTTTAAAGAAATACCTCCCAACAGCATTCATGATCTCCCTACCCTCTACCAAACCTTTGTAAACAAATGGGAAATCAAGAAAAACCCCATTCAAATTCTTTTCGAGTATAACAATCTTAAAAGAAATCCGGGAGAAAGTGTTCATGACTACTCCACTAGGTTTAACAGTGTTTACAATGCCCTCCCACCTCACATAAAACCTCCTCTTGGCTTAGCCTTAGTCAAATATCCCGAATGCTTTGACACTTATATGGCCTATCAACTAAGGGAGAGAGATTACCTAACTCTAGAAGACATGCAAAAAGGGGCTATGAGTGTAGAGGCCAATTTAATTGAGAAAAGGGCTAGGATGAGATCAGAAAAAAGGGTGACTTATAAAGACGACACAACTCCTACAACCCCTTCTACTGACACCAAGCTTGACTCATAGTTAGGAAAATGGAGAGAATGATGGAAAAAATCAGTTTGAATGAGAGAACACCTCCTAGGGAAAATCAAGCCAATCTTCAAAACAGGAATAGGAATCAAAATTTTAGAAGAGACCCTCCTCAAGTCAGAAAAAGAGAGTGACCAACAAATTAGACCTCCTTTCCAAGACAAATATGTATATGAAGATGAAATAGAGCCTGATTAGTCGAAAGAAGACCATGTAAATATCATAGGTTCAGATGATGAGGACTACACCTTCCTTACTGAAGAAAAACAAAGGATGTTTTCTTCAAAACCTTATCAGAAATCATATGAAGATTTCGAAGACTATAGACTATGATTTGAGAATGCAATTATGGAAGTCCATAGGAAATATTACCTTAGGAGCAAAAAGAATCAAGATGTTCCTAAAACAAAAAAGCCAAACACTGTTGTAAGAAAGACCTCTGAACATATTCCTAAAAAGACAGCAGAAAACACAAATACTATGGCTAAGAAAGCTGACATAAACAAACCAAAGACTATGTTATAGGTCAATTTGGGCACCATTCCCAATGACATGGTTAACTGGGCATCATTTCCCAGACCGATGATCAAAGGGTCTATCATTCCCTATCATCTCAGTTGATATATGCCCTAAGACAGGAAACATTCATGAATCAAACAAGATTTTCATCAAAGCAAGACTTTTACGTGGTTTGAAGCTTATTATTAAACATGTGGGAGCTCACCAACACAGGCTATAAGAGGCCTAAGTGCATTTCATATGCAGGTAGCTCCATTTAGGGCTGCTCTGCAAAGCACTTCCCAACATTCAAAGGTGTGTTGGTCAAATTGGGAGTGAAATTCTCATTGTTCCAGAATCTCCACTTGGCCAATGTCCTGTAGAAGGGTTCACATGTGTCATGCTTCAGATCCAAGTGTCCATTTGACATATACATGAATGGAAAACATTTCTTTCCTATTTTTGGAATGCAATTTATTGCAAAACAACCTATATTTCATCTATAAATTGGATACAGATCTAAGTGTTCAAAGAGGAAGAATTTGAGTAGAGAAATGCTGGAGAATTTTCAGTAGAGAGTTTCATTTGTGGAGCTGCTGGTGGAGAGACTTATGCTATGATGAGACTAGGGAACTCTGCTGGAAGGTCATGATGAATCAGTCACTAGGTTGTAACTTCTCCTTCTATCATCAATAAAGAGTACTTATTTTTTTTCCCTACAACCATCCATGTTTACTTTGATTTTCCATGTTGTAAAATATTGGTTGATGAATGTAGTTTATGCTTAATTGATTTGGATGATTAACTTGAATAGATATCTAGATTATTGTATCTTCTATTGTTTCAGTGCTCTTTCTTGCAGGAAGCATTCAGCTATTTGAAACTGCTTGAAGTTGAGGCTATAGTGGAAGCGATAGAAAGGAGCCATTTGGAAGCGATTGAAACAAGTAAGCGTCCAATCCTTTTTGTATATATGTTCTAAGTTAGGAAAAAGGGTAGTGTAGTCTTTCACCTATTTTTCTAGACTAGACACTATTATAGGGAAGCGTATTTTATCCGTAGATTACAATTCTGGCCCAAAAAATTGGCAACTCCGCTGCGGAGAATTTCTCTTGAATCTTGATGTTTTAGTCTCTGATCTGCTTTCTAAATCCATCCAGTAGCTATTTCACATAAATATTAGAAATTTTTAAAGCTTAATTTGCAAAGTTAGTGAGCCAAACAATAGCTTTTTCTTTGTTTACTACGCCCAATGCACCCTTGGTCAGGGCACAGTGCTTTGCAGAGCACTGTCTCCCTTTGGAGACTGCGTTGGCTCTTGAAAGGAACAAATCCCCTTGAATATGACTTTGTATTTTGCTTTAGTTCTATTCGCTGACTTGTTCTAAAAATTTTAATGCTCTATTTGACCAGTAACTTTATATATTTCTTCTCCTTCGACTGAAAATTTGTTCAATGTTGTTTTAAAAAGTTTTTCATTATCATTGACAAGTTGATTTCAAAGCACTTTTTATGGTTGCATTAAGAATCGTTTTATTTCGAAATAGGAAATTGTCATAAAGTCTTCATTTCCTTGATAGGATAAATTGTTGATGAAATCCTCATTTTTCCTTCAAAAGAGAAATTGTTGTTTGTATTCTTCGTTTCTCGACAGTAAAAAGCATTTTGATTATTGATCTAGTGCACCTAGTTTTCTTTATGCATTCATAACATTAAGGAAACTGAAAAGAAAAACTTGCATTTGCATGTAGGATTGTGTGTTTTTTGCAAAAGTAAAATTAGGAAATCTGCATTTAGTTTGAGATTCATTGATTTTGTTTTTGTTCATTGATTTTTTTGCTCTCAAATTACTTGTTGTCTTCCCTTAGTAGCTAGGTATTTCATTGAAAAAGTTGAAAGTGAAAGTTTGTTTATCATTCTTAGCTTGCATTTTAAGAATTTAATATACATCATCATGGTGAACCTGAAAGGAAAACTATTAAGAAAGATCAACATAAAATAAATCTTAATTTACTTAAAAACGCTTTGGAATATTAACGATAACATTTAGAGGTTTAGGCTAGAGACATGTTCTGGCGTCGTAAAACATTGCAGCTATCGTTAACTTTTCTGCGATACATTCCAAGTGTGATACCTCACTCCACGTATGTAAGTATATCATAGCTCGTCCATGTAATCTCGGGTATATTGGGCGGTGTTACAGTACGATAAGTATAAAGGGGTGCTCTCACTGTGCGGTTTCGCATCAGACAACGCTAATACGGACTTGGGCCTCCACGTACCTTCGGGTATATTTGGGAGGAAAATATTTAGGTGCTATCCATCCATAGTGAACCGAGTCGGCTGCCTTGAAATGATGATACAATGAACACAGCATTCGGGGAGATTACCTGCCTATACTTCTTGGTTCGCCAAGAGGTATTCTGCAGTTCACAGTTTCCTGGTAAACCTTTTTGCCTAGCATTACCCTCTTTTTTTTAATTTGTTTTTGGATAAAATAAATCAGTAATCATGGAAGAACACAATCCTACCCTCCGTCGTTCGCGTATATTATATTTAAAACCACCTTTACCATCGGAAGCTATTTCTGGTAGGCGAAGGCGATATCGATCTGCCGAATCAAGTACAATTTGTACCTCTGGCAAAACATCATTTTTTAATCCAGTGTTAGCTCAAATTGTTTCCACAAATCCCGAATCATTTACTGTTGTCGAAATGGAGCCTTCATAGTTACTCGTGGTCACGATCCATTCAGTCATTGAGATCATACCTCCTGGACCCAACATTGTTCAATCACATATTGATCCAGATCCCGTCTCTTCTTTGCCAGAACATCTAAATCCTGAATCTGAATAGCCAAAATTTATTCCTACCTTGGTCATCCCAAAAAGTTTTGTCACCACTGAAACTCCTATTTCACATAGTCAACCGTCTGAAATATATTTTGGGCTTGATGGTGAAATTCTTCCTCCTGGTTTAATCGCAATTGAATAAATCCCTTAACCTGATACACCTTTAAGTCAAACCCACTTTGGGGGAGACCTTTACCTGTACCAGTCATTTCATCAGTCATTTCCATCTACTTTTGTTGATCCTATTTCCATTCAATCACCCATCTATTTTCGAGGGTATACACTTGGTCAAACTACCATGTCTAAACCAACATCTTCGGTTCGGTCTGTTGTTCCAATTACCTCATCTCCTACCCTCGCTACTTCGTCGATGTTCACAACATCACCAGATTCATATTTGCATAGTGGCCCTTCAGTCCCAATAGGATATAAATCACTATCTGGCACTTTCTCTGGTGCACCTTCACGTTCATGGTCTTTGCCAATGTCATCATCTAGTGTTTTGACTGGTAGTCCTATAGTTAGTATTGAATGACTTGATTCATTAAATCCATCATCAGGGAAATCTCAAACTAGTCATTATGGGTCAATTCCTTTATCAATTGGACTCCCAACATTCGGTGAATAATATTTTCCATCTTATTATCCTCCTTATGTTGTGGGGCAACCTTTGGTTACCCAATATGATAGTACTCAGTCATATTTGGGTCAGACTAATGTTGATTTAAATGTTTTTCAATGGCAGCCCACTCTGCCTATCCAACCACAAACGGTTGTCCAATCGTATCAAACAATTCAACATGTTACACCCACTTAAATACCACTTGTTAATACATCTATACCCCTGTTACAACATCAAAATCTTGTACATCAACCTTATCAAGCGAGTTCGTCAACTCAATATCATCAAATGTTGGGTCCACAGACTCAAAATCCTTTGGTTAATTTACAACAACCTGTATCAGGGATCATTTATTCACAAGCTGGTACACCATTTTATGGGGTGTCACAAACACAATCTGGTTATACATATCAACCGAATCCAACTTATACAAATTTAGGTTACAATCTTGGTGGACAGACCCCTTGGCAGCCATAGGCGCAAATTCCACAAACTTCATTTCAACAAGTAACATATCCAGGTTTTGGTCAACAACACTTAAGCATTTTCCATGCAAAACAACCCCTATCTGGGTTACCAGCAACAAATCCCATATGTCGGTGCTCAAAGACCTGTTGCCCAAGAAATTCCATCTTATCCTAGCTATGCTCAACCTGACCTTAATAGACAATTTCATTTTGTTGCAACCTTGGAATTAATAGATTTAAACCGGTTAACTAATGATCCTATCAATTATGCTCCTTGGTGGCTGGTGATACCACATAAATTACACTCCGAAATTCCTAAATTCAATGGAAACCCTAGAGAAGACCCATCAAATCATGTTATGACTTATCATTTATGGTGTTCATCAAATTCCCTAAATGATGATTCTGTTCGATTACGTCTTTTCCAGAGAACGCTCACAGGTCTGGAAGCTAAATGGTACAACGAATTACTTAGAGCTTCATTTGACAATTTCACTACCTTGGCTACTATATTTTTGACCCATTTCTAGTTACCGATCAGATACGAAACTGGAACGGAACTCTTGACCAACTTCAAACAAAGTAATGCTACTCACATTTCAGATCATATTCATGAGTGGCGTCACCGTCGACGAATGGTTAAGACATTTGTTCCTGATCAGCTCCTTGCTAAATGGTTCATCAAATCCTTGTTACCATCTATAACAGAGGATGTGGCTAAAGGTGGCGTCGTCACAGAAGAGAAAGTCATCGCTCATGCCCAGTATTTAAACTTGATTTATACTCAGTCTGGCATGCTCTATGAAAAAATACCAAATGCACCACAATCTAATTTCAATGTTCCTCCTCAAATAAAGGACTCTCATGTCAGAGACAGCTTGATAGGCATTGTAAATACACACAACACCACTGCATCTAGTCCTGCTCCTACTTCTGAAATAAACACCATCTCATTTGACAAAGGCAAAAGTGACAAGCAACCAGGAAGTAAGAAAAAGGGGAAATCAAAGAAAAAGAAAACTTATAACCCACAGGAACGTTCATTTGATCAACCATCAGGACCATAAAAACCTCGTTATCCATGCATAATCTGTAACGAGGAACAATTTTTTAGGGATTTTCCTCACCGTGTTGAAGTCTCAAAAATCATCAAGACTTCAAATGCATCAGCTGTGTTGACAGATCCATTTCCAAATCCAAACAAAAATTTGGTTGCTATGGATCCAACTCCTAGTTCCCAAGTGTTAATGTTATCCAGTACAAAACCTTCACAAGATATTTTGGTGTTGACGCAGAATAAAGACTATGGTAGTTCGGCTGATCAACCTACTACCTCGACAACAAATTCATCTAATGAATCAGTACAACCTCCTGTTATCCCTGAATTGACGATTAAGCCACCGAAGGGAGTAATTCATAAATCGACATATAATCCTCAAGCAAGAGCTGCACAAAATTATAATATAGTTTAAGATTTGGCTCAATCCCCTTCAACTATGTCTTCTCTTGAGGTATTACAAAATTTTCCCTCCCAGAAGTAGGCTTTATTGTCGGCCATTGGTGGAATTGATCCAACTAATTCTAATCTTGTTGTGTAACCAGCTCCAAAAATAGAAGAAATGAGATATCAACGCCTTATAAATAAGCCACTTCGAGGGGGAAACCTCCAATACATTACATAAATGAAAAATTCTTGGATGATACAATTTACAAAACCTCCTTTCTATATATAGGAGTCCATGGGGCCATAATGTAATCCTAGTGGGGCCACAATGTAATCCTAGCCGACCTAACAATAATAATTTAAGGGCACAATAATAACAATATGGGGGTTACAAGGGTACAATAATAACAATAAGTGGGGCTACACTAACATAATGAGGTACTACACTATTAATATAGGGACTTAACATGCCCCTCTCCTTCAAACAAGTGTTGTCCTCAACGCTTGATTATTTCTTGATGCTTCTGTATAAAATTCTCATCCTCCCATGTGGAATATTTTATAGGAAAGTTCTTCCACTTGCTGAGATACTCTGAAATTGATCGTACTTGTCGAGTTCTTGTTTTTGTGACCGCTTCAGAACTTCTTTCAATGTGATGTTGATATTCCTGTTGTTTCATTAGATTCTGCACCAAAGTTAGGTTATCCTTTGAGAGTTGGAGAACTTGTCGTTGATGCTCGATGTCATCTTCCACTAATTTATCATCCATATTAGCTATTATTTTATCCTTCAAACCATCCAAATTAGCCTCCATTTCTTCTTTTAAACCATCTATGTCAGCTTCGGTTGCTCTTCGTAAGATCGAAATTTGTTGCACTTGGTACCTTAATTTTGATATCTCATATTGCAATTCTTCCACTTCATGCATCATAGTATAGATTTATGAGGGCTTAATGGGTGTTGAATTATTTTTAGGAGGCATTTTAGAATGAAATACTTAAATATATGCTCAATAGGCCCTTGGAATCACTTCAAACTGATTTTTCAAACAAGATTTATGCAATTCGGGAAAAATAATACACACCTTTTACTTGCTTTTGAGGAGCTCGATATTGAAATTGTATTATCTTTATGATTGTGGCTCTTCTATATCTGAAATTCAGCACTGAAGTATCCCTCTTAATTCTCTTTTGAATGCCACAGGTCTGACCTGATTTGGATTCTCCAAGACAAAGTTGTGTCCAATCT
Organism: Pinus albicaulis; assembly: GCA_034641835.2. Taxonomy (NCBI): domain Eukaryota; kingdom Viridiplantae; phylum Streptophyta; class Pinopsida; order Pinales; family Pinaceae; genus Pinus; species Pinus albicaulis. The sequence goes on along the minus strand of CM076579.1, from coordinate 931,372,136 downwards.
CCCACAATGACCTAATTATGGACTGGTTCAGTAGAGCAAACTTGTACGACTTTCCACGTGTCACTGTTTTGTCCTTTGTCTCTGAAATTGATAGCTAAGAAACTAGAGTTTGTGTACTTGCGACAAATTTTTACGGAACTGCAATCTGATCCCCAGAGAGAGAGTTATTGAACTTTTCCCACGATCACCTCTTTGAGATGAAATTCAGGAGCCTGAAAAAGCACTACCTTCCACAGATCATATCTCCAAACATATTGCGAACCAAGCTCTGAAATTTTTTGATGAATTTCCTCAGGAATTTAGCTTCGCACCATATGAATTTCAGATTGTAGAAAAAACTTTATAGGGAAAATTCCACGATGACCTGTTTATGAGCCTGAAAAAAGACCTGAATTCCACAGATCATATCTCCGAAAATATTACGAACCAAGATCTGAAATTTTTACACAATCTTCCTCAAGATTTCGGCTTCGCACCCTAAAAATTTCAGCTTCTACAACTTCGTAGAAAAAAATTTATAGCGAAAATGCCACGATGACCTGTTTGGAGCAGCGAAACCCTAGAATCCAAAGCTCCGATACCAAATGTTGTGTAACCAGCTCCAAAAATAGAAGAAATGAGATATCAACACCTTAGAAATAAGCCACTTCAAGGGGGAAACCTCCAATACATTACATAAATGAACAATTCTTGGATGATACAATTTACAAAACCTCCTTTCTATATATAGGAGTCCATGGGTCCATAATGTAATCCTAGTGGGCCACAATGTAATCCTAGCCGACCTAATAATAATAATTTAAGGGCACAATAATAACAATATGGGGGTTACAAGGGTACAATAATAACAATAATTGGGGCTACACTAACATAATGAGGTACTACACTATTAATATAGGGACTTAACAAATCTTGTCGTCTTTAATCATACGGGCTATGTGCCGCAGCTACTAGCAGAATTGGCATTCTCCATCCAAGTAAATGTTCTCAATCACCTTGTTCATCGCACTATTATTGATGAGGGAGCATCTACGTGCATTATGTCTCTAAAATGTTGGATGTCACTTGGCTCTCCGTGATTATCAAATTCATCGATGACGTTGAAGGATTTTGATGGAAGAACATATAAACCTTGTGGTATTATCAATAACCTGCAAGTTGAATTATGGGGAAAAATAGTAAGTGTTGATGTTGAGGTTGTTGACGAACCCCTTGACTATAATATTTTACTCGGAAGACCATGGGTATATGTGATGACTGCAATTGTTTCTACATATTTTAGAATGGATTCCTTTCCTTATAAAGGTACTATTATAGTCATTAATCAATTATCCTTTTTTGCCTCCGCTTCGCAGGTAACTGGAAGCATTCCGTATGTTCACTTACTCTAACTAGAAATCCAGAACATTGGTGTAGGAATCTTAAAGGATTCCACTCTTATGGGAACCTTTTCATTACCGCCGCTCACGACGTCAGCAGAAATTGAAAGCATAGAGACCTGCTACATGATATCTTCCACTCCATCTGGCTTAAGGAAGAGTACGGGTGATTCTGATATTTTTACGTTGGATGATGTTTTACCACTCAGCCCTATTGAGCTACAATAGCAATCAATTTATTTGGCTTGGGCGGCAAATCCAAAATCAGCATTGCCGAGTGTTTGGGTTGATCGTTCATTAGATTTTTGTACTCCATCTGATCCATTTTCCTCAAAATTTTTGACAGATGAAAATATTTTGGAAGCTATGATGGCAGAAGGAGAACCATGGGAAGATTATCATCATCATTCCCATCTTCCAGATTATGAAGAAAATAATCTTAGTGAACTATATCACCCATCCATTCAAATTTTTTTTTCGAATTTTTTCCGATTAATGTAATCGAATCTGAGCGAAATTTATGAAATATTGAAGAAACGATTTCTATCGATATTTTGACTAAACCTGACATTGTAAAAAATATTCATGTCGGTGTATCTTGTTCTCCATCTGAACTTGATTCATATCGCTTTGTTTTTCGTGAATTTCGTGACGTATTCGCTTGGTCTTACGAGGAAATTCCAGGCATATATACTAGTATAGTTGAACACACTATTAATATGTATCCTGATGTCAAACCGATGCGTCAATGGCTTCATCCTGTTCATCCAATGAAAGCCACTGCCATCAAAACAGAAGTTGAAATTTTTTTGCGTGCTGGTTTCATTTACCCCATTCTGCTAACTGAGTGGGTTTCCAATATCGTTCTTGTTATGAAAAAACAAGGAACCATTAGAGTGTGCGTCGATTATCGGGACGTTAATCATGCTTGTCCAAAAGAAAACTATCCTACACCCTTTATCGACTAGATTATTGACAATTGTGTTGGATGCGAAATATTTTCTTTCATGGATGGATTTTCCGGCTACAATCAAATCAATATCCGCCCTGATGACCAACATAAGACAACATTCATCTGTCCCTGGGGCACATTTGCATATTGGAAACTTTCGTTTGGTTTAAGAACGTTGGGGAAAATTTTCAGAGAGAAATGGATTATGCTTTCAACGACATCAAGCACATTGTTCAAGCATATCTAGATGATTTACCAATACATTCACGAAAATGAACTGATCACCCGATGCATTTGAGAGCCATTTTCTTACGCTGCTGACACTACAAGATACGCCTCAATTTGCACAAATGTGTGTTTTGTGTTGGTTCTGGTCAATTTCTCGGATTCGTAGTCTCAAAAGAAGGAATTCGAATAGACCCACTAAAGGTTCAGGCTATTCTTGATTTGCCTACACCCTCAAACTTACTTTAGATACAAAAAATTCAAGGAAAGGCTAACTTCTTGAGAAGGTTCATTCCAAACTACGCCAAAATGGCTAAAGGATTTATACAATTATTGAAAAAGGGGGTTCCCTTCCATTGGGACCAAGTTGCACAAGCTTCTTTTGATGCTGTCAAGGACCATCTTGTCCGAGCGTCATTAATGTATCCTCCAAATTATCAGAATGATTATTTCCTATATATCATCGTGGCTGAAACGACCATCGCTATGGTTTTGGTCCAAGTAGAAGATGGAATTGAACATCCGATCTATTATTTGAGTCGTAATCTCAACGATACAGAAGTTAAGTACTGGTACATGGAAAAGTTTGCCTTGGCAGCTGTTCAAGCTGTCATAAGATTTTTCCATTATATCCTGCTTTGAAAAACAAAAATAGTTTCAGATTACAACCCCATGACTTACATCTTATCACGTCAATTGCTGGGGGGAAAATATTCAAAATGGATTGCCATTTTGCAGGAATTTGATTTGGAATTCATAAAATCCAAGTCAAAGAAATCTTTAGTTTTTGTTGAGCTTCTCTGTGACCTTCCCTGTGATAGTACTGCAACTACGTCGGAACCATCTATTCCAGACGAGTATCTGTTTCTGATCGGATCATCTGATCCTTGGTATGGGGATTTCATCATTTATCTCCAAACCCAAGCTTTTCAACCTAATACCTCTCGCTCTAATCAGCGACGTATTTGATACCAAGAAAAATATTATCTGATCATCGGCGATACACTTTATTGTCATGGTGTCAATACCATTTTAAGGACGTGTCTCACTCATGAGGAGGCCAAAAAGTATTAAATGATTGTCATGCTGGGGCTTGTGGTGGACATTTATCTGGTTATGCTACCGCACAGAAGATACTCCGCGCTGGTTACTTTTGGCCTACTATTTTTCGAGATTGTATCCTCGCAGTCAGAGGTTGTCATGCATGCCAGATTTATGACCGTAAAATCCGCAAACCACCAGCGCCAATGCATCCTGTTGTCTCTGCTGGACCATTTAAAAAATGGGGTATCGATTTCATGCCCTGTAACCCTCCTTCGTCTGGGGGGGCACGGTTATATTATTGTCACAGTCGACTATTTTACCAAATGGGCCAAAGCGATACCTACATTCAACAACACAGGACAAACAACTGCATTGTTTTTCTTCAACCATGTTATTGCATGGTTTGGGGTCCCATAGGCTATAGTTATGGATCATGGGAAGCATTTTCGCAACCATATGATGTCTGAATTGACAGCCAAGTTAGGATTTTCACATGATAATTCTACTCCTTATTATCCACAATCGAATGGAAAAGTTGAGGCTATTAAAAAAATTCTTAAATGAATGCTTTAGAAAATGATAGGAGTCCATAAAAGGAATTGGCACTTGATCATGTACTCCACCTTGTGGGCATATCGAACCTCGATGAGGAACACTACCGGATTTACTCCTTTTCAATTGGTGTATGGTCTGGAAGCTATCTTACCAATCCAATGTGAAATATCATCATTAAAACTCACAATAGACTTGTTACCTGACACCTCTGAAGAAGAAGCGTGTCTCCTTAACCTCATCCATCTACATGAAACGCATTGTGAATCCCAATTGGCCAACAAAGCGCACAAGAGACGTATAAAGGTGCAATATGACAAAAATGTCCAGCCTCGCATCTACTCAAAGGGCGACTTGGTCCTTCTTTATGACCAGGAAGCTGGTAAATTAGGTACAGGGAAATTCAAGCCGTTATGGCATGGCCCCTACATTTTCAAAAGAGTTCCCGCTAAAGGCACCTACAACTTAGTTGATTACGACGGGATTCCATTGGCACAACCTAGAAATGGGTTGTATCTTAAACATTACTATGCTTAATCATGAGCGTAGTAATTTTTTGTATTATATTGTTTATATGTTGTTGATTTTCATTCACTATCTTAATTTGTTTTTTAGAGTTTTATTGACGTTAGTAATCCGATTTGCATTTTATGGCAGATGTATGAATCTTCAGAACCATTAGTTGGATATGCTGATGGTGCTAGTCATAGTACGCAGAATCTATCCTCTGTAGCATGGACCATTTTCGCTTCGAACGACGAGTTAGTGAGTTTTCAAGGGATTTGTATTGGTAGATTGACGAACAATATCGCGAGTATAGTGCGTTGATCAAAATTCTCTCTGATGTCATTTCATTTGGTATTAACCGCATAATCATCAGGTAGACTTACAACTTGTGGTACTACAACTTACTAGTGTTTATATTGTTAGAAATCCAACACTTCTTAGATTGTTCCTAAGAGTTCGACTTTTGGAGATACATTTTGATTTCATTCAATATCAACACATTTCCAAAAATCTGAACACTTTAACTGATTCATTAGCTAATCAAGTTTTAGATAGAAATTTGTGACATAGGTAAATAAAACATTCACATCATTGAATAGGATTTCACATTAAACATAGGAAAAACTCTGAAAACATATAGATAGATAGTTATAGGTTTTTTACAAAATTTGTGCCCAAGACACATTGGTCATTTGACCTCAAAATGTATGCAAAAAGTCATAAGTAAACTAGTGGTGCTCATGATAGCACGCTATAGATCTAGCAATCTGTTGTAGCCGCTACAACACCACCCAAAATTTTGGGTATATTTAAAATTTCGGGTCCCCCCTCTGCTCGCTTTGTCGTTTAGGTTTTTCACCGAACTTGCAGCCAATGACATCCTAGCGACCTATCCCCAACCCCTCATGAGTTTTCTCACCATCATGATCAGATGTTGTTGCTGCAATCACGTCATATGTGGGAGGGATCGTCCAGCATACGCCCGAACACTCTTATCCCAGTCGCGCCACGTGTAATGAGATTTCCATGCATACATTTGAATGGAAACCTTTTGTGTATTGACAATTAAAGGCCCTCTCGCCATGAGTCATTAAGCATGCTGTTAGAATACTTCTCTTGAGCTTGTTAGTTTCATATGTTTTATCTGTGGTAATCATAATTGAAGAGTAATTATGATGTTGTAATATTCCACGCAGGTCGACCCCACGGGTGACAAACTCCTCAATCTTGTCATGACATCAAGGGAAATAAAATTGAGCTCGGTAACAAAGCCAAGGTTGCGGAACAAGGGAGGAGGAGGAGCAAGCGACCAGTACTGTTAAAAGGAGGATGGTGTGATACATGTTGATCAGAGAGAACCTTCTATGTCACTGATGCAAGAGCTCTCTTCACTAGTGCGCACCAGATGCTTAAAAACGCTACATTTGGAAATCTCCAGATCCTACACCATACCATCTAAATGTCGATGCGCACACGCAAAGAAACATATTTCGCCACTTCAATGAGTCTAGCGTGAAGTATAGCTTGGTGAAAAAATCGGACTCAGAAGATTTCTCTAGACGATGACAATCTCATTCGAGGCATTCTCGCGTCGAGCAGCAGTGCGAAAAAACACAGGTTGGTGTGGCAAGCCAACGACAGAGTTTCAAATATGTGAACACTCCTTTCAAAACCAACATTTATTAATCCTGAGCCACATAGTGTGGAGTTATCTGTGATGCAAGGAGTAAAATATGGAGGAATGAAAAGGCCTTAAAACCCTAGTCTTCTTTGCTCTTGAAAGTTGTCTAAACGAGACCATAAGAAACGGGGAATTTCAAATTGAACCTAAAAGGTCATGTTGAAATTCATACGCCTTTGGTAGCTGGGTAGAAAAGGTCAATATGAAAAGGGCTGTCAATGTGGCTTGAGAAGTATATTTCGACTCTCGATCTTTCAAAATGAGAAGCCTTCATATTATGAGGAAAAGTAAATGATCAAATTAAAACTAGGCTCGGAAGCACATGGTTTTAAAATCATAAGTTATCTAGGAGAAAAACTCAATGATAAAATTATAAAGGGCGCAAGGTGATGTTGTATATATTAATGCAAGGCGCAAGACCATGTAGGTTCTAAAATATATAAGATGGGAAACATTACAGCGTATGTAATGGTCAAAGGTTTTTTTTTTTTGTAATAACCATGGCACGTTGCATGGAATCAAAGGCTCTTTGGCAGTTTTCAAATCGTGGTTAATGATTTGAGAAGAAAATACACGTATGCTGTGGTCAAACTTTATAATTAAGGCGCATACGATCAGAACCATATGAAAACTCATGGCACTAGAGCTTAAACATTTCTATGGTGCGGTTTTGACCTATGATAAATACTTTGAGCAAACCTCACATGGGCGCCAATGTTTCGATGCATGGTGGTCACGTTTAACAATCTGGAGCAATATGCATATATAGCATGGAACACATTGAAAACACGGTGCAGAAATACATGGAGTCCAACGTTGCATGGCACAGATATGAATGGACATGTGGCATTGGAATCCAACGTTCGATGGTTTTATTTTTAAAAAACATGGAGCGGGTGCAAGGGTCCGACAGCTGTTTCAAAACTTGTGGCAAATGTTTGGAGCAATTTACATATCTAGCGGTCAACAGGACGTGGAACGTGGTGCATAAATCCATGGGCACGTTTGCATGGGACGTAATATTTCGATTGGCTTGAAGGTTTGCATTACCGAAGTTTCCATCCATAATAAACACTTGTAGCATATAGATAAGCGGTCAAACATTGCGTTTTAACGTGGAGCATATATATATAATGGCCGAATATTATGTGTGAACGTGAAACAAGAACCCTATACGAAACCAACGACGGTGGTGCATTTCTTCATTGAAGGGAATGGCGCCAGCTTATTTTTCAACAGAAGGATGGTCTCGTGTGCCAGACAGTGAAATAAAGAAAATAGAAAAGTTGAACATACGATCATGCCCATGCATATACGGGGAGCAGTGTGCAAAGGTTCGATGGCGCAGGTTTGGAACGGATACATTTTACGGTCCAAAGGTGTGTTTACACGTGGATCGGTCAAACTGCATGGATAAAATCTTCGACGCGTCCATCTCCAAGTTTGCATGGCAACTGTCATAAACAGACCATGCGTTTCTGGTAAGCGTATAAGGACATAGTGCTGAAATAGAATCTGAATGAATTATGCCGACTTCTGTAGCCCCGAAGGCAATATTCCAGGAGATAATCAGTCTTTAGATCTGCTGTGCTCGCCATATTTAGAAAAATGCTATCGTTACATACTCGTTGGAAGCTGAAATTCCGAGACTGCCATTACTGACCACGTTGAGCTGTCTTCACAGAGCTCAATTTTCGGTGATGCCTAAGGCACTTGCTGTTGCTATGTCCAAAGGCACTGAAGACCAGACCTCGCATTCCACATAGATCGATTTGAGACTGTTGCAGCGCGTTCAATTACAGGCCCGTGAGAACAATGACCGAAGCAGAAGCTTTCAATACTAGACGTCTTATACAACTGGCTTACCTAACATTAGAGGCTGAATGGCAGAAACTCTGTATAGAGGACTGTTTTATTCCTGGAGGAAGAGCTGTGCTGTCGATGTGTTGTTGCCTGGAAAAGTTAGCCCGCCATCGAGGCTTGGAAGAACCCGTTTGGTAGTTAGTGCTACATATAGAACGATGCTGTCGTTGGGGTCGTTGGGAAGTAGAGATGGTTTCCTACCTCGTCACTGATCTAGAATCGGAGCAGGGCTGCTATTAGTTTGTCTCTTGGTCTCTTTAGCAAATGGGAGCATCATAAAACAGAAGTAATCGTGTAGGTGGAAGTCGTTCTGCAGGGTTATTAATGGATGTTATATAATAGCTAGCCCAGGGATGGGATCTTAATATGGTGGCTCTGCAGCCGCGCAAAGGAAAGCTTTTAGTTGGGCTAGCTATGATTTAATGGTCCTAAATGACCAGCCCCAGTGTATAAGACTATTATAAGCCTTGCCTAGATCACTGTACCTGAACAGTTCTCCTCAGTCCAGATACCCGAGATTCTCCAATAGAAGGTGACAAGTACTGCTCCTCTTATGGATTGGTAATTGATGAGCATGAAAACCTACGGAAAACGCTAATAACGTGAATAAAGAAGCTCATGCCTATCAAGTAATTTAATCCAAGACTTGAAGAGGACCTTGTATGTGGGGAGGATGATAATCTCGACAGAGAAAGGGCACAGAGAGAGCTATCCCTAGCCATTCTCTCCGACGATTCAGTAGTTGACCACACAGGGGTCTAAGTTATTGTTTTCATTCTTACAATTGATTAAAATGCCCTTAGCTTTATTATTATTGTTCAATCATGGAGACATGTGACCTGTGTTATTTTATTGCAGGAAGAACCTTTCTGTTTGCACATGAGAGCAGAGGTTTTCCCCAGCAAGCAAGAGGACCGGTTTTCAAATCATGTGAGATGAGGAATACTGCCACAAAATCCGCAGATCTGATTGAAGTCGCAGGTCGCAGATTTCTTCAAGTCGCAGGTCGCTGATGGCCTAGGTCGTGAAGTCGCAAACCCCAGCAGGTAGCAAGGTCGCATATCTTCGATTCTTTTTCCTTTTGCAACGCCGCAACCCAGCGACCTAGTCGCAAGGTCGCAAGGTCGCATATCTTCGATTATTTTTCCTTTTGCAACCCCGCGACCCAGCGACCTAGTCGCATGGTCGCAAGGTCACATATCTTCTTTTTTCCACCTTTTGCGACCCCGCGACCCAGGGACCTAGTCGCAAGGTCGCAGGGTCACATATCTTCATTTTTCCACCTTTTGCGACCTCGCGACCCAGCGACCTAGTCGCAAGGTCGCAAGATCGCATACCTTCAGTTTTTCACCTTTTGCGACCTCGCGACCCAGCGACCGAGTCGCAAGGTCGCAAGGTCGCATTCTCTCATTTTCTTACAACTTGCGACCCCGCGACCCAGTCAGGTCGCAGGTCGCAACAGCAGCCAGGTCACAGGTCGCAAAAGGACTGGGTCGCAAGGCAGCCCAACGGTCAGGAAGATGAAAGGTCAAGGAAGCCCAAAGGGCAGGTTTTGTTTTATAAATACTCCTTCGGGAGCTTGTAAAAAGGATGAGGGGTTTGGAGGACTCGAGTTGAATATATTGTATTACCAGAGGGTTACACATTGAAACATGAATACAAGCATTTTGAGGAAACCCCTTTGTTGGATCTGATGTGTTTGGCTGTGCGAACACTGTGTGTATTTATTTACAGTTTCAGAACATCTTTTGATTAATGAGACTGCACTCTTTAATGGCATAATTTATGCATCATGGTTACCTGTATGTGTGTTAATGGTGTTCAGATTAATTGCTTGCTAAATGGATGTTAGTGACTTTGTTTATTAGCATTTCATTTTATCTTTCAGAAATTAAAGGGGCATCTCGCCATAAAGAACTATTTCTTTTGTGGTTAGAATACCTCACAAGCATAACCCCAAAGATGTGTTGCTAACGACACCTCCTTCGGCGTGTATGCTTTATTAATTTTCTCGCTACGCATAGTGTTATATATGTGTTTAATGCATCAATCATATGTCTTGTATCAGTTGATTAGGTGTGTATCCACTGTTTTATAGAGTTTAAGCGAGACCCAAAGCAAAGGAGAAATCAGTGGTAGCCGGACCCACACCCCAGACGGGATCCCTATTCCAAACGGTTCAAGGTCTAATTGGGACCTTTTACCAGGGAGATCCCCTGCTGTTGGCCGGACATATTTTCCCGTCAACACAATCCTACGGAACAACTGCATCCAACGGTTAGGAACCCCAATTGTGTGTCGTTATAGTCGCATGGGAAGCTCTTCGATCCAGCAATCCAGAATCCCGAAGGTCAACCCCTTTATGTGCTGCTGGAGCTCAGCAAGAGTCTCAGCCATAACAAGGTCCTGGAGGACTGCTCTCCCGACAACCCTCTCTACTGGTGCATCTGCCTCATGCTTTGGTTCCTCTACTGGTTGAACGCGACCGATATCAACATTACATTAAAAAATTTTGTTTATTCTTGGAAAGAAATCAAAACATAAAAATATTTTTATAAACCTTATAAAAATAAAAAAACATGGTCAAATCAATCTTACCTATTGCACCCCTCTGAGCGCCTTCTGGTAAAACTAGTTCTGGATCTCCTCAGAAGTCGATGCCTGCATATGCATACTCATTGATGGCGAAAATCTGTCACCTAAACCAGGCGAAGAATGCAGTCGAGAACACAACGATCGATTGGCCTGAATGCCGACCCATGAGTTCTACCCATATCTGCATTCGAGGATCTCTAGGAATAGATATATCCAATGTTACATATTGTTGTTGCATTAGTGGAATCCATTCCAAAGCGAAGGAGATAAGGATAGAACCATAACTAAAATTTGTATTCCTTCCTCCCTTTTCTTTATTAAGTTGTTCCTTTATTTGAGATAGAACAACTTTAGACCAGTTGAAAACTGTTGGCTCTAATCATTCCAGCGCATACTACATATATGATATGTTTGCCACATGGAGTGTAATGGTGCCAACTAGTTTAGCAATCGTGAATAGGATGGTTCTTAGAGGCAAATCCATAACATCACGGATTTTTATATTTCCATCTTTGCTAGGTTCTGACCCCGGATAGAAATACTGTATAACATAATCCCTCACTGTTTCTCCTCCAACGGTATATCCTGTGAGTGCAATGGGCAAACCTCTCCTTGACAAACATGTGAGAAAATACACATCCTCAACTGTTATGGACAACACTTGATTTTTTATGTGAAATGCCTCTATTGCTAGATCCCATGTTCGAACAAGGAACTCCAAGAGTTCTATATGTTGCCTCATTCCTGACAATTTAAAGTAATTAAGTAGCCCGCAATCCCTTAAAGCTCTTACAGTACCCGAAACATTCAAGGAAATCATATCTTGTTCTTCGTGTTCTCTTTCTCTCCATGTAATCATCATTATTATCCAATGGAAACCTGAAAATCAACCACAAGATCCATTAGATACCATTCATTGCAGAAAACTAGGCAAATTTTGAGCACATCTTGAAAATAAAAAACTTGAACTGTGCCCAACGCACTCCCTAGGTTAAGATAGTGCGTTGCATATGCAAGTACCCTTCACTGTACCTGCTATGCAACGTAGGTTTCGATGTACAAGGGTGCGTTGCCCTCATTTTGGGAAAAATTTACCCTAGGGGCTTCAAAACCATAAAAATTTGCAAAGAATGGAAATGAAATGACTACTAAAAGAAAGAGGAGGTTTTTACTACTGACCTGGATCAGACGGTGATGAAATCTATCCACAGAAACGAATTCAATCAACGACTGAATTTCGGGGGCAAAATCAGGTTCAGAGCTCCAAAATGCAAATGATAACTATGGAATGGTAAAAATGAATAGTGAATCTGCTTTATATAGTCATTTAATTACTTGCAAGTTAAATCTATTGCTATGACTATAGTTTTATTATGTTTTTATCATGAAACAAGTATTTTAATCCATTTGATGTTGTTCTGAATAGGAAATACAACTGACGATCAAATTAGTCGTGCAGATTTATTTCAAAGAAGGACTTGACCACAAAGCATACTTTTTCTCCTTATTTTTTGAGCTTTGATAAAAACGAAAAAGGATTTGAAGCACACTTTTATCTCTTTTTTGAGCTTCGATAACAGCGAAAAATGAACCATTGGATTCTTCTTTCAGCTCTTTTCAGACTCCAATAATGTGAAAAGATTGCCAAGCACTTGTCATTTCAAGCTCGTTAAAGTAAATGAATTGTTATCTAATCAGTATAAGTTTAACCCTTTTCCGGACTGAGATGGATTATTTACGAAAAAGGAATACCTTGGTTAAACATGAACAAAGAGGTTCTTTAGATATCATTTTACACTTTTTTGGATCTGAGAGACAAATTTATGAAAAAGTACTTTTGGATTCCTCTTTCGTCCTCTTTTTCAGACTCTCTAAACATGAAAAAATACCGGGTTATCACTGTCGTTAAGCTCGTTAAAACATAAAATAGCGAGGGGCTTGTAAATCATGGAAAGAATCGAGTTTCATTCATTTCTAGACTTGTTAAATTATTAAATAGCAATACTTCATTCTTTATTTCACCCAAAAGGTTGAATTATAGATCAAGAAAATGTTATCCTCCTCAAGCTTGTAAAAAAAATAAAGAGGTACTGGTCGAAAAATGACCGGGGAAAATTTGGGAAAATCAAGCAAAGTTTCTTTTTGGTAGCAAGTCGCTCTTGAACATGACACTTCTTTCACTCCATGTCCATGAATGTTTTGGTTGGGTAATCATCTTGACGGTTCATTCACACCTATGGTTCATCATACCTTCACTTCGGTTTTGGGTCAATGCTGCCAAATTATCATAGTGTCACCGATATGTTCAAGAGAAGTCATCCAATGATTTGGAACTCATCCATTTGCAATACTCATAAACCTTCATTTTCATGACCGTCATCCCTGAAAATTGCTATATCAAGTCATACCCTTGTCTCTGAAATCAGTAACTCTAGTTTTGAAATAAGGTGACTTCTTGTCGACTACAAATCAATATCCAGGAAGTTCACTTAGAAACATCAGATTCCAGTATCATGAGGCTTGTTACAACATTGACAAGATCCTCACTTCCGGACTTTTGACCGAAATATTTTGTTTGGCGTTCGACATCAAATCATCTATTCACGCCTTACGAAATGTATTGTAATACCTTGAGGGCCATTTTCATTAATGGTGGTTCTCTCGCATTTGTTAACAACTTTCATTATTGGCTGGTAATCAAACGATGTCTTTCCATGTTCGACAACAAATCATATATTTGCATGGCTAGACTTGTAACTGAATGATCGAGTGAATGAGATAAGAATACCCCAGATCTAGTTTCAGCCATCCAAGTTGCGATTTCAGGAGTTTTGTACACATCATCTATACGGTGACCTTACATACAGATTGTCATCCAAACATGGGCCTATATCTGTAGGCGATGTTTGCATTTGGGAAACATTCCAATGTAGACGATTTTCTGAATTATGTACATGTTATTAGAATGTTTTATGTGCTGACTATGGGAATGCCTACCCTCAGCAATTATAATCAATAGAGGATTTATCATGATGTAATGTATTGTAATATTGATGCAGGTGACCATTCCACTTTGTTTCCACTCTCATCATAGTGTAAAGCATCTCAATCAAATGTTCTTATTATTTGGATCTCATGCTTTAAGGGGGAAATTATTATAGGTCAATTTGGGCACCATTCCCAATGACCTAGTTAACTGGGCATCATCTCCAGGACCGATGATCAAAGGTTATATCATTCCCTATCATCTCAGTTGCTATATGCCTTAAGACAAGAAACATTCATGAATCAAACAAGATTTTCATCAAAGCAAGAATTTTACATGGTTTGAAGCTTATTATTAAACATGTGGGAGCTCACCAATGCAGGCTCTAAGGGGCCTAAGTGCGTTGCATATGCAGGTAGCTCCATTCAGGGCTGCTCTGCAAAGCACTTCCCGACATTCAAAGGTGTGTTGGTCGCATTGGGAGCGAAATTCTCATTGTTCCAGAATCTCCACTTGGGCAGTGTCTTCTAGAAGGGTTCACATGTGTCATGCTTCGGATCCAAGTGTCAATTTTACATCTACATGAATGGAAAACATGTATTACCTACTTTTTGAATGCAATTTATTACAAAACAAGCTACAGTTCATCTATAAATTGGATACAGATCTAAGTGTTCAAAGAGGAAGAATTTGAGTAGAGAAATGCTGGAGAATTTTCAGTAGAGAGTTTGATTTGTGGAGCTGCTAGTGGAGAGACTTATGCTATGATGAGACTAGGGATATCTGCTGGAAGGTCACGATGAATCAGTCACTGGGTTGTAACCTCTCCTTCTATCATCAATAAAGAGTACTTCTTGTTTTTCCCTACATGCATCCATGTTTACTTTGATTTTCCATGTTGTAAAATCTTGGTTGATGAATGTAGTTTATGCTTAACTGATTTAGCTAATTAACTTGAATAGATATCTAGATTATTGTATCTTCTACTATTTCAGTGCTCTTTCTTGCAGGAAGCATTCAGCTATTTGAAATCGCTTGAAGTTGAGGCTGTAGTGGAAGAGACAGAAAGGAGCCATTTGGAAGCGACTGAAACAAGTAAGCATCCAATCCTCTTTGTATATTTGTTCTGAGTTAGGAAAAAGGGTAGTGTAGTCTTTCTCCTGTTGTTCTAGACTAGACACCGGTCTAGGGAAGTGTAGTTTATCCATAGATTACAATTCTGGCCAAACAGACTATCTAACCTAGTAATGATTCAAGCTGCCCTAGTACTTCAACTAGTAGCCTTGGAAAAACATTGTTTTCCAAACCATAAAATCAGAACCAGCAAATAAAAAATGTAGAAAAATTCATGGCTGATAAAGATGATGTAAATACAATAAAGACACTTGCACCTTTCAAATTTGAGGGAGAGATTTCTAAAATCAAGATAACCATACCCCTCACTGAGTTGGTAACCCAAGAGGTATATAGATCCCAGATTTCAAAGTGTTAAATATATGGAATGTTACCGATACTTTAAACTTAACTAATGATATACCAAAGTTGTTTTTTGGTCCTAAAGTAGAGGGAAAATATTAGGAAGGAGTTGTCCCTCCTTTCTATGTAAGTCTGAACATACATGAAAAAATTCTGCATAATGCTTTGTTAGACTCCGGTGCCTTACACAACCTCATGCCAAAGGTTGTGATGGAGAGATTGGGCTTAGAGATCACAAAGCCTCCTACAAAAATTGTACTCTTTTATTCAGTGGGGTCAAGTCACTAGGTTGTAACCTCTCCTTCTATCAGTCCACTAGGTTGTAACCTCTCCTTCTATCAGCAATAAAGAGTACCTCTTGTTTTTCCCTACATGCATCCTTGTTTACTTTGATTTTCCATATTGCAAAATCATTGTTGATGAATGTCGTTTATGCTTAACTGATTTGGCTAATTAACTTGAATAGATATCTAGATTATTGTATCTTCTGCTGTTTCAGTGCTCTTCTTGCAGGAAGCATTCAACTATTTGAAACCGCTTGAAGTTGAGGCTGTAGTGGAAGCGACAGAAAGAAGTAAGCATCCAATCCTCTTTGTATATATTTTGGAGGTTAGGAAAATGGAAAAGGGTAAGTGTAGAGTCTTTTCCTCTTGTTGTTCTAGACTGAACATAGGTTCAGGAAGCGTAGTTTATCGTAGATTACAGTGCGGCCCAAGACTAGCCAACCTAGTAATGAATCAAGCTACCCTAGTACTTCAACTAGTAGCCTTGAAAAAAAATTGTTGTCCAAACCATCAAATCAGAATCAAAAAATAAAAAATGTAGAAAAGTTCATGGCTGATAAAGCTAATGTAAATACAATGAAGACACTTGCTCCTTTCATCTTTGAGGGGGAGATTGCTAAAATCAAGAAAACCATACCCCTCACTGAGTTGGTAACCCAAGAGGTATATAGATCCCATATTTTCAAAGTGTTAAATATAGGGAATGATACCGATACTTTAAACTTAACTGATGATAAAACAGAGCTATTTTTTGGTCCTGAAGTAGAGGCAAAATATCAGGAAGGAGTTGTCCCTCCTTTCTATGTAAGTCTGAACATACATGACAAAATTCTGCATAATGCTATGTTATACTTTGGTGCCTCACACAACCTCATGCCAAAGGTTGTGATGAAGAGATTGGGCTTAGAGATCACAAAGCCCTACAAAGACTTGTACTCTTTTGATTCTAGTAGGGTCAAGTCACTAGGTTGTAACCTCTCCTTCTATCGGATCACTAGGTTGTAACCTCTCCTTCTATCATCAATAAAGAATACTTCTTGTTTTTCCCTACATGCATCCATGTTTACTTTGAATTTTCCATGTTGTAAAATCTTGGTTGATGAATGTAGTTTATGCTTAACTGATTTAGCTAATTAACTTGAATAGATATCTAGATTATTGTATCTTCTACTATTTCAGTGCTCTTTCTTGCAGGAAGCATTCAGCTATTTGAAATCGCTTGAAGTTGAGGCTGTAGTGGAAGAGACAGAAAGGAGCCATTTGGAAGCGACTGAAACAAGTAAGCATCCAATCCTCTTTGTATATTTGTTCTGAGTTAGGAAAAAGGGTAGTGTAGTCTTTCTCCTGTTGTTCTAGACTAGACACCGGTCTAGGGAAGTGTAGTTTATCCATAGATTACAATTCTGGCCAAACAGACTATCTAACCTAGTAATGATTCAAGCTGCCCTAGTACTTCAACTAGTAGCCTTGGAAAAACATTGTTTTCCAAACCATAAAATCAGAACCAGCAAATAAAAAATGTAGAAAAATTCATGGCTGATAAAGATGATGTAAATACAATAAAGACACTTGCACCTTTCAAATTTGAGGGAGAGATTTCTAAAATCAAGATAACCATACCCCTCACTGAGTTGGTAACCCAAGAGGTATATAGATCCCAGATTTCAAAGTGTTAAATATATGGAATGTTACCGATACTTTAAACTTAACTAATGATATACCAAAGTTGTTTTTTGGTCCTAAAGTAGAGGGAAAATATTAGGAAGGAGTTGTCCCTCCTTTCTATGTAAGTCTGAACATACATGAAAAAATTCTGCATAATGCTTTGTTAGACTCCGGTGCCTTACACAACCTCATGCCAAAGGTTGTGATGGAGAGATTGGGCTTAGAGATCACAAAGCCCTACAAAGAATTGTATTCTTTTGATTCTAGTAGGGTCAAGTGTCTAGGCCTAATCAAGGATCTGTGTGTCAATCTGGCACAAATCCCTACTAAGAGTCTAATCATGGATATAGTTGTGGCTAACATCCCCCCAAAGTATGGAATGCTTTTATCTAGATCATGGGCGGCCAAACTCCATGGAAGCCTTCAAATGGACATGAATTATGCCACCATCTCAGTTCTAAATCAAACAAGGATATTATACTAGGAATCCCACGTGAAATACATGGTGAGTAACATAGATAAGCCAAATAACACACTGGTTTATTCCATTCACTCAGACCTTGAATCCTTCATCCTGTACAATGAAAATGACATAAGTGAAAAAGTGAATGACAAGGAGAAAGAACTAAGCCCCTCAGACCAACCAAGCCAATCCTTTGACCAAGAAAATGACACCCAAAACTCTAGCAGCCCCGAAGTGCAGAACATTGCCAAAAGTGAAATTGACAGCCTTTGGCATATAAGATTTGATGATTCTTGTGGTAAGGCTGGTTCAAGAGTAGGGGTTTGGTTCCACAACACAAATTAAGGCCATTCCTATAGGTTATATTTCCAATGCACCAACAACGTTGCAGAATATGAGGCTCTCCTTGTTGGTTTACACCTACTCAAAGACCTCAAAGCTAAGAAAATATTGGTTCAAGGAGATTCAGAACTGATCATAAATCAAATTAAAGGATAATGTTTAGCCAAGAACCCTAGACTAAGGAAATATAGGAATGATTCCCTAGACCTTCTCAAAACCTTTGAGAAGCATGAGCTCACTTTCATCCCTAGGGCCTAAAACTGCCTTGCCAATAAGCTTGCCTTTGCTGCCAGCAAATGCTCTTTACCTTATGAAAATAATCAATGCCTCATCAAAATAAAGAACAAGCCTACTGTACCGGAAAACTTGAACCATTGGCAAGTGTTTGAAAATGATGACCAAATAGATGATTTTCTGCAATCCAGAAATGAATTTGCAAGCACAAAACAGAGTTTAAGATTTGAAAGAAATAATTTTGCTGAAAATGAAACTCCCAAAACAAAGCCGCCCCTTGATGATGATATAAATCACCTTCAAAACCATTGTGTTGTAGAAGTATTTGATAAATCATATCAAAGAGAACTTGAAATTCTGCAGTACAAAGATGACACCTTGTCAAGAGGCCTTACACCACTAGAAGAGCTGTTTGATTTTAATGATGTAGCTAAAAAACCCAAGATGGAATCCACTGAAAAAAATATAGAAGAGTGTAACATTGGAGGGATGAAAGAGCCCAAGATAATCAAGCTGTCCAAAACTCTCCCACCTCACACAAAATAGAAATACATTGAGCTTTTTAGAGAATTTAAAGATGTGTTTTCTTGGGAGTATGAAGAATTGAGATCCTATGACACCAAAATCATCCAACATAAAATTCCTCTCAAAGAAAATCAGAAACCATTTAAACAAAAATTGAGAAGAATTAACCCCCTCTTGTTACCCTCAATTGAGAAAGAAATAAAAAATATGTATGATGATGGGATCATAGTCCCTGTCCGATACTCAAAATAGGTGTCCAACCTTGTGTCAGATAGGAAGAAGACCAGAGAGATTAGGCTTTGTATTGACTTCAGAAATTTTAACAAAGCCTCCTTGAAAGACAATTACCCCTTGCCTAAAATGAATCACATAATACATAATCCAAAAAGTAGTTGGCTCACAAAGAATCTCATTACTAGATGGCTTCTCAGGTTATAACCAAGTTCTAGTCTTTCCAAGTGACCAAATCAAAACTGCTTTCACTACACCTTGGGGTACATTCATGTATGTTAAAATTCCATTCGGTTTAATGAATGTAGGGGATACTTTCCAAAGGGAAATGGACATAGATTTTTAGAAGACATAGGTTACTTCATAGTCATATGTGTTGATGACATCACTGTCTAATCTAAGACTGATGAGGAGCACTTAGTCCACTTGAGAAAAGTCTTTGAAAAATATAGAAAGTATGGCCTGTCCCTAAATCCTAAGAAAACTTTGTTTGGCCTTCAGGAAGGAAAAATCTTAGGTCACATCATCTCTGAGGAAGGAATCAAGATAGATCCCAAAAGAATAGAAGGCATCTTACAAATCAACCATCCTAGAAACATTAAAGAGCTGCAATCTTTCATTGGAAAGATTAAATTCCCAAGAAGATTCATCCCTAACCTTGCTGAGCTCCTAAGAAATATCAAAAATATGTTGAAAAGGAAGTAGGAGTGAAGTGGAATATGGAAGAAAAACAATATTTTGAGATGGTAAAACAAGCACTCACACAAACACCAGTCTTAATTAGCCCTGACTTCACCAAGGACTTTTTCATTTTCTCCTTTTTCTCTGAACATAGTGTGGCAGCATTATTGTTGCAAAAGAACACCATGGGGCAAGAATAGCCCATAGATTTCTTCAGAAAAGCCTTAAGGGACGCACCTCTAAAGTATAACATTATGGAGAAACAAGCCTTTGCCTTAATCAAAGCTTTGAAGGATTTTAGAGCTTATATTTTGCATTCACATATCATAGCCTTTGTCCCAAACACAGTTGTCAAAGATATACTTAATCAAGACCCTGATGGTAAAAGGGGCAAGTGGATTGCTACCATTTTAGAATATGATTTAGAAATCAAACCCACTAAATTGATTAAAGGACAAGGGCTTGAAAAACTTATGGATGACTCAAATTTCCAAGCTTTAGACATGAATATGGTTGGTATGTTAGAAGAAAATGAAGAATGTATAGCACCATACATTGAAGAAATGTTTTTAAATTCATCTTGGTATGCTGATATTATTTATGTGCTTCTTCATCTCAATGCTCCCCCTTCTTTGTCAAAAACCAAAGCTAGATTCTTAAAACAAAAAGCATTGAATTTTTGCATTTTAGATGCAGTATTGTACTGGAAGAGTTTTTCTGGTTTGCTACTTAAATGTTTGCTTGAAGATGATGCAGAAAAAATCATGCATGAATTACATCAGGGAGAATTTGGGGGTCACCTTTTTTGGAAGACCACAGCCAACAAGATCCTTAGAGTTGGCTACTATTGGCCTACCCTATTTTTTGATACTCACAAACTAGTCGTAACTTGCCATAAATGCAAAATCTTTGATGGCGAAAGATATCTCCTACCTTTACCCTTGCACCCCATCAGTGTTGAAGCCCCTTTTTAGCAGTGGGGTTTGGACTTCATAGGAGATATCCATCCTACTTCATCTTCCCAACATAAGTGGATCCTCACTGCCACTGATTATTTCACCAAGTGGATAGAAGCCATCCCTTCTAGAAATTCCACTGACTCAGTCATCATCAAATTCCTTGAAACCAACATCTTGTCCAGGTTTGGTTGTCCTAAGAAGATCATCACCGATAACTTTGTTTCCTTTACATATAATAAAATGGTGGAATTTTTCTATAAATATCACATCACCCTAGGTCACTCCACTACTTATTACCCACAAGGTAATGAAATAGCTGAGTCCTCTAACAAGAGCTCGGTAAACATCATTAAGAAGCTCTTAGAATAAAATCAAAAATCACGGCATAGAAAACTAGTGCATGCACTATGGGCTGATAGAATAACCACCAAGAAAGCTATTGGTACGTCTCCCTATCAACTAGTGTATGGCATGGATGCAGTTTTCCCCACCTCTTTGGGAGTTCCAGTCATGAAGCTTCTTCAAGAAGTACAATTGGAAGAAAATGACATGCAGAGGAGGCTTAACCAAACCATTCATTTTCAGCAGTCAAGGGAGTAAGTTTACAAAAGGACACAAGCTATACATGACAATATCAAGAAAATAGTTGATAGGAGAACTAAAGAAAATGATCTCCATATTGGAGACATGGTTATGAAATTGGACTCAAGAAGGGATGACAAGGGCAAACATGGCAAGTTTGAAAATATATGGAAAGGCCCTTATATGATTCAGTCAGCTAGAGGTAACAATGCTTTCTTTTTGCAAGAGCTAGATGGGACTGAAATGTTTGGAGGTCTGGTAAATGGGAGGATGCTTAAACATTACTTTTGTCAAGAAAAATAGTTTGTTTTTCTCATTCATTGTACATAACACTGTTTAATGAAAAGAAAAATCACAAAAACAATATAAAAAGAAAAGAGGGTAGAGTTTAAAGGAGAGGTATAGCCCCATACCTAAAAAAAAAGAGTAATAATGCTGAAAGTGTGCAAGTCTAAATGCCACTTCTTATTTCAAAAAGCCTTGTTCAGTCATCTAGCCTAATAATGGTTGAACATGTTTTAAATTTATGGTTGATAAGTTAGTGAAAAAGAGTAGGTCAAAATTTTCAAGTTTGACTTGTGAAAAGATAGATTAGGAATGAGAGATGCTGGTTCCACATGCCCAAATCTGAACCAAAGAGGAAAATGGGGATTTTAAACAAATGACATATATTTCCCTCATGTTTCCTAAAGTTTTTTCTTTAAAAAAATAACACTTGTGTGTAGCTTGTTTCAATGCCATAACTTATGGTAAGTCAGATTGTCTAATCCTGATTTACCGTGCTTTCAATTTCATGTTAGTAGGATAGAGAATAAAGTTTGTCAAACAGCTTAATCTTGACAAATGAGTAGATTAGGTAGAAAATAAAAAGAGTTCGTCAGCCTAATCTAAACTCTTGGAAGAAATTAGGGTACAATTAGATAGTTTGATTTTTGTTTCCAAAAAGAGAAATGTCAAGGGTTTGCCAGTTCAAGTGCACCCAAGGAAGAAAAAATGTTAGGCAGGTAGATTGGGTAGGTAGAAATGATCCTGATATGAATCATTTCTTGTCAGATCTTAGAGATTATAGACTCAAAAAAAACATCAGCAAATGAAGAAAGAGAACATCTGCCCAATGGAAAAGGCACTGATCTCCAAAAGCTAGAAAATCTGAAGTTCTGGACACCTCCTGAGAAGGAGCTGCCCTCCCGAAGTGGAGCCACTATTAGTCATCCATAATTTTCACTATCTAAAGATGACTAAGTAGTGGTCCTAGATTTCTAGAAACAAAATTCATAAATATTGTGAGCTCTAGAAATCTCACTGCCTTCATTATCCAGAGATAAAATTTTCACTATTTCATCTTCCTATCTAGTCATGACTAGCCTACTAATCCTGGAAGACCCATCATGGGCTCAAGCCATTTATTTTAACCCCAACTGTCACCCATTTTTCACCATGTCTTGCCTTTTGGCCCAAATCCTCTGTTTTGCTTACCTATAGGATTCCCTACTACTATTCAAACCTACCAATCAAATAGCCTTGTTGTCTCTTCCATAATATTCTCAAACACTGATTGTGTCTACAGACCCTTTGGATAGTCAAGTATGCTAGATCCTAGGTCTTCAAAACACACTAAGTTTATCACAAGTCCTATATTATACTTGGTGATCCCTAAGTCTAAAATCTCTGTCCAAAATCCAAGTCCAAAGGTCCCCACTAGGTCACCTAAGGTTTCACTGAGTCATAGGATGGATTTGGTGCCCAACAAGTTATGTCTTCCTACATGAAGAGGTTGCATTCAAAGGGGAATAAAATCAAGAATTTTGACCCAATGTCATTCAAGAAAAGCCTCCTTGGCTTAGAGCACAGACACTGCAAGGGACAGCTGCCCTTGTTCACATTTTTTAATGAATAGCCAAGGTGACCACCAACAATAAGGAGAGGCAAGGTAATAGGATGTGATTATCACCAGGAGGCAGACACAAACAAGACAAAAGCAATAGGCCTATAGGTAAAAGAGTATCAGGGTTTGTTTGGTAGATTAACAAAACAGTGATGACAAGCAAAATCATCTCAGAAATTTCAAGGACAAAAGCCTCCTCTTAGGGTTATTGCCAAAATATAATTTCTTCACCTGCACTAAGAGAAGAAAGAAAAAGAGTGTCAGTTTAAAGGGGATCATTTTACCAAAGGGTAGAAAACAGAGTTTTTTTAAAGTATAAAGTTGGGCATAAGTTATTGTCAAAACAAGCCTAAAAAGGAAAAGTGTAACCTCGATATGCATCTCACAATAGAATCCCGACAAATTGCCTCCATGCCAAAAATATTGTTCTGCAAAAGATGAAAAAAGCATAAATAAACATTTTTTCCAAAAAATGTCAAAGTGTGTTCACAACAAATATTAGTCAAAAGCACACTAAAAGATAGGAGATGTTAACTTTACAAAAGTGGGTTTGATATTTTTAATTTTCTTTTCAAAATAAAATATAAAGGTCACTTGAACCTTCCTTATGCATCATTTTCCATTTTCAAGGAGAAGAAAGCCATTGACGAGAATTATTTTTGGTTTTCAGACCGAATTGTGAAAATTATTGGGCGCTATGCACCGAGGCCGACGCTACACACCTGTCCTCCGCCGCTACGCACAGGAGAGAGGCAAGCAGTGTAAAAATACACTACGCTACGCGCTCATGGCCCGACATTACGCAGAGGCCCAGAAAAGACTGGAGGCACCCGAGGCACCGCCCAGTCCGCCCGGCGCTACGCACAGGCACTGCGCACAGGCACTACGCTCCGGCCAAGTTTCTCAGATTCTCTCAAAGAGCTCCAAAAATGTGAAATCTGTCTTCAAAACTTCTGCAAGCAAAGTCTAAAGGTTGGTGAAATTTGTCTCCTCCTAGGCTCTCCTTTTTCTAAAAAAAAGAAAGCTATCCATAGTCAAAATTAGCCCAAACCCTAGACTATGCAAAGATCAATTACTTAGTTTTTGAGTTAGGGTTTGCAAGTGAATTTGGTTTTGAGTACAAAAAAAATATTGGGTGACTGTGGTTATTTTCTAACCTCTAAACCCCAAGTGCAAGCTCTAAAAAATCATTTTCACCTTAGTTTTCCTTTTTTCAAAAAGTTTACCTAAAGCTACTAAAAGCACTTGGTTTTCCCAAAAACCCTCATGAAAATTCCAAAGGTCCTACTGCTATTTTTTCGACTTGTCATCATGTTAGAGGGAGATAGTCATACCAGTGGTGATGAGAGTCATACTCCCAGAAAGCAGTAACACCATGGAGGAAAAGAAAAAATATTTGAGCCCCTAGACACCACTCCACTCACTTCATCTCCTATGATCCTTTCATGCTTCCAGGATGTACGGTGCTATAGATTTTGTGAGAAGGTCAAGCAAGTCAGTAGCCATGCAGACTTAACTATATTATTCATCTGTAGCTTGCAAAACCATCAAGTCAATTTGTTAGGAGTACAATTTGAGCTCTCATCTGATATCATTTCCAAAGCAACAGGTATATCAGACATTGGTGAGGTGTGGTTCAAAAAAAAGAAGATGGAGTTAAGTTACTATGGGCCCTATTTGAAACCCAAATATCAAAAAAATTGTAAGGTTGTTTTCCTTTTTTCTCATTTGCTGGAGAGGTATGTTGCATTGATGAGGCAGATTATCAGTTATTTCACATGTGATGGGAGATACTCTCGGATCTACTCATTTCATATAACATTGCTGATGCATTTTACTAGGGTCAAGATGATGAACCTACCTTACTACCTTTTCCAAAGCATTGATAAACTGGCCTCAGTTGTAAAAAAGAAAAGCTATGACCACCAGATGCCAAGCATTTTTCATCACTCCCTGATCAAAATGATTGTCCTATACCAGCTACAACAACAAGGAATATCTTAGGAAACCTTCATCTCACATGATGTGTTTGCAGACCCCCAGGCCTTCATCTAGTAGAACTTGCCTTCCACTTCATAACCATCTACCTCCACACATCCATCATCTCCCCATGTGCCTTCTACACAAAGAATTTCACCTCTTACCTCCTCCCCTAAATTGACAAGTGAAGGGGTTGACAGTAGCCCTAGTGAAGAACAAATAGGAGGCAACAGTCAGGAGGAAGATGAGACAAATAATGATGGACAAGGAGGGAGCAATGGAGAAGAAGATGATGAAAATGAAGAAAACAGTGAAGAGGGGGGAAGTAGACAAGAGGAAAAAAGACATGAAGGTAGTGATGGCAATGATGAATTTAGTGAAGGTAGCCACAAAGATGAAGAGGCACAACAACATGATGAGGAGTAAGAGCAGGATGATGAGAAGGACAGCCATCAAAGCACACCAAGCAGTCAAGGAAAGAGTCATGACAGTCATGACAGAAGTCACGACTGTCTTGACAAAAATCATTCCAAGCATGAAAAAGAAATTCAGAGTGAGGCAAGGGTAGAAAATATCAAGCAAAATAAAGGCAAAAATGATGATGACACTGCCTTTAAAACTCCCATTGTTACCCCTCTCACATACATATATCACAAAGGGAGAAGAAATGTGTTTGCTGCCTCTAAAAGGCAAAGGGCCATCACTTCTCAAACAGTCAAAATATTAGACAAAGGCAAAGAAAAAGTGGATAAGTTTGAACAGAAGGTATAGGTAAGAAGGAGCAAAAGGATCAAAAGGACTTCTCAAGGCCCTCTTTTTTTTTATCTAGACAGTGATAATGAGGACCAAGGGATGAGTACAAAATTGCTCCTCTTAGAAAAGGATGCCCAGCTTCAAGAATGGGAAAAGGACTTTGAAAGGGCACAAAGGTTCATCTACTATTATAAACAGGAGCATAAACATTTCAAAGAGGTGAAGAGGGGCCTTGCCTTGCAAAAGAAAATGGTCAAACACTATGCAAGGAAGAGCATGCTTGCTAATGCCAAAATCAAGCAAGCCCTCATGGAGCTAGAGGAGCTAAAAAAGACCAAATTCAATGACAGCCTTGTAACCTTGGTTGAAACTTCTTAGCAGATGTCTAAAACCCCTTGAGGGGTCTACACACCAATTTTGAGGCAAA
Organism: Pinus albicaulis; assembly: GCA_034641835.2. Lineage (NCBI taxonomy): Eukaryota > Viridiplantae > Streptophyta > Pinopsida > Pinales > Pinaceae > Pinus > Pinus albicaulis. The sequence goes on along the minus strand of CM076579.1, from coordinate 931,345,865 downwards.
TCCGGAAACTTTCTATTTTTTCCAAATTTTGACCCTTAGGAGCGTAGCACCCTAGGTTCTACGCACAAAAATGGGGCATATTCAGCTGCTGGAGTTTACATTTTTAGATTTTTCATGTCACCAATAGTCTACCCACAAAATTTCAAGTCAATTGGAGAATTGTTACCCCTTCAAAAGGTCAAAAAACACCTCAAAAATGACCTTTCTGCCTCCTTTTTAGGCTTGGCACTGCACGCAGAGCAGTCATGCGAGATTTGGTTTTTGAGCTGGTAAATGGAATCCATTCAGTAAAAATAAAGTATTTTTGGAAATTGTATTCATCAAGATTTCCAACGAGCCATCACGGGGCCAAATCTAATGTCGGGAAGGGGTCCAAAACTCAGCTGCAATAGACCCTATTTTTGTTGAAATGGCGCTATGCACAGAGACAACTTTTTGCCAAAAGTCAACAAAAGATACTGGTTAATGAAAAATCAGTTTTTTAATGTTTTTTTTGGACAAATCAATCCTGATTTAATTTGGGAGTTATGTTTTTATGTTTTTCATTTATTATCTTATCTCTTATGTGTCTTGGGCCTTACATGGTCATTAAGCACATTTATGACATTTGTGGCTAAATTAGGGTTTCTGGAAGCCTCTTAGGGTTTCCACCTCCTCATTTTCTCCATAAATAGAGCCTGAGGCTCTTATGTATTAGTGGGATTTTGATGACTTATGTTGAAGCAAACGCATAGTCTCTTGGAGTTTTTGATGAAAATTTGATGTCTTGGAGCTCATGCATGCCCTGGTTTTCTTGTTGATGGAGAGAGACTGTTTGTAGGATCCATAAGCTTGGTTGATAGTGAAGTGTTTCTTATGTTCATGTTTTCTAGTTTTCCATTATGTTTTTCGATCTTGCTATGTTGCAGTAGGACAAAAAATTTAGATTAAGAAATGTTTCCTGATGGCACCTTACTTTTGTTTGTCCTTCACTGCCTCAATGTTTTCTTCTGTTGATATATGTTATGGAATCCATCTCTTTCTCTCTAAGAAGTTCTTAGCTTGTCCATTTCTTGAATGGTTTAGATCAATTAGTGTCAAGTATGATTTATGGCTAGTCCTGCATATTGTTGCTACTAAATACTCTGTTTTGGAATCAACTCTTTAGAAGCTTCTTTGCCTAGGTTTATCAAAGAATTCTATTTCAATCATGCTCTTTGCCTTTACTAGCTAAATTTGTTTCAAGGAACCTTCATAGCTGTAACTTTAAATGTTCAGAGTTTTCTCTTCTTCTATGGTTATAACTATTTGTGCATCTTAAATGTTTTCTGCTCTTGATAATGAAATCTATGAAAGTTAAATAAGTTTCTTGCCTTTCTATAATTTTATTTGAATGTTTGTCTTGGATAATAATCCGTGTTCAGTTTGAAATTGAATGGATTAGGTTTCACTTATGCCTTTGATACTCTTTCCATGCTTATGATTTTATAACTCCCTTAGTTTAAAAAGTTATTAAGGATTCAGTTCTGCCCTTCACTAGATTTTATTCTCAAGTTTAATGTTCATCTCATCATCCACCACAACCTCAAAGACCCACCAACCAAGTTAAAATTTCCCTAAAAATGCTCTTGAAACAATTGATGAACTCATCATGACCTTGTTAGACTCCATTTCCCAATGACTTAACAATATTCCATGTTTTCTATCTAAATCCATCTGAGCATCATACCCAACTAAAAAAATTCAAAATACCCTGCACTTAACATCTAGCCTAAATTCAACCCTAATCAGCAAAAAATTTCATATCTTTGCACCTACTAGAGAGATCGCTCTCCGAATCTAGGAAGGCTAGGTCCTTGGATTCCAAAGCTTTATTTCATGTTACCCTGTCCATTTGTATCTCAATCAATCTAGAAAATTATGGGGAGCTAACATCTCCAACCATGGAAAACATTCCGAAAACGAAATTTTCTAGGTGCTATCTCACCACCTAGGATTCACACACAAATTTGCTTCACCATACTACACCAAGTCCAATGGATAGGTAGAAGTTGTGAACAAAATGCTCAAAACAATGTTATAGCATATGGTGAATAAACATAAGACAAAATGGCATGACATGGTTTTCTCCGCCTTGTGGGCATACTGCACGGTAGTGAAAAACTCAACAGGATTCATACCCTTCCAATCGGTGTACAGGGTCAAAGCCATGATTCCCATCGAACGCGAAATCCCCAAAATTCACGTCGCCATCGAACTCCTCGATGATACCCAACCTCTAGAACAACATTTTGTGCAACTAGAACTCGTTGACGAAAATCAATGACATTTGCTCCAACACAACGAGGCCCATAAAAAATAGGTAAAAGCATCGTTCAATCACAACATCACCCCTTGATCATTTACTGAGGGAGAGTTAGTCCTCTACTACGATGTTGTGAAAGAAACCCTAGGGTCTGAGAAGTTCAAAAACTATGGAAAGGACCCTATGTCATAAAACATTGCCTCCTCAAGGGGGCATATATCTTGTCAGATCCCAACGGAACATGCTTAAGCAACCTTGTCAATGGGATCTACCTTAAGAAGTCTTAGCCATTAGGGGCACTAGGCCTCAACCCTAGAGATAATACGGATGTAGAAAAATCTATTTTTTGGATAAATACAAACATCACAAAATTGTTCTAAAAATTTCTTTGGTATCACAGATGGATCGTCCCCTCAACCATTATTTTGGAGTCATTGATGGAGCATCACGATGGTCTCAAAATATAGCAGCAGCTGCCTGGGTCATCTACTATCCTGACTGATCACCATTCTTCACCAAAGGAGTATGCATCGGATTAGCTACCAATAATCAAGTAGAATATGACGTCGTCATCAAGATCATGAGCGATGCCTTCAACCAAGGCATCTGCCTCCTGCATATCTACCTTGATTCCTAGTTAGTCATTTCAAATTTAAACCAAGAATTTGAAGTATGATATTCACAATTGTTTAGAAAATATTTGCATGCAAAAATATGAAGTCGTAAATTTTATCATATTACATTCACACATGTACCAAGAAATCAAAACCAGACAACAGATCGCATAGCTAATCAAATCCTAGACTGGAACACATCTCGTATAAACAATCATACATAAAACCAAAAACATAAAAAAATAGATCTCCATCAATGATACACAACATCCATCAAATCATATAACCATAAACACAACATCAAGAGCCGCAAAAAATACATATCTCACATATATACCAAAAAATATGTGTGAGTCCAAATACACAAGTGATGTCTCTGACCTACAGGTCAACCAAAAAATATATATATACATGTCATAAAAAATAAGGGAAGCATCCTCATAATGGGTTCTTTCCCTTAATACAAAGTATCTCTAGGGCTGAGCCCCACGAGGTGGGTTATCTAGACCCATAGCTGCACCCAGTTCTAGAACTAGGAAAAAAACCAAAATAGAAAGTGCCACACGCCGCAGTGTCAGACAATATCCTCTCTCTTAATCCATCAGAGCCTTGAGGCAGTCATCATCTAGGTCATCGATAAAACCCTGGGTCGGCATACCCTCGGTCAACCTCTCCACTCTACCCCAAGCATCAACTAAATAAGTATATTGAGCCTCGGGCACTGCTAGATGCTCCTCCATCTCCGCCACTCGCACCTCTACCACCGCAGCATGAGAAATAGCAGTAGCCGAGCTGATACCCTCCCCCAAGGGACCAGCACCATGATCCAGTCCTCCACCCTGAGGTTGTCTAGGACCGCCACCCTGCCCCCCACCCTGGTGATGAGAACCTCCACCTGGAACCCTCCTAAGGGGTTAGTGTCCCACCAAATGAGCAGTAGGTTGTCCAGCTATTTCCACATATGCAAGAGAAAAAAATATAGTTTTAGTGTCACCACAATACACATATAAATATACACATCGTAAATACTCAACAAATGCAGAAAAACATAAAAAAATCATACTTGCAGGTCCCCACACGTAACCAGGAGGAAGTCCCATATCCCGATCTCCCTGAAAATCCATCGCAGAGTATGGGAACTCTAGGAACATCTAGGGGTTCACCTTAAACCATGCCTCTATGGTCGCATTCTAGTAGTGACCCACCTCCCCTCCCCCACCTCGAGGCATCACTGGTGCCCATCACCTCATCCGAGGGTCCCGGTGAGACCCAATAGGAACATGCATGACAAGTCACAATAGTACCACCCCATCAAACATAATGCTGCAAAGGATGATAGCATATGTGAATAATTTGGAAGATCCTCATCTGACCTTACCCAACTGCGACACCATTCCATCATAAACATGACGTGCCTAGTCATAAAAATGGTCGGCCCAGAGCTGGCAGAGAACATAAATTTTAGGTTTAGATGCCCTGTGTGGAAATGATAACCCTATCAACCATACGATCATAGCTAAAGCACATCGCTTAGCTAGATAAACCACTGATGAGATAAGGATACACCCCTATGAAAGCGGTGCCCCGCCATAGTGCTGCTCCGACCAATGCTGAAGCGCCACCCTCCCAAACGGGAGTGGGTGGGGAAGTGCCTCACCCTGAGGAAGCAAGCCAGTCACAAAGTAGATATCCATCTCCGGACGGATAGGAATCTCCTTCCCTCACAAGACCATCACCTTGTGCCTCCTGTTCCAGCTACGTACCAGGAAGCGCAGCAAGCGATCCTGGGACCTCAGGAGGTCATTCTAAAGAAACTTGAAAAGACCCCATTGTGCGAGTAACCTCCATGCATTGTAATATTATACCATAGCTATGTGAATATCCATGTAGTCACGCTCTCTCCACAACATCCTGTCACCAAACACACTCACATCAGTGACATTAAACTTAAAAAATTCAAATTTTTTTTTTTAAATTGGCTTAGCTTTTCACCACACCTGTTTCCCATATAGGCACACTAACCGCACATCTGTATCATAGACAGATATAGAAGCCGTGAAAAAAACCTTAGATAGGTGCAAAATCTCCACAAAAATCCTCAATTTCCCATGGAGTCTTTGCACCTGTACCTTGATCGCCCGCGGGACCAAGGCCAAAACAAGAAGGAGTCCATACAAACCTAATTTGTACAGACCCCCACCCCAAAAAACTAAAAAAATTTAAAATGATGGATGTTCGAGGGCCTACCTAGCACTAACTGTGTGAATCCCTAGTACACAGGTTGACCGCAATGACAAGAAAGGCTCAACAGCAAGCTCTGACCTCACAACTCTCAAATGACACAAATGAGCTAAAATGAGCCATATCGACCTATATATTGCCCTTTTAAAATTATTTGACGGACCATAACACGAGCTCATAACACCAAATTGTAAAACCAAAAGCAACACAGTGATCAACACCTCATAACGCCCAAAGGGGGTTTCACACATTCACGCCTAAAAAAAAAACATTTTTTTCAGTTACGACAGGTATGCCCTCTCTTATAATTTTTTCATTCAGCACATTTGTCAATACATTTTAATGAAAAATATGTTTTCACTTGGCATATTGGTTTCAAGTGCTACACATTATGAAAAAAAAACTATTCCCCTAGTCACTGAAGGTTCCAGAGCAGGTATCATTATACCCCCAAAATGATAGGCTTCCAGAGAAGCTTTGCATATCTTGACATCATTTCTCCACAAGAATCAACCATAGGTTCTAAACACCTGACCGTGTTTATCATCACTCCATCTTGTACATGATAAAAATTCTCATTGGTCAGTAGAGCCTCACCCTTTATGGTGTCCATCACTCAAGTAGACCATGCATCAAATAATTTGATGCCATGGCCATAACACCCCAGTCCAGGAAGCACTTCATGTTCATCCATCCATCATGCATCAACTCAAGTTTTACCATGTCATGATAAAACCCCTTTCTTGGACTACCAGTTTCACCACCACGTCTCACATTTGGCCTACCATATCTCCATTAGCATATCCCATTTGTGATACTTTCCATTTACTTCCCCACCCCTGCACCAAGACTAACTAATGGGGCCACCACCCTCAACAAAAACACCTTCCTCGCATCATCAGTGAGTGATCATTTTCATGTTTTTGGGGTACCTTTCTTCGTGTCTGTACATCCAAACCCATTTATTATTATTTTGGAAAGTGTACAAATATTTTTTTATGAGAAAACCCCCTACCCATCCATCCACTTTTCTCCCCTGGTAGCAATCCCTAATCACCCTTTGTCAAAGTTTCACATATCTCAAGCAAAGCCACCACAACATTCATAAAAAACATATACCCACCCTAGACGTCCTATCAACTCCAGGGGTTTCCTTAGCATAAATAGTTATTATTGCCGCCAAATTTCATTTACAAGCTCCAACCTTGGGCCACTGAACTCCCATCATCAGTTTTCAGCCATTTCTCACCATCATGCCTATGTTAACCTATCATTCCCCACATGATATAATAGAGACCCTGGTCCCTTGCATCATAATTTCTCTCGTCCAGTTGAGGCGTCCTTCTTGTTGACCCCAATAACCATTTTTCAAGAAGGAAGCAGTACCTTGGATGGCTCCTCACCTCAATAGGGGCATTCTCGGATGGCACTGTGGGAATCATTATTTCCCATTGATGTCATTGATCCTCCTGACATTCAACTGCAACACAAACTTTCATGTCAAGATGGTATCTACTTCACAACCATTTCTCTTTGTCAGAATTCATCGAAGATCCATGCCATCATAAGCATCTCTTTCAACAATGCTTACACGGGAAGGTCACAGTCATACACCCATGCATAAATTGAGAATTATTATAAATATTCCATACCAATATTATGCATGTGGGCACTACATTCAACCTATTGTCAAAGAAAAATTTCCACTGAGGGCGTCAACAATCATTTTCATCAACCAAATCAGGAGATCACTACCATATTAGTGACATTGACAGAATCTCTATCTGTCAAATAGGCTTTAAGTAGCCAAATCATCATGAGCATGGGACATGCCCACCTCATAGAAATATTGTATTTATTCTATCTCTTGTAGGCTTCCGACAGAACATGGTCCCTCTTTTACTCAAAGCAAGGGGTCTCCAACCTTAGGCTTCACGCAAGTTACTCTCTCTTTCTCTCTCTCTCTCAACACGGGTTATATAGAACAATAACTATAATGTATTTTGGATATACATTTCTTCCTAGACCTCATACATTAGAGGGAAACTGTTATCACTAGAAAATCAGACAGAAAAAGGACATCATGAAATGCCAAGTAGAAGGATTTACAGGATGGAAAAACATTACATAATCTGGAAAATTTAACTTTTCCTAAGTTCAAAAGGTAAATTTTTTAAGTCACACACATAAGGCACTAGTACAAAGCGCTCCACACAGCCTTTTCTTAGATAGTAGTGAAAATCTCTAAGACTATCCCTCAAAAATCCGTGCGGTCCTAGGTATGGCAGAAGGTCACCATTAGAGACCACTTTTCACACTTTAGGAAGAAGATTCTCCACTCAAGGATGCCAAGGAAAGCTATCTAGAGCCACCTTGAGACCTCAAGTGAGCACACAATGGAATAAACCTCCACCCTTGGGTCACTGTCCACAATTGTACCAAGAGAGGTAAGAAGATTTGAATTTTTCCTATAAAATACCACCATGAGAAGAAAAAATTAGAACACATTGTTATGATGGCCAAATTTCCCATGAGAAAACCAACAGTGTGTTTGACAAGAAACAAAGGAGTGAAGGGATTCATTTGTTTGCCATCCAACATCTCAATCCCAAAGGAGAAATGCATCAATTGTACGTTATCGACTCACTCATTCGAGGATAAGAGAGAGGTTTTCAAATAGCTTAAGGGAATACCCTCCTTGCTTTGAATATTAGAGCTCCATAGCTCTAAGGACTCACTACGAGTTTTTTAGCATTATACCTCTTTTTTAACACCAACAACTAATAAAATGGGATTTGTTCTCCGTTGGTATTATTAGTTTGTTTAAACCCGATATTGAGCTTGTGTTATATTTGTATTTGTTGTTTCTTGTTTCCTCCTCTATTGTAGTATGCTATTTTTTATAACTAGTTTTTATACATGTTATTATGCTTCACTAACCTTATAACGAATCATTTTTTCCCTGTGACATTACTTGTAAGAAATTAACCTCCCCTACCAACCGTGCATTTCGTACACCCTCATGTCAAATGAACCAATACATTGATGATTACAGATATGGTAAATTTTCATCTATCGGGTCATTTTGAGATTGTGAAGACATACCAGTGCTAGCCCATTCAAGGTTATAATCATTGATGAACAATGTGCCGAGGAAAATTCATACATCCTGTTGGCCTGTGACTGCACACAAAGGGGAGAAGGAGAAAGGAAGGCAAGTCCTGACTGTTAAAAGAGATTCAAAGGAATCAATTTGCATTTCAGTTCAGTAGAAAGGGGAAAGTGTAGTTGATAAGGTGTAGTGGTGAGAAAACTCCATTTACACCCTCATTCATCTCATTTATCCTCTTTACCTTCATTTACCCTCTCTTACCCTTAATTTTCCCTTTTCTAAAGTCCTACTCTACATTTATTCATTTACATCACCGCTCCCCACAAGTCTTAACCTTTACATCTTAATACTTACCGAAACTTATCTTGTCACTAATGCAACTTTCTGGGACCCATATAACCTTGATAAATCACCCAAATCCACACGAAAACCCTCATATTCCACATTTTCCTTACATATCGCCTTTTCACACTTTGCAACGTCTAGCACATCGCATGTCGCATATCACACAGTTTACAACTTACCTCTTAAACACCCGCAAAGTGTTTTGTTTAAGCTGTGATGCAGTCGTGTCCCACTTTCCTCTGTGTCACCTACCCCACCATCACACATCACTCCTTGTATCTTTTAACATTTACCACCTGCTAATCCCAGCTAAATCTTGTGACATGCGATCTATGGGCTTGGTCCCACCACTGTCTGTGCCACCTCACCTACCCCCACACTTTGCCCATCGCAGGTCTTAATGCTTAACCTCCACCTGCTCACACACAAACTTTGCGATATGTGATTTGTGTTCATATCCCACCTTCCTCCACATGACATCCTTTCTCCCTGTGCTTTGCACTTTGCACCGTTTAGAGTTTATCTCTACTACTCCATGGTAAATAATTGAGATTGCGATGCAGTTTGGTCTTGCCATAATACTTCGTTCACTATGATTACACCATTCCTTCACTATCATTACCATTCAATTACTCCTTCCATTCCCATCCATTGGCATGCATCCATTACCGCTAAGCCTTTCACATCTCTCTGTCACTTCTGCTCCACCCCAGTACATCCGATGATCCTTAACACCTTTCAGATCCCCCCGTCCTTTGAACTTTAACTATGGGGGGCTGGTCCAAAATAGGAATTTTTCATTACCACCCACTCCTCCACGTGCCCTCCTCTCATCATTTTGCACCCCCCTTCTCTGATACCGCTTACCACTAGAGACCCCCTCCAAAATTCGGATCTCGGTTTTCAAATACAACACGAGTCTTTCATTGGTGGAGCACACAGTCACAGTAGTATGCTGTCCCTCCAAGAGCTTCATACTAAATAATTTAGTGTACATAGAGAAACTAATCATTCCACAACGACGAGTGGAAATCATGAGATCCAGAGAGTGGAGGATGTCGAACAACAAGTGGAATTACATGATGAAGTCTAAACCCTCCTTCACTTCTCACCACCCCTTTGAAGATTTTGGAATTTGGCCTCCGTTGCTAACTTTTTTCTTTTTTTTACTGTTATATAGTGATGTTTGGCTGGTAAAAGCCCGATTTTACCTAATTCTATTTTGATTTTTCTGTTGCAGGAGCGATCGCTTGAAGCACGCTCTGATAGTTTGTTAGGATATTTTGGTTTCACCTGTGTGCGTCGATCATGAAAAAATATTTGATCATAAACCCTCAGGGATAACTCTATATGTAGGGAGTTCTAAGATGAAACAAAGGTCCTATAATTTTGAAGAATTTTGTAGTAGTTTTATATGACTGTGCTCCTTGTGCTCTGAGATACATATTTGGGAGAGCTGTTTGAACTCAATATAATACAGAGCTGATATTTGGATTCCAGATGGAGCAATGAGAAGTATTTATTTGTTTTCTTTTGTTATGAATAATCTCCTCTTCAAGTGTAATCATCTTTCATGCTATTCTGATTTGATGGTTCGTGTAATGTAGCTTCCGGTGATCTGCAATTTTATTCATGAATTTGTATCTGTATAATGCTTAGGTGTTAATGCTCATGTATTAAGCGTGTTGCATTCCCTTAATTCACACTCCACGAGCCTCTGATGTTGTCCATATTTAATTTATACACGTTTCCTCTGAGTTCATAGGGGATAGATTCTTGAATCTCTTAAGCCTGTCTCTTGTGGGTTCTTTCTCCGTTCTCTCTCAACGCCTCTACATATTTTCAAAATTTATGCTCATTGTTTTATACTCGGCCCATTTAAAATCCACCAAGCCTCACATCCCCTTGAGCCCTTGTCTCTTGTGGGTTCCTTCTCCATTCTCTCTCAACACCTCTGCATATTTTCAAGATTTATGCTCATTGTTTTATACTTGGTCCATTTAAAATCCACCAAGCCTCACATCCTCTTGAGCCCTTTCACAATATAGGGAATTAACATGAATCGACTCCAAGGTCTTCTTCATCCATGAACCACCAAAATAACTATTCGTTTGACCCATATTCTGTCAAAGGCATTTATACAATTGTCCACTTTTAACCTCTGATTTTTAAGATGTCCTAGGCACTAGTATTTTGCAACTCAACGCTGTGTCTAGGAGCTACAACATATTTGTGGCGTCGTTGTTGGGAAACAAATTAGAAAACCTTTCCCTAGGATGTGACATTAGCTTCACCCTTAAATCAAGTGAGCATGAAGGGTTGAGAGTTGCATATCCCTCACCTTGGCGACTCCACTATTATCAAAGTTCAAATCAATCGTAATCCTGGCATACACCAGACCTCATACCCAAAAAAATACTTCTCAGTAGAGAAACCCTTCTGTATCTGATCTTGAAAAGATTATATTCAGGAGAATATGGAGGTTGAAGCAACCCATCCAGGATGACCTACCCTCATTTTCTCTAGAAGATTTGCCTTGCTCTTCCCAGAAAGATGATATATATGGTCCTGGCTCCATAGCTCGTGTACTTGGGTACCCTCCAGAAGCCTCTGCTTTAGCCAATTCATGCATAAAAGATGAAGCCAAATCTATTGATATTTCTTTGCCTCCTTTGTAGCCTACTCCAGAGGCTCAAGAAGTCAAAGAAGGTACAACACTTCAGATCTCATTATAGATAAATATCCAAACCTATACTTAGCATACACTTGTTATACCACAACCAAACCATCCTCATAACTTACCACCACTACCCCTCGTGGTTATACCTGGCTTCCTCCTCAAAAAAGATGCTCCATTGGCTTTGCCTCAAGTATTGCATGACACGCCTCAAGATTATCTAAATATTTTTCCTCGGTTTACTAGGGAGGATAGTATTTCTGCGCATAAACATATTGAAGACTTCTATTCCTTTGCTGAGAATGTGAATGTGGAGCACCTAGATGTCGTGTTGAGGCTTTTCATCCAATCCTTGGATGGAGAGGCCCAAAAGTGGTTCAAATATATTACTAATAATGCAGTCACCACTTAGGAAGAAATGGAGAATTTATTCACACTAAAATGGGGAGAAAAGAGGGACCACATATCTATATTAGATCTAGATCATGAATTGGAAGTGGAAGAAAAACTTTGCTTCTACTAGTAAATTTAAAGGGAAGATAGAGCATGAAGGCAAATAATAAAGAGCAAGGAGGAGGCTTCTACTTCTAATCAAGAGAGGGAGAAAGAGGAGTGCTACATGATTGAAGAAATGAGGTTTGTGCTGATCAAGAACTTCAAACATAATGAAGCTTGAATTGGAGGCTAAGAATCCCTCTCCTTGTCCTAACCAAATGATTCCAAACCGTGGGTTTAATCCCCAATACCGGAAGCCCCCTCTACAGTTTTTATAGTGGGAAAGGAAGGAGTAGCAAGATCACATCCAACCTCCTCTATACTTAGAAGGGGAAATGGATGGAAAAGCCAAGGAAGTCACTGACAACTAAGAAGATCAATTGCTTGCTTATTCAGAAGATGAAGAAGGTGAACTCACCCTGCAAGAAGAAATAGAAGAGAAGGAAGCCCCCCTAGAGGATTGAGAGATTGATAATTATTGCAGGAAGTTTGTGGACTTCATTCAAGCTCAGCTCCATAAGAAGTATGACCTCAGGTCCTCTAGAAAGAGAACTTGAGTGCAAGAAAAAAACGAAGAATAAATAACAAGAGAAGATACCCCTTCTAGTTCTTCCAGTAAGGAGAATAATCCTTTAGAAGAATCTGCACATCATTAATCCACTGTGTCCACTTCCACAAAGCAAGGTTCTGATCCTCCTAAAAACTAGAAGTCATATTTTGTAGCCTTGAACCTGCCTGATCACCCTAAAGAGCAGTCCAAAGAGTTCATTGCAGAAAAATCTCCCACGACCTTTAACCTCCAGAAATATCTAGAGAAGGTCAAGATCTTAGTTCCTCTTATCGAAATCCTAAAGTAGCCTTCATACAAAGCCAAAGTTTGTCAATTCATGCTGCTCCATAACGTAGGCCCTCTCCCTGACAACGTCAATCTCCAAGATGAAAGACCCATGGTAGTCTTTGGACGTCATGTAGAAGAGTTGGACTCAGCCACTCCCCCATTCTATGTGTCTCTAGTTATTCATGACTTGTTACTGCACAACTGCATGCTAGATTTTGGGGATTCACATAATCTATTGACATTGTCTGTCATGAAGAAGTTGGGGTTGCATATTACCAGACCTTATAAAGATATTTATTCTTTTGATTCCAAGAGGGTAAAGTGCTTGGGCATGATAAAAAATCTGGTATTAAACCTGGCCTAGATTTCGGAAAAAAGTGTGGTGAAGGACATCATTGTAGCTAATATCCCTACTAGGTTTGGAATGTTGCTGTCTAGATCTTGGGGATCCAAGATTGGAGGGTCCATAAAAATGGACCTCACTTATTCCACTATAGTATTCGGTGGGGAGGAAAGAAGGTTATATCGTGAATCCATATTCGTGAATATGGTAACCAAAGAAAATGGTTCCACAAATTCTCTGGTATATGGTAAGGAGGGTGAATTATCTTGTCATATGCTTGAGGAGGACAAATATTTCTTGCAAGAAACAGAGATTTGTCCTATAACACAGAAGAATCCTATGAGTAGAGAGGAAAGAAAGATATGGACCTTGCAGTTTGATGGAGCTAATTCACAAGAAGGGAATGGGCCCAGGGTACTCTTGATATCATCAGAAGGATGCTTGTTCCCCTCTCCTTGCTGGAATTAAAATCCACAAATAATGGGGCTAAATATGAAGCCCTGTTATTGGGGTTATAGAAATTGCATAATATGAACATACAGAGCCTCAAGGTGTTTGGAGATTCAGAGCTTGTAGTGAGACAAGTCAGGAGCCAATAACAAACTAAACACCCGCAGCTCAGAGCCTATAGGAACAAGGTATGGGATTTATTTGAGAACTTATTTTTTGCATATAATATTCAATTCATGCCAAGGGATAGAAACAGAATGGCATACTCCCTAGCTATGGATGCTAGTAATTTCTGCCCCTCGCAGAATCTTTTGCTCAGATATGAGGTTGAAGTGTGATACTTCCCTTCCGTTCCAGACAACATAAAGCATTGGCAAGCCTTCGAAGATGAAGAGAAGGTCCAACGTTTCATGGAAACGGTAGGAAAATTTTCAAATATAGTGATCGATTCAGACTCTGAGGATGACAGTGAAGAATCAAAAACCAAGTGGGAAAAGACACTGGCTGGACACCATGTTCTGAAATTAAAAGGGAATGTCATCCCCAGGGGGCTTGTGCCATTGGAGAGATTGTTTGACAAAAATGAAATCCCATTAAACCCCAAAAAAATGACCCTTGACGAGCCTATCAGGGATGTGAATTTTGGGACAAAAGAATATTCGAAGATGTGAAGCTGTCAAAAGGCGTTCCTAAATAATACCAAGGTCAATATCTCAGTCTGTTCCAATCATATAAAGACGTCTTCGCCTGGTCATACCAAGATCTGAAGAATTTTGACGTAGACATTATACAACACAAGATAACTCTAAATGAAGACTCAAAGCCTCATAAGCAAAAGCTAAGATAGATCAATCCCCTTCTCCTCCTAGCTATCGAGAAGGAAATAAAGAAGCTTTTTGAAGCCAAGATCATTGCCTCTTTAAGATACTCCGATTGGGTGGTGAACCTGGTGCTGGTAAGGAATAAAAATGGTGAAATTAGAATCTGCGTGGATTTTCGCATTCTGAACAGAGCCTCACTCAAGGATAACTATCCCCTTGCAAAGATGGACCACATCTTGTAAAAGGTGGTGGGATCCTCCCGCATGTCCATGATGGATGGATTCTCAAGATATAAGCAGGTGCGAGTGCTCCCCGAAGACCAGAAGAAGATGGCATTCACCACGCCTTGGGGGACCTTCATGTATGCCTGAATGCCCTTTGGCATGACAAATTATGGTGCTACATTCCTGCGTGCAATAGAAATTTATTTCATAGGATATCAAGATAGGTTTGTGGTGATTTACCTAGATGACATCACCATCTTTTCAAAGAGTGACGTTGAACACATAGAGCACCTCCGATGAACCTTTGAAAAATGCCGCAGGTATGGCCTGTTTCTGAATCCTCAAAAATCCATGTTTTCCTCGGAGGAAGGAAAGTTTCCGGGGAACATAGTAACTAAGGAGGGAGTGAAGATCAACTCGAAGTGGGTAGAGGTGATAGATGGCATTCCCCTACCAAGAAATGAAAAAGAGGTACATGTGTTCCTGGGAAGAATAAATTTCCTTAGAAGGTTCATTCCCAACTATGTCGATATTATCTAAAACATCACTGGGATGCTGAAGAAGAATAGTGAAGTTAGATGGACACTTGAATCCAAAGACTCCTTCAATAGAATCAAACAGGCCTTTGCAGAAGCTCCAATGTTGGTCGGTCTAGATTATGGGAAGTTGTTCGTGATTTTTTCTTTCACCTCTCCTCACACTATAGTTGTAGTACTCTTACAGAAAAATGTTGAAGGGAATGAGAAGCCCATTGCGTTCTTCAACCAAGTCCTGCGAGACATCGAGTTGAAATCCCCTAGAGAAGCAAGATTATGCCCTGGTCAAATATCTAAAGTCATTTTGGGTGTATGTGTTACAGTCTGTTATAACTGCCTATGTTCCCATAACAGCGGTGAAGGATATCTTAGTAGAGGTTGATAGTGAAGGAAGAAGGGGCAAGTTTATAGCCAAGATTTAGGAGTATGAACTAGAGATAAAGCCTACCAAGATCATTAAAGGCCAAGGGCTAGAAAATATCTTGTCTGAATCAAATTGTCAAGCTCTGGGGATAAATCTGTCTATGACAGGAGGAGAGGCACTGGAGGACATAGGTGCACATCAAGGCATAGAAGCTTCCACTCAAAAAACACACATGAAATACCTTCTCTCCCCATGGTATAAAGAGGTAGTGGAATATATTTTAACACTTAGATGTCCCCCTAGCTATGATAAGGCCAAGTACTGCACCTTAAGGTTGAAGTCTCAAAATTATATCATGGAAAATGGGAAACTTGATTGGAAGGACTCGGCGAGGATCCTACTATTGTATTTAACAGGGAAGGAAGTGGATGAAGTGATGGCTGAATTCCACAAAGGGATATGTGGTGGACATTATAGTTGGTGATCCACTGCACACAAGATCTTGAGGGCAGGTTTCTTCTGGCCTAAACTGTTTGGTGATGTACATGCTGGCAGAATCATCTAACAAGACACTGATGAGAATTTTGAATAAGACAATCAATGAAAATCAAAAGGACTGGGACTCTGAGCTCAAGTTCGCACCTCCGTGGATATACGATGTCGATTGACTGGCAGTGGTGGATCGTGAAGAGCACATCGGGATGCTTGCTTCAATCTTGGTTCTCGCTCGATCTCATGGATGAGCGGAGGCAGAGGTCGGTAGCTTTGAGCACCGCCGAGGCCGAATACACTTTGCTGCAAGTATGGCTCGTTGTGGGAAGGGATTTGGGTGTAAGCTCTTTGAGTGAGCTTTGTTTGGACATGTGCTAGAATACCACCGTGATACTCTGTGATAACCGGGAGTGGGATTCGTATGATTGAGAATCCCTGTGTTCCACGGCTAGATCCAAGCATATTGATATCGGGGTACCACTTTATTCGAGATATGGTACAACGAGGCGACCGTAAAGGCTCGATCATATAGGAAATCGATGAGCGGAGTCACGGATATTCTCACTAAGCCCCTGGGGAAGGTCAAGTTCCCTAACCTTCCGTGAGAGTCTTGGTGTCGTGGAACGACCCTGTGATGTGGGTCTGTTGGATGATGAGCTGCGGGAGCTACGGGGGGCTTTGGGGGATAGCGTCTCTGGGAGCTATAAGAACTCATAATGCTTCGCCCCCACCCTTGTGATTATTGAGCTGGTTCGCCTCTCATTTATACAGTGCCCCGTATGCATCCTACCCATTGAGTTCAGGGCTCATGGGAAGTACCTCTCATTTGGCCAATGAGGTGGGAAAAGCTAGAGACTAGTAGCAAAGACCGATGGACGCATCAAAGATTGTCGTACTCTCTATCTAGGATGGCACGGTCCAACCACTTGATCGCGGGATCAAGTTTAGTGAGGTACCGGGACCCCTGCGCGACTTCGGGTCGGATGAACCAACTTCGGGTTGGTTGGAGACTCTTTGTGAGTTTGATAGAGAGTTTCGAACCTCTAGGGCGGTTATGTCGGTCGGGGGATGATGTCTTTGTGGTCGACCCACTTCTGTTACGAAATAAAGAGGCCCGACAGAGCAAGTTACGGCGGGATGACGCACGATGTTTGATTGCAGCCCGATGGATGGAGTTCTCCTAGTTGAGAGGTAGTGTTAAATTTGGACAACTAGGTCCAAACTCCATGTTGTGATGCTCGGATTAAGAGGCTAATATTTTTGTTGGATTCCTCTTTCGGAGAGGTGTAAAATCCATATAAAATATATCTTAATCGGATAAGAGTAGAACATTTATTTTGAATTTATTATTTATAATAAATTATATGTGCAGAGTTGGCCTTGAGGTTTCACACCCCAGCGAGATGTGTCACACACCCCCAATGATGGATATAAATACGTGCAAAGTTGGAGAGCATTTCACCCACAACACAACACATCTTCTTCTCTCATACGATTTAGTACGAGCTCCTTGGAGGACAAGTTCGACCCCACACGTGTGAAGAAGAAGAAGGACGAATACGTACGAGCGAAGTCTGAAGGACCAATCTCTGCGACTAGGGTTTTTGCTTTGAAGTTTGACCAGCATTGACTTTGGGTCAACGCATGGTCCAAAAGGGCTGAAAATTATTGGAGAGTTCGATTTTGAGAGGTCGTACACTTTGGCACAAATCGAGGTCAAAGGGTTGACCAAACTGTTCTCTGTGTTGACTTTTAGCTTGTCGCCCACTGCGTTGACTTTTTACGGACAACGTTGACTTTTTTTTAGTTGACTTGGGGTTGACTCGGTTGCTGATTGGAGAACTTTGTTGTGACACATTGCGGGTTGGGTCGACCAAGGAGACTTTGCTTTGGTTCAAAGCATCTTGTTGACGTCGTAAAGCAGCACCATCACATTTTTTCTCGTTTCTGGTTTGTCTTCTATAAGATCCGAGTTATATGTTCTATCAGCATTTTACTTAAACTATTTGTGTGATTGATGAAAGAAAAATAAATTTGCTTCAAGCATAGAACATCTACAAAAATTTACATATGGTATCTGAGTGAAAATGGAATTGAAGACAAGCCCTATCTTTAGCAATCACCATCGGAGGAAATGGGTTCCATAAGTTTTGAATTCAAGGAGAATGACTAGGCGGTCGAAGGGATGACTTCCATGCCTGGAAGATGATATTAGATCTCAAATTGGAAGACCATGATCTCTTGGATCATGTATCAGGGTGAGATTCAAGAAACCTCCATCCAATGCCGCTACGCTGGCTACTTTAAAAAACAAGTATAAGAAGGGGGAGATCAAAGCAAAGCTGATGATCGTGGGAATCCATACATAAGAGTCCGGTTGCCTATATATCTGAGCTAGGCAGCATCCGGGGAGATGTATGACAAATTGATCCACGATGTTCAAAGTAAACAATGTGAACCAAGTGCTATTCCTCAAGAATAAGTTGAAGAATATGAAGAAGGGCCGGGATGAGCCCTGTTCCAAGCTTACTTTCAAATTGGCCAAAAGCAAGGAACAATCTAGCAGAGCATTGGTCGGAGACAATAGGCGATCATGAGATGGTTCTCACCGCACTTGGAGGACTCCCATATGAATGGAAAGTATTCACAACTACCATTCTCAATAATAATACCATTCCTAACTTTGATGAGCTTCATGTCTAGATGTATGCAAGAAGAAACAAGAATGAAGGAATTCCGATAATGACGTAAATCTTGTCATGGTGCTCATTCTCGAAAGAAGAACTGTGGTGGTCCTAAGGAAAAAAGAGAAGAACAAGGACTCAAGAAAAGAAGGAGTAGAGTGTTTCACTTGCCACTAGGCACTAGTCACTATGCTAGAGAATGCCCCTTCAAGAAGGATTCTCCCAAACGGTGATGAGAACAACAACAATCAGGAGGAATGGGAATCGAAGAAACGACAGGATCTAAAGGAAAGAGGAGGGCTTCCCTCCGGTGGAAACAATCTACCTTCGAAAAGGTCTAGAAACTCCGAAGTATGAGGAGTCTAATCTTGTTGATAAAATAAATGAGTATATTCTTGTATCTCGCTCTCTCTGCATACATCTCCACGAACACTATGGATGTCGGGTCGATGGATAGTGGTGCCTCAAGACACACTCAACGGTTTCAAGGAAGCACTCTCGACATGGTTGAGAGGGATACCAATCTATGAAAATTATCCTTGGAGATAATGCCACGTATCCGTGAAAGGGACGAGGGGATGTGTGACCCTCCACTTGTCTCAAGGACAAGCCCTACATTTACAAGATGTACTCTATGTACCTAAATTGAAGAAGAACCTTGTGTACCCAGTATCTGCCATGGAAGACAAAGGGTTCAATGTAACATTCTCCGATGGAAAGGTGCTCATGTGGGAAGAAGAGCTTCAAGGAAGCTATCTCGATTGGTTTTAGAGTTGGTACACTCTACCGAGTTGGAGGAAGTCCATTTAGGGGAGCAATGACTGTGATACTATCAGAGCAAACCAAACTATGGCATCGAAGATTTGGACACCTTCATTACAAGCCCTTCTCAAAGCAAGGAAGGTGGTGACCGGGATGCCTAACTTTGGAAATAATCATGAAGGTGTATGTAAGGATTGTGCCGAAGGAAAACATACAAGGGGACCTTTCCCCTCAAGTGTCACAAAGACATCCGATATTTTTGCAACATCGGTCCATTCCGATCTATTCGGTATGTTGCCCAGTGACATCCCACTGAGGATGTTCTTACTACATGACATTCAGCGATGACTTCTCTCGCAAAACTCGGATATACTTCTTGAAGAAGAAGGATGAGGCTTTCTATGTAGTTCCGTACCTTCAAATCCTTGGTGGAAAATATGACCGAAAAGAAGATCAAGATTTTGAGGACCGACAATGGCACTCGAATATGAGTCAAATGAGTTCAAATACTTTTGCAGAGAAGCTAGCATTAAGAGGGAGACTACCACGCATATACTCCCGGGCGAATGGTATCGTGTCAGAACGCAAGAATAGGACTATTGTGAAGTTTGCTCGTTCCATGCTATGTGACCAGGGGTC
The DNA here is from genome assembly GCA_034641835.2 of Pinus albicaulis. NCBI lineage: Eukaryota > Viridiplantae > Streptophyta > Pinopsida > Pinales > Pinaceae > Pinus > Pinus albicaulis. Next base: position 931,325,944 of record CM076579.1, on the reverse strand, counting down.
TACCAAAGTTTACGTCAGGGGAGAAGCTGCAAATGCTAGCTTGTGTATATTCAAAACCGATGCCCTACATTCCGCTCTCTGGACTCCAAAAATCTCGAAGAGGTTTTCACCGGGTAAGAAACCCGATGTATCACATTTTAGAATTTTTGGATGTCCCATTTACTTTCATGTGTTTGAAAGAAAAAGAGAAGCAAGTTTGGATGCTACGGGAAGAAAGGAATGTTTGTGGGCTACGATTGAGACTTATAAGGCCTATACGGTATATGTACTCGGCCAAAGGGAAGTAGATATATGCCATGATGTCACTTTTGACGAAGATGCTTCCCGAAGAAAGTAGTAGATCTTCCCGAAGATGCGAAGAAAATCATGAAGAAAGGCACGGAAATCAAGAGGAACCGCGAGGGATGAGACAATGCACGATATTGAAGGACCAATGGACCCTATTGATCCATCTCCTTCACTCGGGAAAGAGACCATCATGGCTCAGGGGACACCCTCGAAGATGCTCGAGGGTCATGCCGCCCCCAAGGGGGACATTAGGGGAAAGCAAGAAGCCATGTAGATACCAAGGGTATCTAGGCACATGAGTACTATCATACAATCCGAACCTCGGATCTTTTGAGGAAGCCATAAAGCATCAAGTTTGGAAGGATGCTATGTACAAAGAATATGAGTCCATAATGAAGAATGATGTCCGGGATGTGGTCCCGAGACCGAAGGACAAATCGATTGTCACCGCAAAATGGCTCTATAAGATCAAACATCGATCGATGGGAGTGCTTTGAGAAAGTTCAAGGCAAGATTTGTTGCCTCGTGGCTTCTCTCAAAAGGAAGGAATAGACTATGATGACATATTTGCACTTCGTGGCACGATATACCACCATCCGATCAATCATAGCCCTTATCGCTACGCAAGGATGGAGTCTTCATCGGATGGATGTCAAGACCGCTTTTTCTACATGGTGCAATAAAGGAAGAGGTGTACGTAGAAAAACCTCGGGATTTGAAGTTCGGGATCAAGACACTCATGTCTCGCAGGTTGAAGAAAGCCCTCTATGGGTTAAAGCAAGCACCCGAGCTTGGTACGATGGGATGGATAGTTACTTGATGAAGGTGGGCTCACTCGAAGTAATGCTGATCTGAACCTTTACTTCAAGGTTGCTGCGGGGAAGCCTCTCATTCTAGTGTCGTATGTGGATGACCTCTTCCCGACCCGAGTGCCGACCCTCTCATTCATCGATGTAAGAGGGAGCTCGGCGATGAGTTTGAGATGAAGGACCTAGGACTGATGCACTACTTCCTAGGCTCCGGCAGCTGCGACGTAGACACGGAGAGATTTTCCTTTATCAAGGAAAATACATTGTGAAGCTTCGGAAAGATTTGGAATGGTGGATTGTAAGTCCGTGTCGACACCGATGGAACTCAACTTTAATGAAAAGTTGAGTGGCGGCGCTGCTCAGGGCCTATCTTGGCCAATCCTATTGAGTATCGTCAACTCACTAGAGCTTTGATGTTCTTAGTGAACACCGTCGGGAATATATGTTTTGCGGTAGACACTTTGAGTCAGAGTATGGTTGAGCCTCATCACTTTCACGGGTTGGTGCCAAGAATCTTCGAGATATCTTTGGCGCACGATAAACCATGGTCGAGATACAATCGCTGAGTGTGACACTCCGTGGATATACTTGATGCTTGGGATTGGGTGCGTGTGTGGTGGATCGTAAGAGCACATCGGGATCTCGCTTCAATCTTGGTTACTGCTTTGATCTCATGGATGAGCAGAAGCATAAGTCGGGTAGCTTTGAGCACCGTGAGGCCGAACACATTGCTCGCAGAGTATGGCTGTTATGTGAAGCGATTTTGGTTGCGTAAGCTCTTTAGTGATTTGTTTGGACATGTGCTAGATACCACTTTGTGATACTACTGTGATAACCGTAGGGATTCGTATGGCTCGAGAATCCTAGTGTTCCCACGACCCATCCAAGCATATTGATATCGGGTACCACTTTATCCGGATATGTTACAAACGAGGCGCAGTCAGCGCTCGATCATATAGGAGCGATGAGCGAGTCGCGGATATTCTCACTAAGCCCCTAGGGAAGGTCAGTTCTAACCTTCAGTGAGAGTCTTGGTGTCGTGGGAACGACCCCATGATGTGGGTCCGTTGGACGATGAGCCTCAGGGAGCTACGGGGGCTTTTGGGGATAGCTTCAGGGAGCTATAAGCACTCATAATGCTGCCCCACCCTTGTGATTATTGAGCTCGGTTCGCCTCTCATTTATCTGTACCCGTATGCATCCTACCCATTGAGTTCTGGGGGCTCATGGGAAGTACCTCTCATTTGGCCAATGAGGTGGGAAAAGCTAGAGACTAGTAGCAAACGACTCGATGGACGCATCAAAGATTGCCGTACTCTCATCTAGGATGGCACGAGTCCAACCACTTGATCTCGGGATCAAGTTTAGTGAGGTCACGGGACCTCTGCTCGACTTCGGTCGGATGAACCAACTTCGGGTTGGTTGGAGACTCTTTGTGAGTACGATAGAGGTTTCTAACCTACGGGACTGATTATGTCGATCGGGGGATGATGTCTTTCATGGTGACCCACTTCTTATTCACGAAAATAAAGAGGCCAAGACAAGTTACGGCGGTGATGACGCACGATGTTTGATTGCACCGATGGATGGAGTTCTCCCTAGTTGAGAGGGAGTGTTAAATTTGGACAACTAGGTCCAAACTCCATGTTGTGATGCTCGGATTAAGAGGCTAATATTTTTGTTGATTCCTCTTTCGGAGAGGTGTAAAATCCATATAAAATATATCTTAATCCGATGAGCTAGTAACATTTATTTTGAATTTATTATTTATAATAAATTATATGTGCGAGTCGGCCTTAATGTTTCACACCCTCCCGAGCGGATGTGTCACACACCCCAATGATGGATATAAATACGAGCAAAGTTGGAGAGCATTTCACCACAACACAACACACGTCTTCTTCTCTCATCGATTTAGTACGATCTCCTTGGAGGACAAGTTTAGCCCACACGTGTGAAGAAGAAGAAGGACGAAATCAGTACTGCTGAAAGTCAAGGACGAATTTCGCAAACTAGGGTTTCGCTGGAAGTTTGGACCAGCGTTGACTTTGGTCAACGCATGGTACGAAAGGGATCGAAAATTATTGGAGAGTTCGATTTTGAGAGGCCGTACACTTTGGCTACGTAAATCGAGGTCAAAAGGGTTGACCAAAGCTGTTGCTACGTTGACTTTAGCTTGTTGCCACTGCGTTGACTTTTCTAGACAACGTTGAATTTTTTTGAGTTGACTTGGGTTGACTCGATTCTGCTGATCGAGGACTATTGTGACACATTCGGGTTGGCCGACCAAGGAGACTTTGTTTGGTTGAAGCATCCCTTGTTGACCGTCGTAACAGCTCCATCACATTTTTCACATTTTCGGTTTGTCTTCTATAAGATCCACTTATATGTTCTATCAGCATTTTACTTAAACTATTTGTGTGATTGCTAAAAAGAAAAAGTAAAGTTGCTTCAAGCATAGAACATCTACAAAAATTACATTTCTTAAGCCTAAACTTGCTTTGGTGACGTACATGTCTGGCGAATCATCTAACAAGACAACGATGAGAATTTTGAATAAGACAATCAATGAAAATCAAAAAGGGATCGGGACTACGAGCTCAAGTTCGCACTCGGGCAAATCGCATCACCACTAAAAGATCCACAAGAGAGTCCCCTTATGAGCTAGTGTATGGCGAAAGCCGTGGACTTCCCCAATTCGAGCTTGCATTACCTATGGCACGATTCTTACAAGAAAGTGAGGAGGGAGACAAATGACTTCGTCCAAAGAATGAATCAATTGGTGGAGTTGAATGAAACCCCGAACGAGGTAAGCTTCGACTAGAAAAAATTGAAGGCTTCTTTGACTAGAGAGCTAAATATATAGAAATACAAGTTGGGGATTTGGTTCACGATGGGATATCGGGGCGAGAAAACAAAGGGAAACATGGGAAGTTTGACCCCCTCTAGTTTAGTCCATTCGGTGGCATAGGAAAAAGGAAATAACACTTTTGTGCTAGAGAAATTAGAAGGAGACATGTTTGAGGCACACTGATAAATGGCGCAGTTCCCTCAAGTTTTACTTTCATCACTTATGAGGGCTAATCTAGCTCACCCTATGTATATATCTTTCCACTGTATATATCATTCCACTGTACTCCATTTTTTTTGCATTTCTCCCATTTCATCTTCCATATCATATTCCACATTTCTCATTTTGTTTCATCCATTTGTTTGCATTTTCCATTTCTATCTTCCATATCATCCCCCCATTTCATCTTCCATTTTTTTTCCATTTGATCGTTGGTATAAAAAAAATTCTAATCGGTGTGAATTTGTAACTCCATGTACCTAATAAAGCACATGCATTCGAGGTACGCAGTGTTCTCAATGCACCGAAGAACAACACATTGTCCCTAGATGGATCCAATTTTGGCCCATGATAGCACACAAAGGGGAGAGGGAGAAAGGAAGGCGAGTCACTGACTGCTCAAAGAGCTTCGAAAGGAATCAATTTGCATTTCGATCAAGTAGAAAGGGGAACATGAAGCTAATAAGGTATGGTGAGAGAAACTCCATTTCCACCCCTCATTCATCTCATTTATCCTCTTTACCTTCATTTACCCTCTCTCTTTCCCTTCATTTTCCCTTTTCTAAAAGTCCCGCTCTACAATTATTCATTTACATCACCGCTCCCACGCAAGTCTTAACCTTTATATATTAATACTTGCCAAAAATTATCTTGCTACTAATGCGACTTTGGTGGGACGTCAAAACTTGATACATCTCCCAAATTCGCATGCAAACCATCATATTCCACATTTTCCTTACTTATCGCATTTTTTTCACTTTGAAGCATCTAGCGTGTTGCATGTTGCATGTCTCACGATTTACAACTTACCTCTTAAACTCCACTTTCCTCTACGTTACCTACCTTGCCATCGCACATCTCTCCTCGCAGATTTTTAACATTTACCACCCTACTGCTCCTAGTTAAATCTTGCGACATGCGATCCGCGAGGCACAATCCCACCATTTGTACGTGCCACCTCACTCTCCCCTACACTTTTCCCATCATAGGTTTTAATGCTTAACCTCTTCCTACTCACACATAAAATTTGTGATATGTGATTTGCGGTCGAGTCCCACCTTCCTCCATGTCACCTCCCTTTCTCCTGCGCTTTGCACTTCGCACCGCATGGTAAAGACTTGAAATTGCGATGTGGTTTGGTCCCACGATAATACTCCGCTCACTACGATTACACCATTCCTTCACTATCATTACCATTTCATTACTCCTTCCATTCTCATCCGTTGGCACACATCCCATTACCGCTAATCCTTTCACATCTCTCTGTCACTTCCGCTCCACCCTAGTACATCTAATGGTAATTAAGACATTTTAGATCCCCCCCCACCCCCATCCTTTGAAATTTAACTATGGGGGGGGTCCAAAATAGGTAGTTTTCATTACCACCCACTCCTCCACGTTCCCTCCTCTCATCATTTCACACCCCTCTTCTGCGATACCTCTTACCACTTGGAGAGTGCCCTCCGAAATCTAGATCTCTGGTTTTCAAATACAACACGAGTATTTCATTAGTGGAGCACATGGTGCATAGTATATGCGGTCCTCCAAGAGATCCATACTAAAGAATTTAGTGTACACGAGCAGCCCGGCAGTTTCCACAACGAGCGAGTGTAAATCATGAGAGTCGAGAGAGTGGAGGACGCCAAATAACAAGTGGAATTACATGATGAAGTCCAAACCATTCGCCACTTCTCACCACCCCATTGAATATTATGGAATTTGGCCTTTGTGGCTAACTTTTTTTTTCTTTTTTTTAATATTAGATAGTGATGTTTGGCTAGTAAAAGCTCGATTTTACCCAATTATGTTTTGATTTTTTTCGTTGCGGGGAGTGATTTATTGAAGCATGTCTCGATAGTTTGTTAGGATATTTTTGGTTTCACTGTGTGGGTCGATCATGACAAAATATTCAATCATAAACCCCTCGTGGAGAACTCTATATTTAGGGATTTTTGAACATGAAACAAAGGTTCTAGAATTTTGAATTATTTTGTTGTAGTTTTTGTATGATTTGTGCTCCTTGTGCTACGAGATACATATTTTTGGAGAGTCTGTTTGAACTCGATATAATACAAAGCTAATATACGGATTCTAGATGGAGAAATGAGAAGTATGTATTTGTTTTTCTTTTGTTATCAATAATATCCTCTTCAAGTGTAATCATCTTTCATGCTATTAGCTTTGATGGTTCCCGTAGTAGCTCTAGGTGATCTCGCAATTTTTATTCATGAATTTGTATCCGTATAACACTTTCGGGTGTTAACGCTCATGTATTAAGCTTGTTGCATTCCCTTAATTCGCACTCCACGAGCCTCTAATGTTTTCCATATTTCATTTATACATGTTTCCTCCGAGTTCATGGGAGCCAGATCCTTGAATATCTTAAGCTTTGTCTCTTGTGGGTTCCTTCTCCTTTCTCTCTCAACGGCTTTGCATATTTTCAAGGTTTATACTCATTGTTTTATACTTGGCCCATTTAAAAGCCACCAAGCCTCAGAGCCTCTTGATCCCTCTCACAAAATATGGAATTCACATGAATTGACTCCAAGGTCTTCTCCCTCCATGAACCACAAAAATCATTATTCTTTCGACCCATATTCTATCGAGGCATTTATACAATTGTCCACTTTTAACCTCCGATTTTTTAAGTTGTCCTAGGTGTTGGAAATGCGGCATTGATGGAAAAGGTGAAGACAAGAAGCAACACCTAAACTATCCATAAGGAAAAAGAGACAGAGAGGTAGCAGAGCCAGTAGAAGAAACAGAGGAATTGAAGCAGAAGCAACAGAGGAATTAGAGACAGAGCAGTGGATTTTAAAGGGCCTAAAGAAGTGTAATACAAAGGTTTATTTATGAATTAGGGGTTTTTTGATAAAATAAATCCATGTAAGTCTACACATAAATAGAAGAACTCGATCTCTGAGTTAAATTCCATCTTTGAACCATATGGTATGCAATGATTGAATTGAATTCTGTGTGTATAAATATATATAAGGTGTCTATTTAATGATGGAGAATGTGTGTTAAAAACCTGTGTTGAGGGTAAAAGATCACTGGTCGAAATGACGAAGAGTACTTCTGTTGAATGCCTGTATATAAAATACGTTGTAAATGATGATCCTGCACGCATTGTTGAAATGATGAAATGCCGAGGATGGTTACTGTGAACCCAACCCTATGGATTATTGAAAGAATATATGGAAATATAATGTATTCTGGTGGAAGTGCTGTGCGTAAATTGTAATGTCGAACAGTTAGGGGTAAGCGGAATCATATAAAGAAACATTGAAGTGGAGTGCCTTATGATCAAAAGAAACGAAATAATAAAGGCGGAACCCTGTACGAGACCGGAACCTGGAGTGGAGAAGCGGAACCACGACGGGTAAACAATGAACGTGGTTTGGAGTAAACATTAAGGCAGTTTCTGGGTTTCATCGCACCGCTTTTGTGGAGCAAGCGGTTTTTCCCCATTCGCGAGTGATTCCATAGATCATTCGACACGTGGCGAGGTGGACCCACAAAAAACCGCCTCCCACAGTGCACCATCGCGCTTTAATCATCGACCAAAGATGCGGAGCGATATTGACACAAGCCGTCGATCTGGAGGGAACCGATCTGACGGTGGCTGTGTTCGGAAGGTGCGCAAAGGATAACCCAGGTACGGTGCGCCATCGCGCGTTATTGTTCGCGCAAGTAGCCCGTGCGATATCCATTGGATCGTCAAGGCCGAGGCGATGTGATGTCCACCGTTGGATGTGGTAGGTCGTTAGCGCTGGGCCCCAGCTTAATTTACATTGCTCATTGGGTTTAACAAAGGTACTTTATAAGCGGATCAATTGATTTACAGCTTGAGATATATATTCAAAATTCCCAAAGTCCGAACATTCGAGTAAACATTATATATATTTATGCAGGGAATTTAATATAATTTGATGCTTTAAAGGTTATATAACAGTGACCATATTTATGTTGGGCGCAAATCAAAAGCTACATATTATTAATAGTTTGAATCGGGAGTATGGATACATGACGATATATATATATATATTTATATACTGTGCTAAATTCGAAACATATATGTAATAAGATTGAGTTAATTACAAAAGCCTGAAGATTGAGTTTATTACAAAAGCCTGCAAGAACGAAAGAACTAGAGACAGTGGCAGAAATATGGTACAAAAGAAAAATGAATCGAAATTGTAAAGTGAGCTTCAAGCAAGTATGCTTAAACTCATGTATGAACAGAGAGCGTAGACAGGTAGCCCGAGAACAGAGATGGTAATGCACACAAGTACAGTGAACAGATAAATAAACATAGAGGTGAACCAAGATATATAGAACAGCCACTCAACAGTAGCAGAAGAGACAAACCCAGTAAAGCCCAGGTTCAGAAAAGGAGCTGAGTGGTATTGAAATGCATAACTAAAAATGTAAATTTTTTTTTTTATTGTTTCTGATGCAAAGGCAAGTATCCTAAAGAAAAGACAAAATCCCATTGTAGCATGGAAATTTTTACATATTGTTGTAATTTTAAAAATGAGTTGGATAAATGAATAAGAAGACAGAAGCCAAAGAGTCATGACTGTTCATTCCAAATTATTTATGAAATACAAACAATCATGTGAGGAACTCTATATAATATCACATTGATATGCACAAGTGAGGTTAGAGAGAGCAAATATAGAGAAGGCAGAGTATATAAGTGTAAGGCAAAGAATATTAAGAAAAGAAGAGTAGAAAGAGAAGCTACAGAACAGAGCTGATATCTGAGGTAAATCAACAAACATTCAGTTTGAAAAATTGAGGAAGTTGGAGCTTCCCTATCAAGTTGCAGCTTGATAGCTGTCAGTTGTAGCTGACTGAGGTTGGAGCCTCCTGTAGGTTGGTGCCTGCAGAAAATTGAAGGGAGTTGGTGCTTCCTTGCAAGTTGTAGCTTGCAGAATTGAGGATAGAGCCTCCTGTAGGTTGGTGCCTGCAGAAAACAGTGGTGAGAGGGAGTTGGAACTTGCCTTTGCATCACAACAATAATAAGATGTGGTTTTCTCCCTTTATGGGTTTCCACTTATATCTGGTGTCTCTGTGCATGATGTTTATGTGTTGATGTGGTTTATCTCTTCTGCTTAATACTTGTTGCTCTCATATTCAATCTGCTATTACATTAATAAATCTGTTTGATAGTAATACTTGTTGCTCACAGATTAAGATTTCTCACATATTAAGTTGACCATGAAATGAAGGTGTAAATAAGATTTAAAAGAAAAGTATTAAAAGTCCATGTATGTGTTAAACTGATTCACCCCCCCCCCCCCTCTCAGTTTAACTAAGGGTTCAACAATTGGTATCAGAGCGGGTTCCTTTGTACAAGTCTAACAACTGAAAGGAGATCCTAGGTTCCCAAGATGGCTAGTAAAGAAGGATGCTCAACCAATAAAGCCCCTTTCTTCACTGGTGAAAATTATGCTTTCTAGAAAATCAAAATGAGGACATACATAATGTCTCTAGGAATAGAAGTCTGGGCTACTGTGGAATTAGGATATGCCCCAAAGGCAACTGACACAGAAAAAGAAACAAAACAAGATTTTGTGGCTAATGAAAAAGCCATGAATGCCATCCTAAATGGATTATGTGAAGCAGATTTTATTAAAGTAATGCACAAAGACACTGCCAAAGATATATGGGATACTCTTGAGAACATACATGAGGGAGACAAGAAAGTAAAGACTGCCAAACTTCAAGTCTATAGAGCCCAGTTTGAGAACTTAAAAATGAATGATGATGAAGACATTGCCAGTTTCTTCCTAAAAGCTGCAGAAATTATTAACAATATGAAATCTCTTGGAGAAAAAATGCCAGAAAGTATAATTGTGCAAAAGATTCTAAGATCTCTTCCATCCAGGTTTAATCCAAAGGTGTCTACAATAGAAGAAATAGCTGATTGGGAGACCTTGACCATGAACCAGCTACTTGGAAATCTAACAGCCTATGAAATGAGGCTCCCACAGAAGAAGCCAAGTACGAGGGAAGCAGCCTTTAAAATAGAAAAGAAGAAAGAAGAAGAGGGAGACATATGCTCTTGCTCAGATGAAGAAGAGGCAAATTTTGTCAAGAAATTGGATAGAGGCTCAGGTAAATACAAAGGTAAACTCCCCTTCAAATGCTTTAACTATGGAAGAGTGGGACACTATGCTGCTAAGTGTCCTCACAAGAAAGTAAGGAATCAAGCTCAAGAGTCAGAGAAAAATAAATCAAAGAACTGGCAGAAAGGAAAGAAGTTCAGCAGAAAATCCTTCTATGCTCAACAAGACAGCAGTACATCTGAAGATTCAGATGAATCCTCAAATGAAGAAGGAACCTCTAAATTCTTATTGATGGCCATAGAAGAACTTGAAGGTCTCCTGCTAGAAGATGAAGAAGAAGAAGGTGAAGTCGACCTTGAGGGGGAGCTAAGAAGTGCTCTAGAAGAGATTGATAGACTCAAACTAAAATGCAGAAAACAAAAGGACATTCTCCTCAAGTATGTACGAGAAGAACAGAATTCAGAAGTCCTTAAGTAGCTAAAGATAGAGCTTGAAGAAGCCAAGAAGATAGAGGACATGTTACTTAAGCAAATCAAAGAAAAAACTCAAGAACAAGAAAAGTTGGAAGAAGAAGTAGTATGTCTCAGAAAGAAATTAGAAAATGCTCAAAGGAAAGTGGTTATAAACTCTTCCCAAACAACAAGCTCTAGTACGTTGAATGAAATTTTGGTTGCTCAAAGATCCCCTATGATAAAGACTGGAATAGGATATGAAGGAGAATCAAGTAAAGGAAAAGAAAAGGTTGACAGAGAGATTATTTTTGTAAAAGAAAAGAAGAATGATGAAGCAGCTCAAACAATTCCTACAAAAGAAGAAATCTGCAATAAGGAAGACAGAGATCAGAAGAAACCACTAGTAGCAAAGAATGTAATAAATACTAAGACCCCTGAATATGTAAAATTTGGAAACCATCAAAGAAGATTCTTCCCTCCAATGAAGAATGCCACATGTTATGTCTGCCACAAGTTGGGACACATTGCTGCATATTGTCATGCAAGAAGGAGTAATTCAAACCAGCAAAAGATGCAAACATTGAAGAGACTGCCTCAAGCAAACAAATGGAAGAGACAACCTTACATCAGGTATGCAAATAGATTCTATGGTTACTGCTTTTATTGTAAGGAATTTGGTCATAAAATCATTGAGTGTAGAAAGTATGGACAAATATTGATGTTGAACACCTCAAGAAGGTTTATGAATCAAAGAAATTATGTTCATACTCATAATTTTACAAAAATTATGATCAAATGTTGTGTATGAAATCAAGTTGGACATATACCTTCCAAATGTCCTCTAAGAAGATGGAGGTCATCACCTCACAAAAGATACAAAACAAAAGGGTGCCTCCAGTGGATAAAGAAGGTGAATAAGTGTGACCTGGCTCTAACTGCTCAAGATCTGAAAAGTCAATGGTATTTGGACAGTGGCTGCTCTAAACACATGACAGGAGACAAAAGTAAGTTTATAACTCTTGATGAAAAGAAATATGGCAATGTTACTTTTGGCAATGATAAGTCAGGAAATATCAAAGGAAAGGGCTCAGTCAGCATAGACAATGGCAGAGGAAAGGCCCAAGATGTACTATTTGTAGATGGGCTGAAAGCAAATTTACTGAGTGTCAGTCAGATGTGTGACAAAGGTTGTGAAGTTCTATTTAGAGCACAAGACTGTGAAGTCAGATCAAGCACCACAGGAAAGACTCTGCTCAAAGGTGTTCGAACAGAGAGCAATGTTTACATTGTGAAAGAGGAAGATGAAGCATGCCATCTTAGCAAACTTGAGGAGTCATGGTTATGGCATAAAATATTGGGACATCTCAGCTTTGATCACATCATCAGACTAAGCAAGAAGAAAGCTGTCAGAGACATGCCAGAAATAAAGAGGCCTTCTAATACCATATGAAAATCATGTCAATTAGGCAAACAAAATCACACATCCTTCAAGGCCAAAGATGAGTTATCAACAAGAAGACCACTCCAGCTTGTGCACATGGATTTGTGTGGACCTGCAAGAACTAAAACACCAAGTGGAGAATCCTACTTCATGTTGATAATAGATGATTTCTCCAGAATGACATGGGTTGCTTTTCTCAAGAATAAATCGGAAGCTCTAGAAAAATTCAAAATATTTAAGGCATTAGCAGAAAATCAGACAGGATGCAAGCTGAAATGCATCAGATCAGACAGAGGAGGTGAATTCACTGATTATGACTTTGCTGACCTATGCAATGAACATGGCATAAAACAACAATTCACTATTGCAGGAACACCTCAGCAGAATGGAGTAGCAGAAAGACAAAACAGATATGTTCAACAAATTGCCAGAGCCATGATGCAAGAGAATAATATTGCTCAAACCTTCTGGGCAGAAGCAGTGCACACAACAGTACATATCCTTAATAAAGCTCACTTAAGGCCAAGCAGTGACAAGACTCCCTACGAACTGTGGCATGGAAAGCCAACTTCAATCAAACATTTCAAAATCTTTGGCAGCAAGTGTTACATAAAGAATAATGATGAAAATCTTGGAAAATTTGATGCAAGGGCATATGAAGGAATATTTCTAGGATATGCATCCAAAAGAAAAGGGTACAGGTGCTACAACAAGACTCTTCGGAAAATAGTAGAAAGCATTGATGTGAGATTTGATGAAGAACTTCCAAACAATACAAGAGATACTGACTGCTGCAGTCCATCAGATAACCATGAAGAAGAAGACTAGAATGATGATGAAACAAGCAAGACTACAGAAGATGAAGGGCTGAGCTCGAAAGCCCCCTCAAGATACACTCAGAAGAATCATCCCGAAGATCAAATCATAGGAGATAAGAAAGCAGGGGTCCAGACAAGAAGGCAACTAACAGAACAAACTGAAGAAGTATACATAGCCATGCTGTCACAAATAGAGCCAAAGAAATTTGAAGAAGCCAGCAAGGACAAGTCTTGGGTAAAAGCAATGAATGAGGAATTGGACCAAATTGAAAAGAACAATACCTGGGAACTAGTTCCTAGACTAATTGAGAAAAATATCATTGGTTCAAAATGGGTATTCAAAAACAAAATGAATGAGCAAGGACAAGTAATCATAAATAAAGCCAGACTGGTCTGCAAAGGATATTCACAAGTCGAAGGACTTGATTATGATGAAACATTTGCCCCTGTAGCCAGAATGGAAGCTATCAGAATGTTCCTGGCATTTGCATGCTACCAGAATTTCAAGGTATATCAAATGGATGTAAAATCTGCATTTCTGAATGGAGACTTAGAAGAAGAAGTCTACATGGAACAACCAGAAGGCTTCTCATTAACAGACAAAGAAGACTATGTATGCAGAATGAAGAAGGCTCTTTATGGATTGAAACAGGCTCCTCGTGCTTGGTACTCAAGACTAGATAAATATTTGCAAAAACAAGGCTTTAAGAGAGGTGGAGTAGACAACAATCTATACATAAAAGCCCATGAAAATGAACTCCTGATTGTTGTAGTATATGTTGATGACATTATGTTTGGAAGCAACAAAGATGAACTAGCAAAAGGGTTTGCTGAGGAGATGAAATCAGAGTTTGAGATGTCCATGATTGGAGAGCTTAGTTTCTACTTAGGAATTCAAATTCAGCAAAAGAACACAGGTACATTCATCTCACAGGAAAAATACTTAAAATAAATGTTGAAAAAGTTCAAAATGGAGGACTGCAAACTTGTGTCAACTCCCATGATCATGGGATGCAAGCTGTGTGCTGATGATGAATCTGCTAATATAGATAAAAAACTATACAGATCCATGATAGGAAGTCTGCTGTATCTGACAGCATCAAGACCAGACATCATGCTAGTAGTGGGACTAGTGGCTAGATATCAAGCAGCACCTAAACAAAATCACCTTCTTGCAGTCAAAAGAATATTCAGATATCTACAGACGATGCAGTATGGACTTTGGTATCCCTGAGGTAAGAAAACGCTTTAACGACGCCACCTGATGCTGATTAGGTCGGTATGTGGATGACGAGCTTTCAGGTGCTACGTGAGGAGAAAGTACGGTGGCGGTTAAGCAAGAAACAACATCTATCTCCTGTCTACGGTAGACGAATATATAAACGTGTAGGCATGTTTTACATACACAAGTCATGTGGATGAAACGGACTCTTCAAGACATGAAGGCAAGCAAGCAATTTTTCCCCATTCGCGAGCGATTCCGCAGAATCTGTTCGGCCAGCGTGGCGAGGTGGACCCACGAAGAAAATGCGCCTCCCACAACGCGCTTCCATGGCGACTGTTAATCATCGACAAAAAGGCGAGCGATATTGACACAAGCCATCGATGCGGGAGAGCATCCGACGGTGTTTGTGTTGAAAGCGTGCGAAGGCTAACCCGGAGTACGACACACCATCGCGCGTTTGTTCACGCAAGTTGCAGGCGATGTCAAGTGGATCATTGGAAGGCTTATGCGATGTGATGTCTGCTATTGGATGTGGTAGGCCGTTAGCAATGGGCCCCAGTTTAATTTGTATTTCTCGTTGTTAAGGTCCGTGGGTTTAACAAAGGTACGTTATAAGCGGCTCAATTGATTTAAAGCTCGAGATATATATTCAAAATTCCCAAAGTCTGAACATTCGAGTAAGCATTATATATTTAAGCGGGGAATGTAATATAATTTGATGCTTTAAAGGTTATATAACAGTGACCATATTTATGTTGGGTGCAAAACAAAAGCTACAGATTATTAATAGTTTGAATCGGGAGTATGGATACATGACGATATATATATTTATATACTGTGCTAAAGTCGAAACATATATGTATAAGATTGGGTTTATTACAAGAGCCTGCAAGAACGAAAGAACTAGAGACAACGACAGAAATATGGTACAAAAGATAAATGAATTGAAATTGTAAAGTGAGCTTCAAGCAATTATGCTTAAAATCATGTATGAACAAAGAACGTAGACAGTTATCCCAAGAACAGAGATGGTAATGCACACAAGTACAGCGAACATATAAATAAACACAGAGGTGAACCAAGATATATAGAACAACCACTCAACAGTAGCAAAAGAGACAAATCCAATAAAGCCAAGGTTCAGAAAAGGAGCCGAGTGGTATTGAAATGCATAACTGAAAATGTAAATATTTTTGTTTATATTGTTTGTGTGTTGGGAAAAATGCGAGAGGGGTGAATCGGTATTTAGTGCGGACAAAAACTTTTTACTTTTTCTTTCTCTAAAACCCATACACTACTTTAATGAAGCCAACTCGCGTATACATGCGGATATCCTTAATATAACTCGCGTATACATGCGGATATCCTTAATATAACTCGCGTATTAACAGAGATTTCATTACGCTGATAATTCTTAGCTTAGATCATTGCATCATTCATTCATTAGATGTTTAGTAAGCAGTAAACATGTGCAGTAAGAACAGAATAAATCATCACACATAAGAAACACACATGAACACCAGGATTTAAGGTGGAAACCCAATTCGGGAGAAAACCACCGCTATCGTCGTCTCAGTCTTCAATATTTTATTATAAAGAAAACATCGTACAACCATGTACTGGCGCGGACTCATACCAGCACGCAGGTACCCACCTGCAGAAGGCTACAACCTTCTCTCGTTTACCAGCCTCTCCTGGAAGGGAGCTACAACTTCGAGTTTTGTTTGACCTCCTCTGGAAGGGAGCTACAACCCCCTTCTCTCGTTTACCAGCCTCTCCTGGAAGGGAGCTACAACCCCCTGCTCTCGTTTACCAGCTACCACTGGAAGGGAGCTACAACCCCCTCACTGAAGGCTTCGACCTTCAGCACCTCTGCGGACCACGTTTCATCAATTTTCATACTGGATCCAATAGCTTCCATACAACACATCTTGTAGGCCACTTTTCATCATATTTTCAGACTGGACCCACTCCACACATTTAAGCTCAACATTCATCAAACTGAAACTTATAACCTCATCAATTCATTCATTGAATCATCAACCAATCAACCAAAGACTTGATCTTCAATTAATATAATCAGCAGCATATTCATCATTCAAACAACCCAGTTCTGTATGAATACATCATTGACAAATAATAGTAAAACAGCAAGACAGATCAGACATTTCATTCCACTTACTTCAGGAAACCCTATATTCCATACGCGCTTTTACTTCATTGAACCTGCGTATGTACGCACTTTCATGCAGACCTACCCGCGTATACTTCTGTGCATTCTTCATAAAGCCCTAACTGCCCATACGCGCTTTTCCTTAAGCAGACCCGCGTATACACGCGCTTTTACTGAAGCGAACCTGCGTATACATCTGTAACTTTTCAGGACTGTGCAGCTCTTCAGATCAGATAAACAACTCAGATTTCATCCTTTACTTCAGAAAGTATTTCGCCTCATCTTAGATCTAAACCTTCCATAAACAGATCCAGAAAATACATATACATTTCAGATCTAGAGATCACTCATCATCATTTTCTTCATAGGTGCATCATAGATTCAGATCTATCAATCAAGAACAGAGTTCATCCATGCAGATATTCCATAGAGAGATTTATTCATTCACAACCCTTACTCATGCACACCCTTGCACCATGATCTTCTTCTCCTTATATAGATTTAGCCTTTGTCAATACCATGAGTCAAAACCACTCAACTACTAATGGTATTCCTGGACGGGATCAAATAGATATTCCAACACTCAATACAATGGGTCAATACCATGGTAATGCCCCTTGGAATTCTAATTTTGGAGCGCAAAAGACCATACGCGACTTGGCACGTACTTTCCCGCGTGCATACGCTACTTTGCTTTAACAAACCCACGTATGCTTTGTAGCATAACTTATTTATCATTATTCTGGCACTTTCTGAATTCCTTTCTTCTGCTACTTCTGAACTGATCTGTAGATACATCAGATTTACATTTAACAACTCATCAAGTCAGTTTCCATCACGAACAACTTCATTAAGCAGGTTCCATCAAAGTCAACACATTGTATCACATTGCCAACAATCTCCCCTTTAACTCATCAAGAAGGTTGTCATCAACTTTATCAAGTAGGTTGCCATCAAGGAAAACACTCTGCATCATATTTCCAACAATATTATTTCATCAAGTAGGTTACCATCAACTTCATCAAGTAGGTTGCCATCAAGGACAACATATGCCAACAATCTCCCCCTTTGGACTTGATGGCAACCATGATGGTGTTTGATCATCACAACAGATAGATACATTGAATATAACCATT
The DNA here is from genome assembly GCA_034641835.2 of Pinus albicaulis. Classification (NCBI taxonomy): domain Eukaryota; kingdom Viridiplantae; phylum Streptophyta; class Pinopsida; order Pinales; family Pinaceae; genus Pinus; species Pinus albicaulis. Next base: position 931,308,455 of record CM076579.1, on the reverse strand, counting down.
ATGCAAACACCATGATGCTCTCCCTATTCAAACACCATGCTACTCTCCCCCTTTGACATCAAGGGCAAAGGGCGGATCAAAACCAAAACAAGGTTTTTCTTCTCATGTAGAAAGAAGAGCTCTGCAGATCGGATGTGCATTGAAGTTACCATGCTCCTCTTGAGTTCATGCTGAATCTTCAAACATATTTTTCAATGAAGTACATGACTCTATGATGTTCCTATCACCAAGGACTCATACTTACATCAAATATCCAACCAAGTGGATTTACATATGAGACTCAAATACCCAACCAAGTGGGTTTACAGAATTTGACTCAACTACCCAACCAAGAGGGTTTACACATTTTGACTCAAGTACCCAACCAAGTTGGTTTAAAAATTTGATCAAGTCCTTACATGACTGAATATTACAATTTTACATCGTAGGTCTCAAACATGACCTTTTCATTCAATTACAAATATGACTTTTCATGACCAATATCAGAAGGACCTCAAGAGAGATCACATTTCAGAACCATCATAATGCCAACAATGCATTATGTTAGCGCTCAAATCTGCAACCCAGGTTGAAATAAGGTAAAACTCAAGGCAACATCAAACCATGCTCAGCCTCGTAGCTAGCCCTACGAGGACAGGAGAGGGCTCTCTCCGGGTCTATCTCGGCAAAAGATCTTCAAAGGGGCTGAGATGACTTATAATGAATACTGATTTTAGGCTAGTAAATAGATACGAAAGTTTGATTTTTGATTTTTTGGGTTTTTGTTGAAGAAATGGGAAAAACAATTTTTGGGTCCGGGGATAAGGCCAGATCTTTGCAGAATCCGAGTTGGGGCGAGGTAGGCAGTAGTCTTGATGCTTTTGATTGGGTATATGGATAGATCAGAACGACAAGGAGCTGAAGAGGGAAAAGAAGAACTTGGATCCTCTCCAAACAGGCGAAAACATGTAAAACTAAACGAATTCAAAGGCAAAGCACTGTAAACAATGGATTCAACCTCATCTACTCATTCATTTAGTTTCAGAAGCATAAGAAGGGATGGCATACATTAAACATGAAATAACTTACAATAAACTGAGAGAAAACACCATCAAGAACTGAAAGCCACAAGAATCCCAACAGGTGTTGCAAAACCTCTAATCTTTCCTTAGCCAAAATATGAAAAATATGTACAATAGTGTGCCAAAATCTTCCCAAGAGTCCAACCTGTAGAATGTCTCAAAAATTACATCATATAGACCTCCTAACCCCTTCCCACACCTATAGGGGTCGAATTCCTCCTTCTAGGAGAAGTTCCAACTAATTCTAAACAAAGAACTAGAAAATAGGCATCTAAACAACTTGCCTCTAAAAGGGAGGAAACTGATTCTTACATCTGATTTTTACTTTTTTAGGAGTGAATCATATAGAAGAGGTAAAAGTGAGTCAAAGTTACATGCCAACCATCAATTTACATCATGATAACTCAAAAATTTCATCCACAAGCAAAACTGGTTCAACTGGCCGAAATTCTGAGCTGGAAGGTGAAAAATTGACCAAAAATCCATATGCGTAGCGCGCCTGAGCCATATGTGTAGCGTGTCTTTCAGCCTGATTTTGGGGCACTTCCTGGCATCCAAATTGAGCTCATGATAGCTCGTTGGAAAGCCCTGGATGTTGGCTATCCAACCCAAGTGGAATTTTCCAATTTGGAGCTCATTTGTCCCTCCAAAACTTCATTCTCCCAGAAGTACTTCCTGCTGGTGCAAAAGGTGGCAGAAAGGTGGTTTTCATGGTGTTTTTGGGCCTTTTGATCATCCAAAACTTGATGAAATGCTTCGGAAATACTGGAGCATGCATAACTTACCATGAAAAACCCAAAAATATAAAGTTTTCCTCCAGCAAGTGTCTCAATCATAAGCGAGCGCGTCGACACGCTACTCGTATAGCTGAAAAATCTGTTTTGAGACCAAAATATTTCAAAATGACAAAAATTTCTCCGAATTTGCTCAAATTCGGAGCGAAGACCCTCCATCATGTATCATGCCCAGCCAACGAAGCCTCGGCCAAAATCCGGAGTGGATTAGGCCTCTTTCTCTGTTTTAGTGCTTCGCTCAATCTCCTTTTCAGAATCTTCATTTTTGCTTTGCAGACATGCATGCAGGCCCAATAATGACCTTTCATGTGACGAAGCATGTCTTTGTCTCTATTTGCTTTTTCCAACAACTTCTCCAAATGAATGTTAACACGTGTGAGGCAAGCATCTCGATCGATTGGTGTCATGTCACCGGGTCTCTTCCGGGCCAATTGTCGATCTTCACGGATTCGCCGCAACTCATAAAGTGTGTGCTCATCCTCTAGCTGTTTGTTACGCTGCTCCAGGTAGTTTATCACCCACTGAGCCATCTGCAATTTCTCTTTCATCGTGTCATTCTCGGCCTTTTGCTCCTGGATGATCTCTTTCAGCTTCGAGCTAGGAGAGCTTGCATCAACATCAATGATCGTGAAATCAGTGCCCCGGCCTCCTGATGGGCCCTCATCATGCATGGGCCTCTTTCCCCTGTCCTAAAACTGTACCTGTGCTGAAGAAGAAGGCGAGACCCCTTCCACCCTTGGTGGAGATAATACTCGCACTGCTGATGAAGTCAACGAGACCCCTTCCACCCCGGGTGGAGATAGTACTCGTCGTGTAGCTGCAAATAAGGCCCTGTGGCCTCGCTGGTATGTCACATACAATGGAGCACTGATATGCTCGATCTCAGGAATGTTAGGCTGGTGTGAAGGCTCTCCCGCATCATGAACTACCTCGGGAAGCGGCTGTGGTGCTGTAAATAAGTCACGAGAGATGAAATCCTCCCAAGTGATGCCCTGCTGTGTCAACTGATGTACCACTACGATCTTGATCAGCGCGTAATGATATATACTTCTGTGCTGCTGTGCTGGGGTCTTCTTCTGTACAAAAATCATCATCCTCTCTATGTTGCGATACATGAAGTACGGAATGTTCATCATACGTACCCTCGTGAAATGCATCAACAAATGGACATGGTACGCATAGAGACGCGAGAATCTGCCCTCGCAACTGAAATACCGAATGATGAGTTTCATCAATGGTGCAAACTCATCCTTCAGGAATCTGAAAGGAAAAACTCTGCTCAGGTGCCTCATATATCCCGGTTTGATGTATGGCTCATAGTGGAATTTCTCTAACTGCTGACGTTTGTTCCATTCCTCTCCTATATTTGGTATCCCGGTGGCCTGAGCAATAGTCTCTGGTGACAGAATGAAATCTACTCCGGCGAGGTTTACACGGCCATCATGTAAATGTAGAACAAATAGATGAGCTAGTTCACGATGATGCTGGGTTTGTGAAATCATCTCACAGTATTGGAAACATGACTGACGCTGAAAACAATCCATTGCAAGCGGGCAAGCCTGCAATTGAGCCAAAGAAGTAGGCTCTTCCCTGAGATGCCTACCACCTTTGCCACCTTTGTGAGACCTCCGTGGCACATTACCCTCTGCTGTGGAATCACTATCATACTCCTGCTCATAAACTGAATCTGTCTCTAACATGGCTTTGAAAACAAGATGTCTGCAATATGGATGCTGATATAGGTGTAGTGAAGTCAAAAGTTTCAATGTATTCTCAAAACCCAAATATGTTGCATATGTACCAAAGCATCATAAGAAAATAAGTCACAGTGGTAATAGCTCTGTTTAGTGGATTGGCATAAAAACAGTCTCTGCTTTGATCACAAGGGAATTTGACAAATGAGCAAAAGTGTAATATAGTGTGCAGCCTTTGTAATGCTAAATTTGTCAAAGGGGAAAATGAGTATGAGACTGTGTTTGTCAATGGGAAATGGGACACAATGTGACAATGACCACAGTGAAACAAATAGCCATGACAGTGGTAATATAATGATGATGAAAGCAGTGGTAAAATGATAAACTGAGAGCGTGAGGGCAGTGACACTTTGACAATAGATGCATAAGTATATATATCAACAATATAAGTTGGGAAAATCTTCACAAGGCCATCAACATGTATTCAAAACCCTAAGGAATAAATCTGCTATGAACATAGGGTTTCACCTCTCCACATCAAATACACTAATTTCCCCACTTCAAAACACCACAATCCTGTTCAAAAATCACTGAGCAATGATGGAGAACCTACTTGGCAACCGTTTAAGGCGTTTGGGCATGAACTCGAACGCGAAGGCAAAAAAATTCGGCCCTGAGACTGTATGGGTAGCGCGCCTACCCAACGCGTAGCGCGCAGCAAGTGCGTAGCACACTTGATATTTAAGACGGGCTGGGGGTGTTATATGCGTAGCGCGCCCTATATGGGTAGCGCGCCTCCTCTGCGCGTAGCGCGCACCTCCAATGCCTGTCCACAACTCTGTAAAACACAATCTCGGCCTTCAACATCACCAACACGATTTCTGCCTTGAGGATTCGTGCAAATGAATTGTTTACCATGATTTATATGTGAAGAAAATATCTCATAAAATCAGATTTGATTTTAAATTTACTCCATGACCCACTTTTATAATGTTTGGCACTTTGACATTCGATCACTTAATATAATGCTGTTCTTTGGCTTTTCCTTGCTTTTCTGAGTTTTGGACTGATAATACTTGGTTGTTTTTGCAAGGATCCGGCATTTGGCTTTGGAAAAGATCAGAGGCTTGCTCTGGAACTTTCTTACAATGAAACAAATACAAAATTATTACAACAATGAAAATTGACAATTTCTAGTTCCAAAACAGAGTTTTGGACTAGAAATGTCTTCAAATGCTTTCTGAGAATAAAAATATGAAACGAGAATCTTTTGAAACCAACCTCATGGCCTGCAGGCTTTTATTACATGTATGCAAAGGACTGAAAACCCTAGACTCTAGGACTAAAGACTTTTTTTAACGAAACTAATCATTTATGACCATGAATGCAATGACCATGAACTTCAGTGATTTTTTGAGGAATTTTAATTAGCCCTGCAGGTACAAGCATGAGGAAACACAAGACAACCAGACCCCCTCGTCAGTCAATGGCATGCCCCTAGCGAAATGCAACGAAGTGGAACGAGCGAGACACCTAAAAATGATATGCAAAAAGTGAAATGATCTCGCGGAGAGTTTGTAGGCAGAGCTCTAACACATTACGTTCAGCAAGGCTAATGCTCCCCCTGAAACTGTGCATCCAATGCATCCTTCCCATATGACCAAAGCTCCTCCTTAGCTTGTGCAACCTGAACACTTTCAACAGCCAATCATCAAGGCATCTTCACCCCCAGTAACAGGCTAAACTTAATCTATAAAGAGCTGAAACATCATCAGAGATACCAAACGTCATCAGAGATACCAAACATCATTGCAACTGTGCTGAAGAATGCTGACCCTAAGTAAAATTTGTCAGCAACTAATCATACATGGTTTTATGTGTATGAACTCGTGTATATACGCGATTGTCCTTCAGGAAATCTATGTATCCCATTTAATATTCTGAAATGAAGCAGTTCTGATTTTCTATATGGCAGAGACTACTCCCATCTTCTGTTTGAGATATTCGAGTGCTTCCCCGAAATATATGAGAGAAGATAGATAGGAAAATGTAGCTATGTTTTCAAGTGTCATCCAAGCCTTCAGAATTTTGCAACATCAACATATTCTTCCCAAGAGGAATTATCATATCAGAACAACTTCTTCAATAGACAATATGTGTCAAGCAATTATCCATGTGATCTAAAATCATCAAGATCTTCAAGATTCATCATGATGTAATATGCGTAGGAAAAAGGTCTCAACCATAGCAACAAACTCTATATGATCTATTCTTATCTCTGAATCATAAGACTTCCAAATTATCCATGTGTGAAACAAATATATTCTTCAGCAAAAAGCAAACAGGGCTCATCCATAATCTCATCATGTGAAACCATGTATCATGTCATCATCATTTGAGAACTAAGGAATAAGCAGATACAATGCCAACAATGCAATCATTAGTAGTTAGACTGATGCTCCCCCTGAACCCGTGATCCTGGTATTTTAGTTGTCTTACTGTTTTCCTTCACTAAAAAGCATACGCTTCTGTCTCCATTGGAACTCGCGTGTATACGTGGCTTTAGTTCACAAAACCCGCGTATGGAAAGTGAAGTATTGAAAATTTCACACTCCTTCTTCTCCCCCTGAATTTGTACCATCTGTACCTGCCTTCTTCACATCAGATGCACTGTCACATCACTCCTACAGTCATTATGAGAAGTAAGCTTTAGAAGCGAATGACTGCAGTAGGGTCAATATTCCCTACGTTTCTGACCGGTCCTCCTTCCTTTTCTAGCTTTGCTTGAATTTTCTTATTGTGTGCTGAAAATTATCCAATTTCTCAAATCTGTTCATCCTGCATTCTTTTTCTACATTTCCATACTTATTACAAGCATAACATCTTATGTGACCAGAAAAGTAAGCATAAGGATCATAGTATGTTTTTCTATTCTTTCTTCTATTGCAATCAACTGGTTTGTGACCATACTTGCTACATGAAAAACAGTATCCTTTGAAGAAACTAGAGTACCTTTCTGTGTAGAATCTGTTTGTTTGTGACTGAAACAATCTGCTTCTACAATTGGCTGCAACATGCCCATAATTATGACATTTAAAGCATTCAACATTATTTATCAAAGGAGAGAATAGATTGATGCTTCTATAGTTAGGAGGGAATGATTTCTTTTGAGAGTTCATGATTGTCGGTTGACCTTTTGTTTCTTTCAACACTTCAAGTTTTGCATTGATATCCTTTGAATCTTTAGCACTTTCTTGTGAACTAGATTCTCCTTTAACAGTTTCATGAAAACCAAGACCAAATTTAACAGAAGGAGACCTTTGACTACTAAGAATATTATCCAGAATCTTAGTACTATCTTGAAACCTCAAGAGTTTATCCTTTTCTTCTAATTTACCTTTTAGAATGTTTACCTCAACTTCCAATTTTTGGCATTGCTGCTTCATACTTTCTTCTTTCCTTCTTCCTTCTTCTACTTGATCATTCAGTTTTAAAATCTCTTCTTTCAACCCATTTTCTTGTTCTTCAAAAATTTGTAGAAGTTCTTCATTCTTCTTATTTGATTTTTCCATATCTCTTTTGAGCGAGATGATTTCTGCTTCACGTCCTTCTTTTTCAAATGATTGTAGAAGTTCTTCATTCTTCTTATTTGATGCTTCAAGATCTGCTTTTAGAGAGATGATTTCTGCTTCAAGTTCTTCATTCTTCTTATTTTATTTTTCCGGATCTTCATTTAGATCGATGATTTCTGCTTCAAGTCTTTTATTTCGATTGGTTGCATAATTGTACAACCTTTGATACTTGTCTATCTGACCATTCAGTATTTCTATCTGTCCTTTCATTTGAGAGATCATCTCATTGTAGATAACTTCTCTCTCTTTAAATGATCTTTGTTGATCTTCAACTTTAATCTTGAGAGCTTCTTCTAGATCCATAACATTACTTTCACTATCTTTACCATTGCTTGCACAAGAAAGTGAATCACAAGAACAACATTCAATACCTATTTTATCTTCTTCATTTTCCGCTGCACATGTTTTCTGAGATATCTCCTTTCTTTGAGTAGCCTTCTTCTTTTGCTTCCTTGCCATGAGCACTAGCATATCTTGGTCAGAATCTTCTTCATCCTCATTTGACATTTCATCATTATCTTCATTTGTATAATAGCTCTTTCCATTTTCAAATTGTTTCCCTTTATCATGATTTTCTTCATAAGGACATTTAGCAGCATAATGACCAACTCTTCCACAATTAAAACACTTGAAGGGAAGCTTACCTCTGAATCTTCCAGTACCTGGTTGGAGTCTTCTCACAAAATTTGCTTCTTCTTCTTCCGATATGTAACTTGATTCCTTGACAAATTCCTTTTCTTTTCCTTTTTCACATGCCTTAAAGGCAACTTCTCTGATTTGAGAGGGACCTTCTTTTCTCATTTCAAAAGCAGTTAGAATACCATGTAGTTGAACAATAGTAAGAGTTTGCAGATCTTGCCTTTCTTCAATAGCAGATACTTTTGACTCAAATTTTGAAGTCAAATATCTTAAGACTTTTTCAACCAGAGTAGTATCGGTTATGGTTTCACCCAAACTTCTCATACGATTTACAATATCATCTAGACGTAAAAAGAAACTGGCAATACTCTCATCACTATGCATCCTTAAACTTTCATATTCAATTCTGAGAGTTTGGAGTTTGGCACTTTTTACCTTTGTATCTCCTTCATAGCTTAGAATGATTTTGTCCCATATTTCTTTTGCTGAATTTAGCTGCATCACTTTAACAAATTCTGATTCAGACAGGCTTCCTAATAAGACATTGACTACTTTGGCATTGATTTCATATTTCTTCCTTTCTGCTGCATCAGTAGGAATAGTTGTCGGATACCGATAACCTTCTTCCACGATTGCCCATACTTCTGCACCAAGACTTTGCAAATATGATTTTGTTCGTATCTTCCAGAATAACAGATTACTTCCATTGAATAAAGGTGGCCTTAGAGAAATTACTCCTTCATAACTTCCCATTGTGATGGATCTCCTTCAAGCGATCAAGCTTCTGCAAAAGGACCTCCTCTGATACCAACTGTTGGGAAAAATACTGAGAGGGGGGGGTGAATCAGTATTTGGTGCAGACTGAATTTTTTTTACTTTTTCATACTCTAAAACCCATACTCTACTTTAATGAAGCCAACTCACGTATACACACGGATATCCTTAATACAACTCGCGTATTAACATAGATTTCATTATGTTGATAGTTCTTAGCTTAGATCTTTGCATCATTCATTCATTAGATGTTTAATAAGCAGTAAACATGTGCAGTAAGAACAGAATAAATCATCACACATAAGCAACACACATGAACACCAGGATTTAAGGTGGAAACCCAATTCGGGAGAAAACCACTGCTGCCGTCGTCTCAGTCTTCAATATTTTATTATAAAGAAAACATCGTACAACCATGTACTGGCGCAGACTCATACCAGCATGCAGGCACCCACCTGCAGAAGGCTACAACCTTCTCTCGTTTACTAGCCTCTCCTGGAAGGGAGCTACAACCCCCTGCTCTCGTTTACCAGCCTCTCCTGGAAGGGAGCTACAACCCCCTACTCTCGTTTACCAGCCTTTCCTGGAAGGGAGCTACTACCCCCTTCTCTCGTTTACCAGCTACCACTGGAAGGGAGCTACAACCCCCTCACTGAAGGCTTCGACCTTCAGCACCATTGCGGACCACATTTCATCAATTTTCAAACTGGATCCAATAGCTTCCATACAACACAACTTATAGGCCACTTTTCATCATATTTTCACACTGGACCCATTCCACACATTTAAGCTCAACATTCATCAAACTGAAACTTATAACCCCATCAATTCATTCATTGAATCATCAACCAATCAACCAACGACTTGATCTTCAATTAACATAATCAGCAACATATTCATCATTCAAATAACCCAGTTCTGTATGAATACATCATTGACAGATAACAGTAGAACAACAAAACAGATCAGGAATTTCATTCCACTTACTTCAGAAAATCCTAGATTCCATACACTCTTTTACTTCACTGAACCTGCATATGTACGCGCTTTCATGCAGACCAACCTGCGTATACTTTTGTGCATTCCTCAGAAAACCCTTTCTGCCCATACGCGCTTTTCCTTAAGCAGATCCGCGTATACACGCGCTTTTACTGAAGCGAACCTGCGTATACATTTGTAACATTTCAGGACTGTGCAGCTCTTCAGATCAGATAAAAAACTTAGATTTCATCCTTTACTTCAAAAATTATTTCGCCTCATCTCAGATCTAAACATTCCATAAACAGATCTAGAAAATACATATACATTTCAGATCTAGAGATCCCTCTTCATCATTTTCTTCATAGGTGCATCATAGATTCAGATCTATCAATCAAGAGCAGAGTTCATCCATGCAGATATTCCTTAGAGAGATTTATTCATTCACAACCCTTACTCATGCACACCCTTGCACCATGATCTTCTTCTCCTTATATAGATTTAGCCTTTGTCAATACCATGAGTCAAAACCACTCAACTACTAATGGTATTCCTGGATGGGATCAAATAGATATTCCAGCGCTCAATACAATGGGTCAATACCATGGTAACACCCCTTAGTATTCTAAATTTGGAGTGCAAAAGGGCATACGTGACTTGGCACATACTTTTCCGCGTGCATACGCTACTTCACCTTAACAAACCCGCGGATGCTTTGTAGCATAACTTATTTATCATTATTCTGGCACTTTCTGAATTCATTTCTTATGCTACTTCTGAATTGATCTGTAGATACATCAGATTTACATTATTAACAACTCATCAAGTCTGTTTCCATCAAGAACAACTTCATTAAGCAGGTTCCATCAAAGTCAACACATTGTATCACATTGCCAACAATCTCCCCTTTAACTCATCAAGTAGGTTGTCATCAACTTTATCAAGTAGGTTGCCATCAAGGACAACACTCTGCATCATATTTCCAACAATATTATTTCATCAAGTAGGTTACCATCAACTTCATCAAGTAGGTTACCATCAACTTCATCAAGTAGGTTGCCATCAAGGACAAAGCACCTTTCAACATTATGATGCAAAGGCAAGTATCCTAAGGAAAAGACAAAATCCCACTGTAGCATGGAAATTTGTACATATTGTAGTAATTTTAAAAAATGAGTTGGATAAAGGAATAAGAAAACAGAAGCCAAAGAGTCATGACTGTTCACTCCAAATTATTTATGAAATACAAACAGTCATGTGAGGAACTCTATATATAATATCACATTGATATGCACAAAAGATGTTAGAGAGAGCAAATATAGAGAAGGCAGAGTATAGAAGTGTAAGGCAGAGAATATTAAGAAAAGAAGAGCAGAAAGAGAAGCTACATAACAGAGCTGATATCTGAGGTAAATCAACAAACATTCAGTTTGAAAAATTGAGGAAGTTGGAGCTTCCCTATGAAGTTGCAGCTTGATAGCTGTCAGTTGTAGCTGACTGAGGTTGGAGCCTCCTGTAGGTTGGTGCCTGCAGAAAATTGAAGGGAGTTGGTGCTTCCTTGCAAGTTGTAGCTTGCAGAATTGAGGTAGGAGCCTCCTGTGGGTTGGTGCCTGCAGAAAAACAGTGGTGAGAGGGAGTTGGAGCTTGCCTTTGCATCACAACAATAATAAGATGTGGTTTTCTCCCTTTATGGGTTTCCACTTATATCTAGTGTCTCTGTGCATGATGTTTATGTGTTGATCTGATTTATATCATCTTCTTAATACCTGTTGCTCTCATATTAAGTCTATTGTTATATTATATTAATACTTGCTGCTCACATTCTAAGATTACTCACATATTAAGTTGGACATGAAATGAAGGTGTAAATAAAGTTTAATGAAAAGTTTTAAAAGACCATGAATGTGTTAAACTGATTCACCCACCCCCCCCTCTCAGTTTAACTAAGGGTTCAACAATTGGTATCAGAGCGGGTTCCTTTGTACCAGTCTAACAACTGAAAGGAGATCCAGCTAGGTTCCCAAGATGGCTAGTAAAGAAGGATGCTCAACCAATAAAGCCCCTTTTTTCACTGGTGCAAATTATGCTTTCTGGAAAATCAGAATGAGGACATACATAATGTCTCTAGGAATAGAAGTCTAGGTTGCTGTGGAATTAGGATATGCCCCAAAGGCAATTGACATAGAGAAAGAAACAAAACAATATTTTGTGGCTAATGCAAAAGCCACGAATGCCATCTTGAATGGATTGTGCGAAGCAGAGTTTATTAAAGTAATGCACAAAGACACTGCCAAAGAAATGTGGGATACTCTGGAGAACATCCATGAGGGAGACAAGAAATTAAAGACTGCCAAACTTCAAGTCTAT